>CM046427.1:53277477-53504977 GCA_025506505.1 Flaveria sonorensis | reverse complement strand
TAACCCACTATGTTACACTATACACAACTTACTAAGATAAAGCATTTATAAACTAGTATGCTATCTCCCCCAAAAGAGAGTGTATAAGAAAGTGGGGCATGAACTCACCTGGTGCGCAAACGAACAATAGTAAAAGCTAACAGTGAGCGGAAAGACAACCTTCAGAGGTCACCTAGAACAAACAAGTACATAAGTACGTGTACACAGAATCTTTAACAACCCTAAGTGCTCAATAAACACATCGACTCAAGGTTTTGGAAAACAAGACTCATTTGACTAAGTTGAACCGTTTGACCCGTTGGTGACATGTCAAGTTAAATTCTTGTTTGACCAAACATAACAACCAATAATTCAACAAACCATTCCAAATTACTACGCAAGTTATTCTCATAAGCCACATTATAACATGTAAGGCTTATCATGTTTTTCATGCTAAATCAGGTTATCATACAACGCACGTAATCCAATTCATCATACAACACAGATTCTAAATTAGATTCCTATACAATACACATTGGGTTTAATCACTCACAACGTGCCATGTGAAGCCACTCACGGCTACACACTCTAAACCCTGCCAATCCTACAAAGTAGGGGCCTCAGATTCGCACGCGTGTATGATACCCATCAGCAATATACCACTTGTAACCCATGCAAGCAAGATATTAACATTATAATAATCGATAATGACAATTCATCCTAACATATAACATGTATACTTGCACATTTTCCAAGAGAGCTCATATGTTCCTATAGTTGCACCAACTAATTATATGACCCAATCATTACACTCCAACCCATTAAACATCATCCAGAAACATTCTAACATGATCCTAATATCATAAACAAGTCTAACTCACAATATCCAATGATCTTCAAAATTAAAGTTTCCCTTTTGGGAAAGTAATATCCCAAAATCAATCTAGCACCCAATTCATTCATGAATTCATCAACAAGTCCATGCTATCATCTAGACACAACCAACATCATCAAATCATCATAATTCACAAATCTCATATCCAAAAGTTTCTACTTATAGCAAGGTATGAACTACATGATAAAGTCATGGATTTCTTGCATAATTATCATAATCCAACATTCATACAACATTATTATCATCATAACATCATCAATCCATCATCAATTCATCAAGTTCATGCACAAAAGTTACTATTATTAGTAAGGTATGATCAACGCATCAAAACCACGAATTTCTTGTATAATCCACGTAAACTAGCATCAATACAATCTAACTAACATCATACAATCATTAAACAATCAAAAATTCGACATTCTAAGCAAGAATCGAACTAGGGTTCGACCATAATAAAAAATCCACGAAAAACCAATAAAATATAACCTTTAATCGCGTAATGGCCAAGAATTGAAGTTGCTAACGTGTTGTAACCTTTGAAATTCGATCAAAATCAAAGCTTGATTGTTGTTCTTGGGTGGAAATCGCAATGTGTGTGTGTATGGTGATGGTTGCGGCTGAAAGAGTGGGGAGGGATTAGGTGGGTTTAATTTTGTTAAGTTTTATTTTAAGGTAATTACACTTAACCCCCATTGTTTATATTTTATAAAACTAATCTTTTAACACTTATTAAAAGGTTTTAACTATTAAACACCAACTATTATTAACCAACAATAATAGTCATGTATATCTTTCATTAACAACAAAACAAATGCATTATAAATAACACGTTGACATGTTACGAGATAAAATTCACAAAGAATATTTATAATCACATAAGCACAACTTAATAATCATATTATTAATCAAGTTATTATCTGTTTATCATAGATAATTGTTTTAAGTCACCAACATTTAACGACAACTAGTGTGTGCTCACGACACATGTATGCAAGACCTAACGGAACTAACGGAGTTTGGTAACGGAAAATTACCAGATGTCACATTATCCCCATGTTGAAAGAATTTTCGTCTTGAAAATTACGTTACATGGTTGAGTTACATCACTGGTCTACTGCAATGGCACAAAGAAATCGAGTGAGTTTCGGGTGGGTTGTCACAATAATAATAATAATACTAATAATAATAATAATAATAATAATAATAATAATAAATAATAATAATAATAATAATAATAATTATAATAATAATAATAATAATAAATAATAATAGTAATAGTAATAGTGATAGTGATAGTGATAGTGATAGTGATAGTGATAGTGATAGTGATAGTGATAGTGATAGTGATAGTGATAGTGACAGTGATAGTGACAGTGATAGTGACAGTGATAGTGACAGTGATAGTGACAGTGATAGTGACAGTGATAGTGACAGTGATAGTGATAGTGATAGTGATAGTGATAGTGATAGTGATAGTGATAGAGATAGTGATAGTGATAGTGATAGTGATAGTGATAGTGATAGTGATAGTGATAGTGATAGTGATAGTGTTAGTGATAGTGATAGTGATAGTGATAGTGATAGTGATAGTGATAGTGATAGTGATAGTGATAGTGATAGTGATAGTGATAGTGATAGTGATAGGGATAGTGATAGGGATAGTGATAGTGAAAGTGATAGTGATAGTGATAGTGATAGTGATAGTGATAGTTATAGTGATAGTGATAGTGATAGTGATAGTGATAGTGATAGTGATAGTGATAGTGATAGTGATAGTGATAGTGATAGTGATAGTGATAGTGATAGTGATAGTGATAGTGATAGTGATAAGTGATAGTGATAAGTGATAGTGATAGTGATAGTGATAGTGATAGTGATAGTGATAGTGATAGTGATAGTGATAGTGATAGTGATAGTGATAGTGATAGTGATAGTGATAGTGATAGTGATAGTGATAGTGATAGTGATAGTGATAGTGATAGTGATAGTGATAGTGATAGTGATAGTGATAAGTGATAGTGATAAGTGATAGTGATAGTGATAGTGATAGTGATAGTGATAGTGATAGTGATAGTGATAGTGATAGTGATAGTGATAGTGATAGTGATAGTGATAGTGATAGTGATAGTGATAGTGATAGTGATAGTGATAGTGATAGTGATAGTGATAGTGATAGTGATAGTGAGAGTGAGAGTGAGAGTGAGAGTGAGAGTGAGAGTGAGAGTGAGAGTGAGAGTGAGAGTGAGAGTGAGAGTGAGAGTGACAGTGACAGTGACAGTGACAGTGACAGTGACAGTGACAGTGACAGTGACAGTGACAGTGACAGTGAGAGTGACAGTGACAGTGACAGTGACAGTGACAGTGACAGTGACAGTGACAGTGACAGTGACAGTGACAGTGATAGTGACAGTGATAGTGATAGTGATAGTGATAGTGATAGTGATAGAGATAGTGATAGTGATAGTGATAGTGATAGTGATAGTGATAGTGATAGTGATAGTGATAGTGATAGTGTTAGTGTTAGTGATAGTGATAGTGATAGTGATAGTGATAGTGATAGTGATAGTGATAGTGATAGTGATAGTGATAGTGATAGTGATAGTGATAGTGATAGTGATAGTGATAGTGATAGTGATAGTGATAGTGATAGTGATAGTGATAGTGATAGTGATAGTGATATTGATAGTGATAGTGATAGTGATAGTGATATTGATAGTGATAGTGATAGTGATAGTGATAGTGATAGTGATAGTGATAGTGATAGTGATAGTGATAGTGATAGTGATAGTGATAGTGATAGTGATAGTGATAGTGATAGTGATAGTAATAGTAATAGTAATAATAATAACAGCAGCAACAACAATAATAATAACAGCAGCAACAACAACAATAATACTACATGGATGACAACTAGTAGACCTCTACATAACTCACATACACACATACTTCATAAACTCTTCACCTTTTTCACCAACTCACATCTCCCCCCCCCCATCGGCCGCCATATCACCACCGTAGCCACCATCCGCCGCCACCCCACCGTTTGCAACCGCCACCTACCACCGCATCAACTCCCACAGCTACCATCAGCCCCCGCACCACTAACCGCGACCACCAACCCACCATACCACCACCTACGGTCGCCCCACCCCCACCCCTATTCGGCCTTCGCGAGCGCCACCCCAACCCACCACCGAAATTGAACCGCCACCACCTTAGGAAACCATCATTTCTTCCTTTTGAGTCAAAAACAAGAGGGTTTCCAAGTGACGCTTTGGTAGGAGCTCGAAGGTGTAATCGGGTGTTGGAAATCATCGTGCTAGCGTTAGAGATTGTTGGATTAGTTTAAGAATTACTCAAGGTATACTTGTTTTGGGTTAGATCATCCTTATTTCTTCATGCATGGGTGATCAAGATGAAAATCTTGAAGAGCCCTAGTTCACCCACTTAGATGTTTTATAAAATTTGATGATCTTGATAAAATTGGGTTTTAAAATGGTTATATATTCTGATTTGTGTCTTAGAAATGGTTTTAGAATGGTGAAATCTTGATGCTTGTATGATTGTATATATATATATATATATATATATATATATATATATATATATATATATATATATGTGTGTGTGTGTGTGTGTGTGTGTGTGTGTGTGTGTGTGTCGTGTATGTATGTATATATGTGTAAGTTGAAGGATTGTTGATTATTATCTTGTAGAAAGATTATTAAGTTGGAATGTTTGATGAATGATATTGTTGATGGCAAACCATGAAAGATAAGTATATTTTATCTTGCCATATAAAAATTAAAGTCTCAATTTTAGAAAGGTATTTAAATAAATAATAAACTTTTACAAGTCTTTTAAAACTTCGGGTAATAATTTGAAAACTTTTTCACTTTTAGACTAAGTAAGTTGGGTGAACAACGTACTCATAGCATGTTCTTCGGTTATTAATTGAATCTTTCGCATTTAGGATCTTGATTGATCGATGCGAGCCATTCTTGATCTGTTACTTGATTGCGTTCGAAGGTGAGTTCTTTGGCCCGATTTTTTTAACATTGTTTATCTTACTATTTTGGGGGAAATGCATAATATTATAATATGATGGGTAAACGGGATTATATATAATGTTATGATGGTATAAGTTGGGTCAGTAGTATATGTGTATACTGTTGAGCCCCTAAATCCCCCCATAATCATTAGCCTCGGGGAGGCCACAGACTTATATTGGTAGATCTATCGGGTTAGAAGGACCCACTCTCGCGACCAGTAGTTCTGGTTGGATTATAGTGAGTGAGTTTATTTGTTTGGACTGTTGTGGGGCAACGGCGTGTTTCTTGGTTTAATTATGGACTTCTGACCAAAGTTAATCATAGTACCTAGCTAGTCTATGATAATTATTATTATCTCGTGTACATCATATTGTTTTTGAAAGCTCACCATGTTATACATCATGTTTGTAATTTAAAAACCCGAACGCTCACCAACTTTATGTTGACCAGTTACTCTTTATGCTTTTTAGGGTTGTAGGTACGCTCGGTTGGGAAATAATAGAAATGTGTCTTGGAAAGTCAAGTGTGTTGGTTGATTACATGTTTTGTGAACTTTAAATGAAACTTGTCATTTCCACAACTAAATAAGAATCGTTGTAGCTATGTTTGAACTCCATTCTAATTATGACTGAGAGTATGAAAAACCTTATTTACTAGTAGTCAACTTGTACTTCATTAACGTTTGACTATGATCATTGGTAAAATTTCAACTTCCGTTATCACCACGTCACATGACATTCTGCTGCCATTTTTAGGGTGTGACACGTTCCAGGGTTGATTTAAGAACTGGGTAGGTTTAGGATTAGTATATGGAGTTTAATGTAATGAATAACCCTTTATTAGAACGTTATTTATTTGAACATGATGTATTCGATTGAACCATGTGTAAGGCCCCGTTCCCGGGAACCCCATAGTTGGTCAATCACAACCTCACTTATATCAAAACATATTAAGATTTATTAAGTAAATAAAATATTTCAGCGGAATAATTCATCAAAAACCATTTCATGCTTTAATAAATACATTTGCCAAGTTATACATCATCGTTTAAAAGATTACAAAATGTCACTTAGTCGTATTACAAAACAACATCATTATTATTACATGAGATGGATGCCAGTCTTGCCAGCCAAGTAGCTTCACCCTCGTTCCATCCTCAGGAACAAACTACTTGCCAACTAAAAATGCATAAAAAGTCAGTGTTGCTAAGTGAGTTCTAGTTTTATATAATAAAATACTTTACCTTTAGTAAAAGCCTTTCCTTTACTTTCGTTCGTGATCACTCAACATACATACATCTTGATAATATCATTATTATCTTTCAACATTCTTTTTATTCATTTCATACCTTTATCATTATCTTTCACTTTCATCTAGACCAATGTCATATGCTATACCCCAAACATTGTGCACGAAGCTGGTACCGGGCCGAAGTCTATAAATAGACCCCTAACATTGTGTACGAAGCTGACTCCAGTACCGGGGCAAGCGACAAGGGTCCCGTTTCGTACATATTGGTCGATCACAAAGATTGACCCCTGTGTGCATCCTCATGGGTTAGCTAAACCGCACACAGTTGAGCTAACAACCCCTCAATGAGTTGTGAACCTCCTTTTAGTTGCTTGCAAGACTTTACATTCTTTCATTAGGTTCCACTTTGCTAATAATGTCTTTCACTTTCATTATATAATACTTTACGTACAAGAGCATTAACACACCACGTAAAGTCACGTAATAATATGTAATAAGGAACATCAATAACAGGCCACAACATGCATAACATGAACAAACATAACCCACCAAAATATTTTAGAGCTTAATCATAAATTTTCATTTTTCCCAAAATTTCAGAAAAATTCTAAGGCAACTTAGGCGCATGAGCACTATATGGGAAAGTGGGAACTATGCAGGCGCACAGACAGTTGGGCGCATGGGAACACTTGGGCGCATGGGGAAAAACTTAGGCGCATGGGAAAAACTTAGACGCATGGGTACTATGCAGGGGCATGAGTACTATGCAGGCGCATGGGTACTTGGGCGCATGGGAAAAACTTAGGCGCATGAGCAAACACTTAGGTGCATGAGCAAACACTTAGGCGTATGGGCAAAAAACTGAGGCGCATGGGAACTATGCAGGCGCATGGGAACTATGCAGGCGCATGGATACTTGGGCGCATAGGAAACTTAGGCGCATGGACAGTTCGGGCGCATGGGCACTATGCTAGTTCTAACTTACACTAATTTCAGTTCCCGATCATCATCCTAACATATCCTTAGCCCAAAACTAGCATACTAAGCACATAAAACAAGCATACAACCACATAATTCGGTCAAACATTCACAAACACACATACCCACATAAAACAGTGGAGCACATACGGTTTTAACATACTGGAATTTTCAAAAACAATAATTTACATGCATTTCAGCCCCAAAACAAGTTTAAGACCGAAAAACCAGGGATCTAGAACTCACCTACAGCAGCCTTCGAGTGAATCTCCTCCAAACTCGAGAGCACTTGGAGTTCAAACACCTAAACACACCAAAAACACACAATCGAACATAGAGAAACACATAAGACTCAGTCTACAAGCTGAAAATTCAGCTGAAACCAAACAAAACACACACAAATTTACCTTCTAGTCGATCTTCTTCTTTTTCTCTCTAAAAACCGATGGAAGCTCTTTGTTCTTTTACTTTCTGCGGTCGAAGCAGTTGGTGAGCAGAGGTGTGGGCGGCCATGCCCACTTTTTAAACATAATTATATTAGAGTTTGCCTCTTGCACAACTTTAACCCCTCAACTTAGGTTATTTTACCTTTCTTTCTTTATACTTCTTTTTCCTTTCTTTTTCTCTTTTTTTTTTTTTTTTTTATTTCCGGGTGTTACAAGTCCACCCCCCTTATATAGGTTTCGTCCCTGAAACCTGTCATTCCTCGAACAGTTATGGATAATGTTGTCTCATCTCTTCCTCGGTCTCCCACGTAGACTCGGACCCCTTCCTGTGTCTCCACTGTACTCGCACAAGTGGAACCAATTTATTCTGTAATCTCTTCTCTTTTCGGTCAATGATTGCCACTGGTTGCTCCATATAATTGAGCCATTCATCCACCTCAATATCCTCCAGTGACACAATCGTATTCTCTTTGGCTAAGCACTTTCTCAGATGAGATACATGGAATGTTGGATGAATCCCACTTAACTCATCGGGTAGCTCCAACCTATAGGCCACCTCTCCTACTCGAGTAATGATTCGGAAAGGTCCTATATACCTCGGCCTCAGCTTACCCCGCTTTCTAAACCAAATGATCCCCTTCCAAGGTGAAACCTTCAGCATAATTTTATCACCCACCTTGAATTCAACGGTCTACGCCTCTTGTCAGCATACGACTTTTGCCTATCTTTTACCGCCTTCATAAAGGCCTTGATCTTCTCCGACTTTTCAGTCGTAGCCTCGATCACTTCAATTCTCCCCAACTCCTTCTGTCCAATGTCACCCCAACATACGAGCGTTCTACACTTCCTACCGTATAGCATCTCATATGGTGGCATGCCAATGCTGGCATGATAACTGTTGTTGTATAAGAATTCAACTAACGGTAAGTGTTCTTCCCAACTTCCTCCAAAATCAATAACACATGCTCGGAGCATATCCTCAAGCGTCTATATGGTTCTCTCTGACTGACCATCCGTCTGAGGATGATAAGCCGTACTGATGTGCAACCTCGTCCCCATCGCGTCATGAAATCTCTTCCAAAACTTAGATGTAAACCGAGTGTCACCGTTAGACACAATATGCACTGGTATACCATGACGCTTCACAATCTCTTTGATGAACAGATCTGCCAACCTCTCAGATGAATATGTCTCGCGGATCGGTAGAAAGTGAGCACTCTTCGTCAAACGGTCAACTATCAACCATATAGAATCGTACCCCCTTGCCATACATGGTAACTTCGTAATGAAGTCCATGGTGATGTGCTCCCATTTCAACTCGGGTATATCCAAAGGTTGGATCTTCCCGTATGGCTTTTGATGCTCAGCCTTCACTTGCAAGCAAGTAAGGCACTTGCTCACATACTCTGCTACATCGCGCTTTATACCGGCCACCAGTAATCTTTCTTCATATCATGATACATCTTCATAGCACCGGGATGAATGGAGTATCGAGTCTTATGAGCTTCATCCATGATTTTCCCCCGTAGGTCTCCATACCGAGGGATCCACATCCGCCTGAAGCGGGTTCTAACTCCGAGAGTGTTTTCACCCAACTCTGTGACTAAACCTCTCATCCTTTCGGAGTTAAGGTGCTTTTCTTTCAACGCCTCATCTTGGAACCCCTTGACCTATGTCATCACATCGGAGGTCATCACCAACTGGTAAGCTTTCACCCGGATTGCCTCGGGTCTCTCCTTTCGGCTAAGGGCATCTGCCACTACGTTGAGCTTGCCAAGATGGTAGTGGATTTCATAATCATAATCCTTGATCGACTCTAACCACCTCCTTTGCCTCATATTGAGATCCTTTTTCTCAAAGAAATACTTCAAGCTCTTGTGGTTAGTGAAGATAGTGCACTTCGTCCAGTACAAGTAGTGCCTCCAAATCTTCAATATAAAGACCACTGCCGCTAGCTCTAAGTCATGAGTAGGGTAATTAGCCTCATGGATTTTCAACTGTCGGGACGCATAGGATATAACCCTTCCCCGTTGCATCAGCAATTAACCCAATACTGAATAAGAAGCATCTGAATAGACCACCAAGTCTTCATTCCCTTCTGGTAACATCAAGACAGAAGCTTGAGTCAATCTTGTCTTTAACTCCTCAAAAGCATTCTCCTGTTCCAGACCCCATCAAACTTCACATCCTTGCGGGTCAGCTTGGTGAATGGTGAGGCTATCTTGGAAAAGTCTTGAATGAATCTCCTGTAGTAGCCCGCTAAACCCAAGAAACTGTGGATCTCGGATGGCGTCTTTGGAGTCTTCCATTGCATCACCGCCTCCACCTTTGCCGGGTCTACCATGATCCCTTTGGAATTTTCCACATGACCCAAAAACTGAACCTCGCGCAACCAGAAAGAGCACTTGGAGAATTTAGCATACAACTTCTCTCTTCTAAGTGTCTCCAATACCTCACGAATATGACCGGCATGCTCTTCTTCGCTCTTCGAATAAATCAGGATATCATCAATAAACACAATCACTGATTTATCCAACATTAGCCAACACACCCGATTCATCAAATCCATAAAGATAGCCGGCGCATTAGTTAGACCGAAAGACATAACGAGAAACTCGTAGTGTCCATAACGCATGCGAAGAGCTATTTTAGGGATATCCTGCTCCTTCACCTTCAACTGATGGTAACCAGATTGAAGATCTATCCTTGAGAACCAACTGGCACCTTGGAGCTGATCAAACAACTCATCAATTCTGGGTAGTGGATACCTGTTCTTCACCGTCAACTTGTTTAACTCACGGTAGTCGATGCACATCCTCATACTACCGTCCTTCTTCTTTACAAACAAGACCAGAGCACCCCAGGGAGAGATACTCAGTCTAATGAACCCTTTGTCCAACAACTCTTGCAACTGAATCATCAGTTCCTTCATCTCTGACGGAGCCAATCGATATGGTGCCTTGGCAACAGGTTGAGCACCAGGTATCAAGTGGATCTGGAACTCCATCTCGTGGTCCGGTGGTACACCTGGTAAATCTTCTGGGAACACGTTTGGAAAGTCACACACAACTGGTACGTTGGACAATTGCGGTACTGATGAATCCACATCCTTCACGTAAGCCAGGTAGGCACTACATCCACGTTTCATGCACTTCTCTGCCACCACCATCGAAATCTCCCTCGGAACCGTAGTAACTCTATCACCATAGATCGTCACCGAACTCCCATCAAGCACAGTCAATCGGATCATTTTCTTGCGACACACAATATCTGCCTCATAGGCTGCTAACCAATCCATCCCTAGAACCACATCGAATCCGCCTAGGGGCATCACGAATAATTTAGCAGAGAACCGATGGCCTTCCAACTCTATGTCATAATTTTCTATCAGATCCTAAATCCTGGTAGACTTACCAATGGCAGTTTCTACATCGAAGGGCACATCAATCTTTTTACTCCTAACAGGTAACTTAGCACAGAAGGAAGCAGAAATAAACTCTTACTAGCACCAGAATCAAATAGTGCAGCGGTACAAGTTTGGTTTACTAGGAACGTACCTGACACGACATCGGGGTCCACCCTAGCCTCCTCTCGGGTCATAGTGAACGCTCTGGCTTTTGCTCCCTTCTCATCCTTCTCGGTTCCCTATTTTTCCCTAGAACTTCCGGCCCTCGGCTTCCTGCAATCTCTAGTCACATACCCAGTCTCGCCATAATTGTAGCACCTCGTCACCCCACAATCCCTTTCCATATGACCAGGCTTCCCATACTTGAAGCAGAGATTTGATCCCCACTTACATTCCCCCGCATGCTCCTTCCCACTCCTATTACACATCCTTGACCCAGTACTTGCCGTCACCACCATCCTGTCATCCATTCTTGCCTTTTTGCTTTTGGGGGTGAAACCACCACTGCCAAATCATTTCCCCTTCCAATTTATGTCACAATCACCCTTCTTATTCACCTCCACTACCACCACCTCTCTCTCATCATATAACCTCCCTACTAGATCAACCACCGACCTAAACGTATTCGGCAGGGCGGCAATCATGTGCCTTCGGATGTCTGCCTGCAAACCTTGAATATACCTCTTGATCTTCCTTGACACTGGCGTCACTTGATCCGGCACCAGCCTTGCCATCTCATTGAACTTGGTAGTATACTACTGGTGTGTCATGGTTCCCGCCTCCAGCTGTAAGAACTCTCTCTCAATCTTATCGAGCTCCCTATAAGGACAAAATTCCTTAATCACCAGCTTCTTCAGCTCACTCCACCTCATCCTCCCAATCGCCCTACTACCCTCGGCCTGGACAATATTGTCCTACTAGCATAAGGCCGAGTCCACAAATGAGTGGGTAGCAAACTTCACCTTCTGATCCTCTCTACACTCACTGATATCGAGCACCGCCTCCATCTCCCTCACCCATCGGTGAGCAGCAGCAGCATTACTATTCCCATTAAAAGTTGGGGGCTTGCATCTCTGGAATGCCCCATAATTACACCCCTCAATAGTTTCCTGCACTGCTTCCTCCTCCTCATCATCACTGGAGACAACCATCTCAATCTCTGGTTGCTCCCCTTCACCTGAACCTCTCTCCTCGCCCCCTCTCCCAATGGTCCTCCTCCTCTCCTCCTTCTCCTTCTTTTCATCCTCCCTCACAGCACAAATAACCTTGGTCACCATAGACGGCAGGATCGTCTGCATGACCTGATGAACCTCCTCCACAACTGCCTCCTTCACAAAGGCTCTCAAATTAGCACTCTCATCACCGCCTTCCTGGTGATGAAGCTCAGGCTTTGCAGGAGCCGTCTCAGCAGCCTTAGCCTTGTTCCCGGTGACACGTGGCCTAGAACCACGACCACCCCGCACACCTCCTCGAGAAGCCTTCAAAGATCTACCACCCGCCATCCTTTAAGCACTATAAGATTCAAACACCAACACGGTCATTCAAGGTAATAGCTTGGATTATGTCAAGTATAGTAAGTCCCTAATTACATTGGCCAGTTGTGATTAGCCACTTACTTTACTCTTCATCCCCCAAGCATTGCCTATCCTGACTACATCAGAATCCAAATCTACTAAGAGCACATAAATCAGATAGCACGTGCACATAATACCGGTTAACCTTAAGAAACTAAATTACCTGATGGCACGTAGCTACTTGGGCTGGCATCCCTCCATTCGGTCTCATTCTCAGTTTAAGTTTAGGTTTTGAAATTATTTACCTGTTTCTCTTAAACTTTGGCTTTGATACCAACTTGTAAGGACCCGTTCCCGAGAACCCCACAGTTGGTCAATCACAACCTCACTTATATCAAAACATATTAAGATTTATTAAGTAAATAAAATATTTCAGCGGAATAATTCATCAAAAACCATTTCATGCTTTAATAAATACATTTACCAAGTAATACATCATCATTTAAAAGATTACAAAGTCGTATTACAAAACAACATCATTATTATTGCATGAGATGGATGCTAGTCTTGCCTGCCAAGTAGCTTCACCCTCGTGCCATCCTCAGCAACAAACTACCTGCCAACTGAAAATGCATAAAAAGTCAGCGTTGCTGAGTGAGTTCTAGTTTTATATAATAAAATACTTTACCTTTAGTAAAAACCTTTCCTTTACTTTCGTTCGTGATCACTCAACATACATACATCTTGATAATATCATTATTATGTTTCAACATTCTTTTCATTCATTTCATACTTTCATCATTATCTTTCACCTTCATCTAGACCAATATCATATGCTATACCCCAAACATTAAGCATGAAACTGGTACCGGGCCGAAGTCTATAAATAGACCCCTAACATTGTGTACGAAGCTGACTCCAGTACCGGGGCAAGCGACAAGGGTCCCGTTTCGTACATATTGGTCGATCACAAAGATTGACCCCTGTGTGCATCCTTATGGGTTAGCTAAACCGCACACAGTTGAGCTAACAACCCCTCAATGAGTTGTGAACCTCCTTTTAGTTGCTTGCAAGACTTTACATTCTTTCATTAGGTTCCACTTTGCTAATAATGTCTTTCACTTTCATTATATAATACTTTACGTACAAGAGCATTAACACACCACGTAAAGTCACGTAATAATATGTAATAAGGAACATCAATAACAGGCCACAACATGCATAACATGAATAAACATAACCCACCAAAATATTTCAGAGCTTAATCATAGATTTCCATTTTTCGCAAAATTTCAGAAAAATTCTAAGGCAACTTAGGCGCATGAGCACTATATGGGTGCTTGGGCACTATGCAGGCGCACAGATAGTTAGGCGCATGGGAAAAAACTTAGGAGCATGGGAAAAACTTAGGCGCATGAGTACTATGCAGGTGCATGAGTACTATGCAGGCGCATGGGTACTTGGGCGCATGGGAAAAACTTAGGTCCATGAGCAAACACTTAGGCGTATGGGCAAAAAACTTAGGCGCATGGGAACTATACAGGCGCATGGATACTTGGGCGCATGGGAAACTTAGGCGCATGGGCAGTTTGGGCGCATGGGCACTATGCCAGTTGTAACTTACATTAATTTCAGTTCCCGATCATCATCCTAACATATCCCTAGCCCAAAACTAGCATACTTAGCACATAAAACAAGCATACAACCACATAATTCGGTCAAACATTCACAAACACACATACCCACATAAAACTGGGGAACACATATGATTTTAACATACTGGAATTTGCAAAAACAAAAATTTACATGCATTTCAGCCCCAAAACAAGTTTAAAACAGAATAACCGGGGATCTAGAACTCGCCTACAGCAGCCTTCGAGTAAAACTCCTCCAAACTCGAGAGCACTTGGAGTTCAAACACCTAAACACACCAAAAACACACAACCGAACACAGAGAAACACATAAGTCTCGATCTACAAGCAGAAAATTCAGCTGAAACTGAACAAAACACACAAAAACTTACCTTCTAGTCAATCTTCTTCTTCTTCTCTCTAAAAACCGATGGAAGCTCTCTGTTCTCTTACTTTTTGCGGTCGAAGCAGTTGGTGAGCAGAGGTGTGGGTGGCCATGCCCACTTTTTAAACATAATTATATTAGTGTTTGCCTCTTGTACAACTTTAACCCCTCAACTTGGGTTATTTCACCTTTCTTTCTTTATACTTCTCTTTTCTTTTTCTCTTCTTCTTTTTTTTTTTTTTTTTAATTTTTGGGTGTTACACCATGTGATGCATTATGGGCTGGATATAACCCTATATGGTAATGTATGTGATGATAATTTGTTTGTTTGATGATTGTGCTTCAATTGATTGTTTGACGGGATGATCACGTGTAACTAGGATTAGGATTGTGACTTTGATAACTACATATGCATTACTTGAGAATGAGTAACAACTTTTAATATCTGACATCCATTAATGTGATGTTCCTGTAGAATGGCTAAGGATAAGAGCAACAAGGCTGCTGAGATGACTAATGAAAGTTCATCTAGGAGGACTAGGGAAAAGACCCATACTAATCTTAGAAAAGGGTCTACCCATTCTATAGAGGTTCGGAATGGCCCACCTCCCGATTTTAAGGAACAAATTATAGACAAACTACAACAGTTGATAACTATTGGGATAGCCACATCCATACCTTCCATCATCATTGGAGTTACCAAGGTAGTGCAAGGAGAAGGAAAGCCTACTAGTAGCAAGGGCGAGAGCAACTCGAAGGTTGAAGTATCATCAGGATCGTCGTTCAAGGCATCCGACGAAAATGAGCTTGAGAATAGCAACTCTAATTCTACTAATTCAAAGAAGGTTAACAAACCCTAGAAAAGTAAGTCTAAAGACACTGATTCAAAGGGGTGTACTTGTCAAAACTACATCGCATGCAAGCCTTATGCGTTCACTATAGATAAGAACGCTACTAACGCCCTGAGATTGAGAAAATTAAGACCACTTTGATTGTCATTGGTTACAGGAAGGAAGATAGGATCAAGTTTATTGCTCAATCTTTCAAGAATAAAGCTCACACCTGATGGAAGGCCATATTATACAGTAGGGGAGATCTAAGATTTATAGCATGGGTTAGGCAAGATTCCAAAAGCTATTCCTGGAGAAATATGTGCCTTGACATGAGGTGGAACAACTAGATAACGAATACCTTCACTTGTAAATGAAAGGTGCTAATTATCAAAAGTACATCTCGATTTCTAGAACTGGTTGAGTTATTACAAGAGTCTAAGTCCAAGAGAGTTAGGCGATTCATCTGGGATACTATTCTTGAAATACATGCTAACGTACATACATCCAGACCAGTAACCCTCCGATCAACAATCGAGATTGTAGCAGAATTAACTGAGCGGTTGATAAGATCAAGAGGAAGCCATTTGTCTGATGTTGAACCTAAGAGGAAATTTAATAGTGAAAGATCATAAGGATATACTTGAAGGTTCAACCATGATGGGAAGAAGTCAAACCAAGGTGGGAATAAGTTTAGTGATTGACAACAATGATCGAGTGAACACCCCTAGGGGTAATACATATGGACGAAACCACTCCGGTCACTGCTATGTGGAGGGATGTGGCTAAGTGTGGAAGGAAAGGGCATGTCGCACGTGACTACCCACGCCCTCAAGCATGCTATGGATGTGGACGGGAGGGTCATATCAAGGCTTACTACCCAAAGCTTCAAAAGCAGCTCCAGCCGCCCTGCCTAATAAGGAAAAAGGTCGTGTTGCTTATACAGGTAATGCTTGTATATTTTTTATAAGGGTAAAGTATGCTAGAAACACTAATGACGTGGACAAATGTATGTTCCATGCTAAACCACACTTATGAAAACATATTGTTTGATTCTGGTTCCAATCAGAGTTTTGTGTCTAATAAATTAATGGCTTGTTTAGGAGGAATAATGTATAAGCTACCAATGTCTTACATCATTGAAATTGCTAATGGGCAAGAAACTAAGACAAATTTGTGATTAAGAACTATTATATAAGATTATATAACTAGGAACTTCCCTTAAAATTATTGCCATTGGATCTAGGAGGTTTTGATATCATCCTAATGATAGACTGGTTAGCTAAGGCAAGAAAGATGAAGATGAAGATCATGGGAGATCTACCGCAAGGCAAGAAAGATGTTATCAATTATGAAAGCATAGAAATACCTACCACAAGAGTGTGAGGGCTATATTTGATGACTACAGAAAAATAAAAAAGATCAAGAGTGTACCAGTGGTGTCAAAATATCCAGACATATTCCCAAAAGACTTGCATGTTCTACCTCCGGATAGATAAGTTGATTTTCACATCGATTGGTAGGTACTATACCGATTGTGAAACATCATATCGGTTGGCTTCCTTGGAGATGAAAGAGTTGATATTGCAACTTCAAGAGTTGGTGGAAAAGGGATTCATAAGACCAAGCTCGTCCCCATGGGGAGCTCCGGTCTTATTCGTAAAATAGAAGGAAAGTTCCATGCGAATGTGCATCAATTACCAAGACCTAAACAGGGTAACAATCAAGAACCGATATCTTTTACCAAGCATTGATGATCTATTCAATCAATTATGAGGATTAAGCTACTTTTCAAAGACTAACTTGTGTTATAGCTATCACCGGGTGAAAGTGCCAAAGACCGCCTTTTGAACAAGGTATGGTCATTACAAGTTCTTGCTGATGACATTTGGATTAACCAATGCACCTACGGTCTTCATGTACTTGATGAACCAAGTGTTCAAGTCATACTTGGACAAATTCATGATTTTTTAAATTGATGACATCCTTGTATATTCTCACAAACTAAGGTTGAACATGGAAAACACCTACTAATGTTGTTAGAACAGTTAAGAAAGGATCATTCTATGTAACATTCTCCAAATGCTAAATTTTGCCGAGAGAATAGCATTTCTGGGACATGTCATCAGTGATAAGGGAATTCTAGTGAACCCAACTAAGATGGAAGCAGTAATGGGATGGGAAGTTCCTAAATCACATATTGAGATTCGTAGGTTTCTCGAGTTAGTGAGATATTACATAAGGTTTATTCATGAATTCTCCAAGTTCGCGACATTGCTTACTGCTCTCATCCAAAAAAGTGTAAAGTTAAGCTAGGTCCCAAGAGAAAGAAGCATTTGACGTACTGAAGCAGAAACTAAGTAATACGCCCATTATCGCTCTATTGGAGGGGAATGAAAAACTTTTGATTTATTGTGATGCTTAATAAATGGATTAGGATGTATTTTTATGCAAAGGAACCACATAATTACATATGCATCAAGGCAACAAAAGAAGAACAAAGGAAATTATGCTACACACGACCTAGAATTGGGTGCGGTTATGTTTTTAGTAAAAATCTGGTGATGAAGTTTGTCATGTATTCAGGTCATAAGAGCTTGAAGCACATATTTGAGCAAAAGTTGCTCAATATGTAACAAAGGCAATGGATGAAGTTATTGGCTGATTACGACTTCGAGATTCAGTATCATCCAGGCAATGCAAATATGGTTGTTGATACCTTAAGTCAGAAGGAGAAAAGAAAGGCGATTTGTGTATGTGCTATATAGGAATGGCAGTCGAACCTGAACCCGATGAGAATACTCGAAACCCGAGACATTTGGGACATGTATGGGTGAGGTAAGCGGGTATGGTATTACTTTTTATTAATTTCCCAGGTTAGGTACGGGTATGGGATTACATAATATACTTATTTACCCGCTCCATTTACCCGATTTAGCATACATGTTTACTTGATTTAGCATATTCATTTACTCGAATATATACCCGAAATAATTTTTGTTTTTTGTCTTATTTTAATTATGTTATATTAACTATTAGTTATTTTAGTCATGTTATATTATCTTTAAGAGTTTTAGTTCCAATATTTATCTCTTTCAATCATTCTTGTGATATCCTAGTCTAGTAACTCCACAATTAATCTTTTGACTCTTCTTCAAACCCTATCCAATATTGAAAAGAGTTAGGAAGACATTAACAAATAGATTTGGTTGAAAAAAGATGGTGAGAAATAGATTTGGCCATAATGTCAAAGAAATACCCGACGAATATACGTGAGTATGCTCGATACCTACTAGGTAAATACCCGATACATACCTAACAAGTTTTGGGTCGGGTATGGGATGCGCTTTATCAGGATTGGGGTTGGGATTACCTAAACCTTTCCCATTGACATCCCTAGTGCTATATGTATAGTTGTTCGAGTGAACTTAACGAATGAATTACGAAAAGCCCAAACTGAAGCTCTATTAGGGAAAATCGTAAGGAAGGAGGAAATGAATATAATTATAAAATAGTTGATTGTAGGAAGTGATGAACTCCTTCGTATGGGTAGTCGGGTTTGGGTACCTAATGTTAGAAAGCTAAGAAGTTTGGTATTGTAAGAAACACCTAAGTCTAAGTATTTGATACATTCTGGAGCTAATAATTTGTACTATATAATGAAGGATTATTATTGGTTGCCTAGAATGAAAAAGAACATAGTGGCCTATGTAAAAAAGTGTATGACTTGCTTGCAAGTGAAGGCCAAACAACAAAAATCTTCTAGGATGCTATAGCCTTTGGATATTCCCCTGTTGAAATAGAAAAAGATCATGATGGACTTCGTGGTCATGTTGCCATGAACATGAAAGGGCAAAGATGCGATATGGGTTATCGTAGATAGGCTAACGGAGTCTGTGCACTTCATACCTATTAAGGAAACTTATGAAATAGAAAGTGTGACCCCTCGGCCAAATGGATAGGTCAACATACAAGTATAAGGGTCGGAAACGTAAATGAATGATTTAAAAATAGAAATTTCCTAAGAAATTAGGAATTTTGGACCATAGCTGACTATTATGGTGACCGGGGTCCGAGATGAGAATCTCAGTTGATGTGACTCAACAAAGATCGAGTATGATGATTGAGCCAATGATTAAGTAGCAGAAATACTAAATCAATGAACATTAAATGCTAAAAGTACTAATAAATGCTTTGTATATTGATGTTGGTAAACAAGATACAAAGAGTGCTAGGGTTTGCAGCACTAAACAGTATCTGTGGAAACTTTTGTGAAACTTGTGAAACTTCTGTGTGTACCCTCCCAAAAGTAGTGTATACTATTCTATTTATAGGATGATACAATGCCTGTACAAAATGACTAAACTAGCCTGACAACTATACATCAGAATACTAGTCTAAGTACAAAGTAGGATAAGCATTTGTAAATATGCATCTGCATTAACTAATGCGGATGTGTTGTCTTCATCAGCATTTCTTCTATTAAGTCTTTAGTATTGACTGAGTCATCCGCATTAGTTAATGCGGATGAACAAATACTTAGCCGTATTTGTTTTTTCCTTGTCTGCATTAGTTAATGCGGATGAACAAATACTTAGCCGTATTTGTTCTTTGGTCTTCTGATAGAATCAAAATGGATCGATCTGTGATGATATCGTGATACAATTCAATCACAACAAACACAAGTAATCAAATCTAAGCAAACATATCACAAAAATTCATAGTTTTATTGATAGAATACATAGAGAGTACAAGTGTAGAAAGAAAATCGGTTACAATTCGTTCTTAGGTGCTTCTAAGATGTATCTCACTCCCTCCTACACATACCTTATCTATGCTATTTATACTATCAATACAAAAGGAACAAATATTTACAAAATAGTCCCTATACTATGACAAAAACTATACAAGACACATAAAGACTAAATGTTAATCTTTAAAAAGCATCAACAATACTCCACCTATGATTGACATTGTCTTCGGTCTTCAAAATCAATCTTCAGTCTTCATATCTTTGTCTTCAATCTTTTCTTTAGTCTTCATGCTTTATCTCCAGTCTTCATTCTTCATATCTTTGTCTTCAATCTTTTCTTCAGTCTTCATGCTTTATCTCCAGTCTTCAGTCTTCATAAATCAAAGAAGTCTTCAGGCTCTTCTTTAATCTTGAATACTGGCTTTTCTCTATAAAGTTCTTGTTCTCTTAAGGCTTTAGCAATAGCTGATTTGAACTTGCTAGCTAAGATGCCTTGCTCCGGTTTAGCTTCATTTGTTTTGATCTCCATCTTGTTCATCACTTCCAAAGTTTCTGTCGATAAACCTGCAATATCAATGTTAGCATAAAGTTCAATTGGGTTTGGGTTATCTTTGCAATGAATTTCTAAAACCCCTTTGCTTGATATCCTCAAGAACTCAATATCTTTGATATCTTTCTTCACAATATTAGCATATGCCAATGCTTTCCTCAATGATACCCTCTCCATAGCTGCATTCATCACCTTAATGATCGACACAAAATACTTCTTGTCATTTTCTGCTATTTCTAGAATAACTTTTTCAAACTTCTGAATAGATAAGAATGAGATGTAACTAGGATGCAAAAGTTTTAGCTTGAAAACACCAAACAAAGAAATCATATCACGATCCCAATCATTCAAATCTCTAACTAACTTCAGCTTAAATGTGTCAGCATTGTAAAACCATCTCAAAATTGGTTTTGATTGTTGAGATCCATCAATGACTTTCAATCCAGGATTTGTGACTTTTTCAAAATATTGGTCATTGAAAGCATCCAAAAACTTTTCTTCACCTACATCCTTATCAACTCCTTTTCTCTTCTTCTTTAATGTTTGAAAATACTCCTTATCTTCTTGATCACATCATATTTGTAAGAATGAACTCATTCTGTTTATCCCTCTGTTCAATAAATGCACAAAGTTCTATCATCGGCTTGCTCTTGTTGGATTGATCAATGGCAATTTATTCAATTCATTTAAATCTTGAACATGCAATTTAATAATACTCGAGTAAAAATGATAAACATCACATATTGCATTAACTCGTTTAATCAAGAATGCATCAAAAATCTCATCATATTTCCATGCAACGATATTCACTTCTTTTGTAGTATCAAGAACAATCATGGCATTTAGTAACTCAGAAATAGATTGCCCTTTCTGCAAAACATTATGTACTAGATCACCAGCAGTTCGAGCTTTGTTCCACAATTGCCTTTGTTCCACAGAGACTTGATAACTTTGTCTTTCAGTCTCTGAAAACATATTCATAAGCTCTCTTCTTCTTTCATAAGCTGTGCTTTTCTTAGCCATAGACTTAATTTCTTGAGGCTTCAAAATCCTCGTTCTTTTTGTTATCTCTAAGTACTGAGGATTGTCCATGTCTAGCACAATCATCTTGTTTGTTAGTCTTTCTGTTTCTTGAAAGCTCCTTACCAAATTCCTTAATGATTCTGCTTGTAATCTCTTGAGCTTATTCCATGGATAGTTTCTTGATTGTAACCATGTCCTTAATGTAGTAACATTCATATCATTTGGATCTGGATGATGCAACTCAGATGTCGTCAGTTCTTCAAAATTAATGCTCTCCTGCAATGGATTCCACTCCCCGTGTTCCACTATGATCTCATCCGGATCAATTGGTGCACTTGATTCAATAGCTATGCACTTCTCAAACTCTTCATTAATTTGAGACACTGTTAAACCATCAAGAAAAACTCTATTGTACTTCATTCTGATAAGATAATTATACCTTTCTTCAACATTAACAGGTATATCATCATGGCTTATATCAATCGGTGAATAATGCTTATCAACATTTGCTTCTACTAAATCTTCATCATCTAATACTTCATTATACCAATCATCATCAAATTCAGCTTCTATATCATCTAAAGCTCCAATAGTTTCTTGTATATCCGAATCTTCTTCATCTATACTTGCATGTTCATCAATCACTTTTTGAACTTTGGATGATGATTCAGGTAATACTAAAACATCAATATCATCTATTTTCATTTTTCCTTTATCTAAAACAGGAACTTTCTCAACATCTATCGGATTACTCTCTGAAATAATCATCAAATCTGGAGACGGAGACTTTTGTGTTTCTTTCATTTTTTCTAATTCTTCTTTAAAGAAATCATAGCTCTCTTTCAACTTCTTGAATTGTTCTTCCATGATATCATAATCTTTCATCATTACCTCAAATGTTTTCATATTGTCTTCTTTATTTTTCATCAACACTTCAATCACTTCATCTTTCTTTTTCAACTCTTCTTGTAATTTCTCATTCGTTGCTTTAAATTCTTCAATCCCTTTCACTTGCTTTGAGTTTTCTTCTTTCATCTCATCTATTATTTGATGAATATTAACCTCTTCAATTACATCATCTTCTTGTTGAGGTTCGTTCAAAGTTTCATTATGAATTGCAGTTTTAACAACTTCAAAGTCTTGAATATTCTCATTAAACTCAAACTGTTCATTAGTATCTACCATCTCTTCAATCATACTCACTATCTCATCAATAGTTTGACTATCACCAACAATTTCTTCACTTTGATTAACTTTAGAATCATCATCCTGAATTTCTTCAGTAACTTGGTCAATTTCTTATACATTTTCATCAATTTCTTCATGAATTTCCTCAGTAGCTGACTCAGTTTCATCTACATCATCATGTCTTTCTTCATGAGCTTCTTTAGTAACTTGCTCAGCTTCTTGTATATCATCATGAACTACTTCCATCACATCAACATCATAACCACCATCATCACCATTATCATCTTCAGAAGAACTTGAACCCTCTTCATCATCATCATTGTCATCATTATCATCATTGTCAACATTATTAGGCAATTCTTCAATGAGATCATTAGGGTCTATAGGTTCTTCTTCTGTCAAATGATAGTGATCAATAGTAATGTCAACTTCATCATTAGCCATATTTCTTATGTAATCAAACAATGGTACATTTTGAGCACCAGTTACTATAGCAAATCTCTTATAAGAAATCTCAGACATGTGTTCTAGCATCAGAGTTTCACCACTCACACCATCTACATGAATATCTGGATGCTCTTCATTTATAATCATCTGTAGGAATCTTGGGTACATTAGGTACTTGTTCCTAGTTCCCTTTTCCAAATTAAAGATAAAACCGTTTAGAATCCACTTTGACATATTAAATCTCCGATTAGTTGCAAGTGCTACGATAGGAGATGCTATGTCTACTGGGAAAGAGTTCCATCCAGCACTTCTTTTGGACATACAGTGTTGAAAGATATAGCATAACAGCTTCCAGTGATTATAAACTCTTGCTCGAAAAAATTGCTTCTTGGGAAAGTGATCAGGATGACCCATTGCCATAAATGTCTCTCTACATTCATTAAATGATAATTTAGATAAATCCTCAGGATCATTTGGTCCTAATCTTAAAGCTTCTCTTATGGACTCTTCAGATACTTCAATCATTCTGAAGTTTGTAATGAATCCTCTTACTACTTTTCTACCTTCATCATTAACTTCAACAGATGCAGTGTTCCAGAACTTCTTGATTAGTCTTGCATATATGATTGGCTGATAACACATGGCATAAACATGCTTTGTTCTCAGTAAAAATCTAATTATCTCTTCATATCCCACAGCATCTCTTAATTCTTCATTCAGTAAAGCAGCAACATTATGTTTAGACTTGAATTTTAATGCATCCATCTGCAAAATTAAAACAAGAAATTTAGAAACTTGAATATTATAAATTAAAATCAATTGATGTTTGTTAAAATTTAAAGAATTAGTATGTTTTAAATTTTTTGACTAACTTGCACTTAAAATTTTCTAAGTGTTTAAGTGATCTTGTTCAAGACAAATTTCATTCAAGTTAGTATGAAAATGATTTAGAACACATTAATTCTATGAATTATTTTCAAAAACAGATTAAAACATGATCTTATTACTAATTTTCATTTTTTACAAAAAAATTCAAAATTTTGACTGTTCATCTTCAACAGTCGACATGTGAAGAATCATCACAGATTCAAGTTTGATGAAAAACAAATTTTAATGCATCAATGAGATCGAAATCATGTTTTCATTAACATTTCATCATCAATTTCAGTCCTTATATCCATTTCATTCACAATCTTAACAGATTCATTAGACTATGGTTCATGCGCCCGAATAGGTCCGATACGCCCAAATCAATCAACCTGATAAACTAAAATTTCTGTAATTTTGATCATCAACTTACATTTAGAATCGGATAATACCACTACAGAATGCAAGACAAGATCAAAAATCAATCGAAATGAGTGAATCAATGGTATATCGAGTGTCTGGGTTTTGAGTGCTCAGAGGTTTTTGAGAATGAAATGTCTAAAATCACGAAGTGTTGCTTTTATACTAAGTGAAATTTTTAGGCGTATGAGCACTGTTTGTGCGCATGAGATGGATTTTAACACTAAGTATTTAGGCGCATGAGCACTGTTTGTGCGCATGAGCTTAGACGCATGAGAACTGTTCAGACGCATAAGCACTGTTTTAGACGCTTTTGAACTGTTCAGGCGCATGGACTTAGCTTAAACGCCCAACACTTGGTTATTTTTTTTGATATGCCCAATTCTTGAAAGTCCGGGTACTGTGCAGGTGCATGAGAATGTTGAAACACCTAACACTTAACCATATTTTTTCATACTTACAACTGTTTAGACGCATGGCAACTGTTTAGACGCATGAGGTTGTCTGAAACGTCCAACACTTGTACAAATCTTGAAAAATCATCATGCTCCTAATCCTGGACTTATGAACACTGTTTAGGCGCATGAGATGACTTTCATGTGTCTAACTCTTGAATTTTCAGATCTTCCACCTGAACACTGTTTAGACATATTAGTATTGTTCACATACTAATATTAAAACAATTTAACAAATTTTGAATTTACTTAGTCAAATTTTGACTTTCACCCAAAATTTACACAATAGACCCTCAATTTTGAACTTTTTGCATTTCAAATTTTTATTTTTATTTTGAATTTTGAATTTTTATATTTTGACCTTTTTATTTTTATTTATTTTTTAAAAATAATTTCCCATCATTCTAGTATCTAATTTTTAACAAATAGTCTCATATTATACTGTTGCAAGATGCTATTCCACTTTAAAATATTTTTCAGGTTCATTTTTACATTATGTCAAACACACACATGCTTGAACTTTTTAGCTTCATCCTTTCCATCCAAAACACTAAGTTTTGATTTTTTTATATCTTGAAATTCGAAATATTTTCTCTTAGACAATTTTGCTTTTTACTCTTTTTACTCCCCCTAAACTTTTAAGTTTAACAAACTTAAAAGTTTCTTGAAAGTCACATGAAGAGTACACTAATCATTGTTAATATGCCTGCACACAAAAAAACATGCAAAAATCAAAATAAAAGCAGAATAAAAATCTAATATTTACAAATGAATCAATGTCTGTAGTAAGTTCATATTAGTTAAGATCAGCACATTGAAATAAAAAATTGAAGGATAGTCATAAACAGTGAATAAATCCTGATCAACTGTGTTCCAGGTCAGCATTTCTACAGCAAAGGAGACACGAGATCAAAGGACAGAAAATGAGTGCATTTAACAAGATATTTAGCACACTTACTTTTTCAATTCTTGGATTGTTTAAGGTACAATTAGATATGACATTATGCAGTCACACTTAGACTTAGAGAGGTTAATTCTCATAAAGATATACAAGAAGTCACTGTTCTCAACTTGTTAACTTGACATATACTATAGCCAGATCTCATTTGGTGTTTGTGCACATTGGCATCTTGTTACATCAGAGAGAATATCCAGGTATGTAATCACTTACAACAAAGGATATCTCATCACTTCAGGTCTATGATGACTCATAACAGAGAAGTGTTAATGCTTTAAATAATTAGAGCTCAATGGTTATTCATATCACCATCAGGTGTGAGATTATGTCTTAACAAGCAATCAATTTAAGAAATCAACACTACTCATTAGTGCTAAAATAGACATACATGAAAGCATGAGTGATTTAGTTTAATCATAAGAATTTACTTTTTCAAACTAATTGCATGAACTTACTTGCACATCATATCTGATCATGTTAGACTTTAGTCGAAAGCGAAGTATGCAACTGATCAAACTAATGTATCTATCATTTATCACATATTACAATGATAGATTCATTCTAAATAATGAATTAACAAAGAAAGACTCTATTTTAATAGTTTTTGTTTTATTTTTATCTTTTGATTTTTCAATTTTCTAATTTTGTATTTGGTTTTACTTTTTCTAATAAACATGCACACACGAAAATACAATCAGGCAATTAACTTTGACAGGTTCTCTGGTTGTGTCCTATTCATATAGGGTAGGGTTCTGATCATATTTAGACTCAATTAACTGAAATACTCAAAAACCAGTTTTTAAATGTGGTTAATAAGACCAATTGACTCTACCAAATACTCAAACCGTCATGGTAAGAAGGCTTTAGTAAAAAGGTCAGCCAACTATTTTTCAGTAGCAATTTGAATCAGAATGATTAAACCTTTTTCAAAGTTATCTCTGAGAAAATGATATCGAATCTTGATATGTTTTGTTTTTGAATGTTGGACATGATTAGCTGTAATGAACATAGCAGCAGTGTTATCAATGTAAATTGGAGTTTTAAAAAAGTTGAACCCGTAATCCAGCAATTGGTTTTGTAACTAAAGG
The DNA here is from genome assembly GCA_025506505.1 of Flaveria sonorensis. NCBI lineage: Eukaryota > Viridiplantae > Streptophyta > Magnoliopsida > Asterales > Asteraceae > Flaveria > Flaveria sonorensis. Next base: position 53,477,860 of record CM046427.1, on the reverse strand, counting down.
ATTTGAGAACATCCTGCTGAAGCAGTTATGTACTCAGCTTCTGCGGTTGAAACGGAAACATTTGTTTGTTTCTTACATTGCCATGAGACTAATCTGGGTCCTAAAAACTGTCAACCACCCGTAGTAGATTTTCTATCTTGACAACATCCTCCATAATCACTATCAGTATACCCATATAACTTAAAGTTTCCTTCATAAGGATACCATAACCCTAAGGCCGGTTTTCCTTTGAGATATCTGAATATGCATTTGACAGCAATTAAGTGAGATTCCTTCAGGACTGATTGATACCTGGCACAAACATAAACAACATACATTATGTCAGGTCTAGATGCAGTAAGATACATCAATGAACCAATCATAGATCTGTATAAAGTTTGGTCTACAGATTTTCCTTTGGGATCAGGATCAATCTTGGTGTTTACGTCAACTGGAGTTTCGATGGACTGACAATCTTGTAGTTTAAATTTATTCAAGAGCTTGTCGACAAACTTCCTTGGTTTATGAATATTCCATCTGCAGATTGCTTGACTTGAAGTCCAAGAAAGAAATTATTTTTCCCATAGAACTCATTTGAAATAGAGAATTCATTATTTCTTCGAATTCATTGCATAATTTTGGACTTGTAGAACCAAATATGATATCATCGACATACACTTGTACACATAAAAGAATCAGCATCCTTCTTGATAAACATAGTCGGATCAATTTTCCCTCGTGTGTATCCATGTTGGATTAAGTGTTGTGATAACGTTTCATACCAGATTCTAGGGGCTTGATGTAGACCATATAAAGCTTTCCTGAGCTTGTACACACGATGTGGATATTGTGAATCTTCAACACCCGAAGGTTGCTTTACATGCACATCATCGGTGATCGGTCCATACAACAATGCACCTTTTACGTCCATTTGATACACTTTGAATTTCATGAATGATGCATAAGCCAGGAAGACACGAATTGATTCAAGTCTTGCAACTAGAGCAAATACTTCATCATAATCTATTCCTTCCTCTTGAGTGTATCCTTATGCAACGAGTCTTGCTTTATTTCTAATAACTACACCTCTATCATCAGTTTTGTTTTTGAACAACCATTTTGTGCCTATGGAATTTTCTCCTTCAGGTAAATCCACCAGATTCCACTCTTCTTGTTTGCAGAACTGTAATAATTCTTCTTGCATAGCCTCAATCCAACTATTGTCCTTTAACGCTTCGGTAACGTTTTTAGGAACAATTTGAGAAAGAAAACACGAGTATAAACAAACATTTGCTTGTTCTATTTTACTCCTCGTAGTTCTCACATTCAATGGACTAATAATCAGAGATGTTGGATGGTTCCTGTGGATACGAGATGTTGGAATTTCATTCCCTTGAACATGAACATCCAGATTGGTTTGATTCAAGTTGGAAAGCTGATGCAATAGGCTTGAAGAATGTGGATTGAAATTGGGAACTTGAGTCGGTGAGTTGATAAAGTAATCAAGATTACCAGAATCAACTACATCACCAGAAATAGATGACGTTCCTAACTCAGGTTGTACAATTTCTGTACCATCATTAGGAATAGGTTATGAAACATCTTGATTTTCTAAAATGGAATGATTATTATCTTGATGAGAATGATCATCATTATTAGACTGGATTATAGAATCTCTAAAAAAAGAAAAGAAGGGATAATCTGGGATTGAGTCATCCATATCGTCAGAATCTGAATCATCACTGAAAGAACCGAGATCTTCTTGAATTTTCTTCTCACCTGTAGAATCAAGCAAGTTGGATTGATCAAACAAGTTAGATTGAAAAGAGTTTGACAATGAATCTAAATCAAATAACCAAGCTGGACCATTTGAAACCGATGGAAAAGAGTTTTCAAGGAATTTAACGTTGAATGTTTCAAGTATAACATTTGTCCTAGAGTTATAAACTCGATAGGCTTTTGAAACAGATGAATATCCAACAAAAAATCCATCATCAGATTTTGCATCAAATTTTCCTAGCTGGTCACTTGAATTTAAAATCATAACTGGACAACCAAAAGATTTAAGAAAATCTACGTTTGGTTTCCTGCCAAACATCAACTCATATGGAGTTTTCAATTGGTCTTTCACAATTAAAGTATGATTTTGTACAAAACACGCTGTAGATATGGCATCATCCTAGAAAGTGATAGGAATTTTTGCATCTGCTAACATGGATCGCGCAGCCTCAATCAAAGTTCTGTTCTTCCTTTCAGCAACTCTATTTTGTTGTGAAGTTCTGGGAGTACTGAACTGATGAGCAATTCCTTTTTTTGCACAAAACATGTTAATAGTTACATTATTAAATTCCGTACCATTATCACTTCTTATTATTTTTACTTTTTGTTCAAGTTGATTTTCTACTTTTATGATGAATTCTTTTAATAATTCAGCCATTTCAGATTTAGCATCCAAAAAGAAAACCTATAAAAATCTTGTAAAGTTATCAATGATAACTAAACAATATGATTTTCTTCCAATACTCTTCACGTTGGTTGGCCCAAAAAGGTCCATATGCAACATCTGAAGGGGTTTGGAATTTGAGTTTATTTGCTTGGGCTTATAAGACGCTCTGTGTTGTTTCCCTTTTAAACATGATGAGCATTGGTCAGTAGTGGCAAACTTCTTTGATGGAAGGCCGATAACATGATTTCCTGCTACAAGCTTATTCATATTCTTGAAGTTGGAATGCCCGAGACGTCTATGCCAAAGCTGACTTTCATCATTTGATGCTTGAGCAATAAGACAAGTTGTTTCTGTAGATGGATCAACTTGAGACATATCCAGTTTGTATACATCTCGATCCCTAACAGCTTTTACAACCACGTAGTCTTTCCTAACCTAAAAACCTGGCTTCAAAACATAGCAAAAAGAATCATCAAAAATGACAGAATAGGATTTATCACAAATTTAGGATACTCTTAACAAGTTAAAGTTCAACTGAGAACAAAAGTTGACTTTATCGAAGCTTATTATCCCGTTGGATACTGTTCCTTCTCCTGCTATTTTTTCTCCTGCATCACCACCGAAGGCGACATGCGTACCATCCTTTAACTTAAAATCTTGTAATAAGGCATGATTGCCTGTCATGTGCCGGATACACCCGCTATCCACATACCATGTGTTGATTGGTCTTCTCAGGCGTCCTGCAAAACAAAGAAATTAAGTTGAGTTATCTACCCAAGCCGAGATGGTCTTGGGTTTTCCAAACTTATCAACAATTGTAAATTGTTTGAAATGAAGTTTGTTTACATCAGGCTTATTTTTAATGAATTTACCAATTCTGTTATTATTCACAAATTTTTTATTATTTGGAAAATTCATACTTTTTGAATGATCAATTTTTGAAAAACTTTTATTTTCAAAATTTTTATTATTCATTCTTACAGACCTGGGAATGAATTGATCTTTAACATATTGTTTTGGTCTCACCGAATCATTCTTTTTGAAAAATCTCAATCCTAAGGAAGGTTGGTTTGTTAATCTTTGAATCCTAATATTTTTATTTCTTTTATATTGAGGATTAACATAACCTTTGCTCACTGGTGAAGTGCCAAATCCTTTTCTTGATGAACTCTTTCGAAAGTAACAATTTTCAGTATTATGAGTCCGTTCATCACAGTATGTACATTACTTATTAAAATAGCACTCTGATGTTGAGTGATTTCTCATGTCGCATATGTGACAATACTTGTTGAAAAAGCAATCAGCAGTGTTGTGATTGTACATGTCACATATTTTGCAGTACCTTTGTGTAGTTTTAAACAATTGTTTATTAACTTTTGATGTTGACACAACATTTGTTCCATGTTTAGGTTTAGGCGTCAAAAAGTTTATCTTTTGTTTTTGATTTGACAAATTTTGTTTTTGATTTGACATATTTTTCTTTTGCACATTTTGTTTTGTCTTTTGAACATGAACTTCATTCTTTGTTTCCTTAGATACAAATCGTTTAACGACAGCGAAAGACTTAGAATCTGAAACTGTTTTCAGATCAGAGATTGATTTGTTTTTAGGAGTTTGCTTAACATCTTGAATTGAATTCATGTTTAACATACCAGCAGACATAAATTTTATTGGTTTAAATTTATTTGTTTGATTTGTTGTCTGTGTCTGATTTTCTTTAATTTGATCATTTTTAGCTTTATTTATTTTTCTTCTTCTTCTCTGGTTCCTTGATTTTGTGGAACTTGATTTTACTTGAGATTGAACATCTTCAGTGGAATATTCTTTTTCATTTTCTTTCTTTTTCTGGTCCTTTTGCCATTTAATAAATTCAGGATTATTTAGACCATATGAGTTAGAATCTTCTAATGTTACTTCTTCTTGTTTAGCTTTATCTTTGGTTTTGGAGTTTTGGTTATCATTTTTAGTAATTACTTCCTCCAAGACACATTCTTTTGGAACAAAAATTTTCTTGCTTTTTGGTCTTGGTTCATAAGATTTGACTTTAACTGGATGACCATTTTTGATCTTTTCTGCATCCTTCTCTTCAAAAATTTTTACATTAGCTTTCTCTTCTTCATTATCAGAAATCTTGTTCTTGTTTTGGAAAGATTTGAGTTTTGCCTTATTCTCAGGAGAGTGATCGTGTGTATTAAAGTTTTCTGGCAAAGTGTTAGTTATAGATTTAGGCATTGGTTCGTGAGTGAAACCTAATCCTGCTTTTTATTTATCTTTTCTTTCACTTACCAGTTGTTCCACGATTGTTTTGGAACTTTTGACTTTAGCAAGATCAACTTGAGTAGCAGCATGTGCTATTTTCTCTTGTTCTAAGTTCTTGGTAATTTCTTCAAGTTGTTTTGAAACTTCTTCTAGTTCTTTCAAAGTTTTGTTCCATGAAGTTTGTAAAGAAATGATCTTTTCATCTGATACTTTGTGATCATTTTTGAGTTTATTATGCATCAATTACTCTTGCTTTAGTTTTTCACATATTTTATATGAGTAATTTATGTAGTATTCAACGTGTTCAAAGCAAGATTTTGTGCATAGTTTTTCTCTTACTTCTAATGGTATTTCAGGATATTTAGGAGGAGAGGTCTCAGAGTTAAAATTTTCAACCTTTGGTTGATCAGACTGTGCCATCAATGCAACTTCTTCTGAATCCTCTTTAGAATCTGACGTGTCACTCCGGTCATATTCTTCTTCTTCATTCTCAGAATCATATTTAGCCTTTGGATCATTGTCGTCTGACCAATCTTCTCCTTGAACTTCTGCAATAAGGGATAAATTGGATGTTAGGTCAGCAGTAAATTGCTCAGCATAAGCACTCCAATCATATCCATCTTTAATATTAACAACTAGAGCTTTCTTAGGCTCTTCAGATGACTTAGATTCATCTTTCAGTTCAGGAAATGGTAAGCTTTGGTATGGTTTCTGGAATGTCTTCTGAGATGATTGTTGAAATTTTTGATTGCTTGAACTCGATTTACCATTCCCTTCTTTGTTTCTAGGAGCTTTGCATTCTCTTGAAAAGTGGCCATAACTATTACAGTTGAAACACCTTGACTTGGACTTGTCAAATCCAACAGTCATGTTAGCACTTGGCTTGTAGTTCCTATTGACATAAGAGTGTTTCTGAGTCCTGTATGCAATTATCACCATTTGCCAATTCAGATCCATTTCCTCCACGTCATCTGGGTCCATTTCAAATAAGTCCTTCAAAACAAAATCTAATTGAGTTAAATGACTACCTTGATAAGCATGAAAACTAGCCATGAAAGCAGTAAAAGCAGATTTGGACTCTTCATCCTGTAATAGGATGTTAATGACATCTTTAACTTTGCTAGATTTAGCAGAGTTAATAGATGGAGTCTCAGTTTGAGGTTTAGAACTTTAAGGCATAGGAGGAGACTGAGGTTGAGACTGAGATGTATAAGCAGGTGCACTTGTATAAGAAGAATCAGTAAAGAACCCTGCTCCTACAAACAGATCACCCTCTTCTTCAGGTAAACTCTCATTTTTAGCCATAAATGCATTTTCCACAGTACTTGCTGGAGATGCAACATATTTGAACTGAGACATTGAAGCTGCTCTGTCATTATTCCTTGAGCTTTCATCAATTTCAACAGACTCAATTTTGGCTATCAACAGATCAAGATCCATAGGAAATTTCTCAGTATGCTTTAACAGTTTAACTATTTGCTTCCATGAAGATGGAAGAGCATTGAGAAGCCTAAAGTTTAGATCTTTTAGATCATTTTTGATGCCAGCTGTTGACATTTCAGTTGTGAGTTGCACAAACCTATTCATCATTTGGTTTATGGTTTCACCAGATAAGTGCTCAAATAGTTCTAATTGTCTCTTCAATTTCTGCTTTTTGAGATCTTGAATTTCTTTACCTCTTTCACAAATTATCTTCAAGGCTTTATACATGGTATATCCCGTTTGATATCCATCTAGTCTTGTTAGGACTTCAAGAGGTATTCCTTTACACATCAGAGAATATGCTTTTATATCATTCTTAACTTTCTTTAAATCATCACTCTGCAATCCATCTTCAGGGTATGGTTCTGGAGAGTCTTTAGTGTAGACAAATCCTCCATCAGGTCCATCTGAAATGATAGGAATGTGAGGTCCTCTTTCTATTGATTTCCATAGATCAGTATCAATAGAATTAAGGTAATGTTTCAGTCTAAGTGACCAATTCTTAAAATCAGCTTTGTTCTTCAGTTTAGGAACTCTGTTCTCTTAGTCTTCTGATTTCACCATTTTTAATTTTGTATTTTAGAAAAAGATTTGTTATTTTGTATTTAAGTTTTTGAATTAAAACAATGAATTGAAAATATTTTTGGATTTTTAAGTTTTTGAAAAATTTCTAAGTGTTGATGTTGATGCGCCTAAACAGTGATGAAGCGCCCAAACAGTTGTGAAACTTCCTTTGACTTTGAATTTGAAACGCCTAAGGGGTTGCCTTAGAAAAATTATGAAACGCCCAAACTTGTAAAGCGCCTGAACAGTTGTGAAACGCCCAAACAGTTGTCAGACGTCTGGGTGTCAAAACGCCCAAACAGTTCAAAAACGCCTAAACAGTTGTAATGCACCTAGAATTCCTTGGTTTCTGAAAAAGATCTAAAGTGTCCACACAGTTGTAATACTCCTTAACAATGGGAAAACGCCTAAACCAAAAACACCTTAATAGTTGAAAAGCGCCTAAACAGTTTTCAAGCGCCTAACACTTGGGCAATTTTCAGTAGTGTGTTGACCTAATGCGCTAACTTCAACAGATTCAAACGAACTCAGATCTTCTGAAATCCTTCAAAACTTGATGAATTGACCTAAAATCCTCCAATTAGGTAGGAATTTGATCAATTAACAATCCTCTAACTTCAATTTCATCAAATAACAACAACAAATCGATTTTCGGCTTGAAAATCAGTTCGACTGTAAAGTACAAGTTCGAACACTGATTTTAACAAATTCACTGATTTTTGAACGAATTGAGCTGCAATTGTGATTCAGTTCATGTTTTTGATGATGAAAAGCAACTGAAATCAACAATTATTTGATTGAATCGCTTATCAATCACATATTCAAGTGATTTTAAGAGTTTGATAGTTTGTAGAACTTCAATCACTGAACCAACAGCTCTGATACCATTTGATAGAATCAAAATGGATTGATCTGTGATGATATCGTGATACAATTCAATCAAAACAAACACAAGTAATCAAATCTAAGCAAATATATCACAAAAATTCATAGTTTCATTGATAGAATGCATAAAGAGTACAAGTGTAGAAAGAAAACCAGTTACAATTTGTTATTAGGTGCTTCTAAGATGTATCTCACTCCCTCCTACACATACCTTATCTATGCTATTTATACTATCAATACAAAAGGAACAAATATTTACAAAATAGTCCATATACTATGACAAAAACTATACAAGACACATAAAGACTAAATGTTAATCTTTAAGAAGCATCTACATCTTCCGCATTTACTAATGCGAACACCCAACACTTGTCTTTTTCTTCTAAATTCTTCACCCGCATTTCTTCTTGGACTTGAAGGATTTCCATCCAAAACAACCTTCAACCACCTCTTGAATTAGCATGTATGAACCTTTCAGGGTCCAACAATACTCCCCCTAAGGATTATAAAGCCTATGTACTTCCAGGGTTTGAGGGTGGTGGAGGTTGTGAAGATTCTAGTGGTTCTTCAAGAGCAGGTGCTCGACTTTCTTGGACTGTTGATGGAGCTGGTGCTGGTTCTATTTCTGCAGAAGGTTGAGGTTCAGCCAGTGAGGGATCCAAAATAGCCTTGATCATGTTAGAGAAGTCTCTAGCCTCATTCATCTTGTCTCAACTCAGAACATGAATCTTCATTTAGCTCATATTATGAATAGCCTCAATAGGCATCTGTCTTAGAGATATGGGTTCCCACACAGAGAAGTGGAAAGCCCATCTCTATGAATCAATAGAGAGCCATCAGTATCTACCTCAAGCTTTACTATATTTCCCAGCTGGAGAGGAACTTTCTTTCTTTTTCTTTGTTCTTTCTTTTTGTTGATTCTGTCATAGGGTATCTTCAGAATTTTGATGCATTTAAAAAAGAAATACATATCAGCTTCTCCAAGCTTGTTATCTATTTCTCTAAAGTGTCTTATGAATATGTAGTGGATATAGGATTCATCTAGCAACCTCACCTCATATCCATTGAACATCCGTATGTCAGATGCTTCCTTTCCTCCCTATTTTCTTTCAATCACCAACTCATAAGTCTTTTCATCATAAAACACATTTGAGATTGGCTTTGACTTGTGGGTTCCAGCTACCATCTTTCTTTTCAATGATTCAGTTGCCTTTGCATTTAGTTCTAGAAATACCAACTCTTTAGTGCCTTTTATCTTCTTTTTCTTTTTAAGAGAATTTATAAAGGATTTGTCTTTCCTTATCAGATAGCCTTTAGAGATTTGAAGTTATTTGTCTTCTTGAACATTTTCAGAATGTCTTCAAACTCATATCCTCTATAGATAGCATGAAGATTAATTGATTCTAGCTCATCTAATTCCTTTAGTTCATAACAGGGAGTTCACTAGAGCAGTGCACTTTATGAAGAACTGAACGAGCCCTGAGATTCTTTTAACCATAAACATGTTCCGATCACTGTCATACTTCCAGGAAATAACTTTTACATCGATGTTGCCTTCTGGAGCAGACACACCCTTAATCATCTCTGAAGTGGTTAACCCTTCATGCAGCTTCATTTGAGAGGGTTCAGCAAACCATTTAGGATTTTTATAGAGCACGGGAGACAAGACATCATGGTCTTTGGTAGTGAGTTGGACATCTTGAGCTGAAACTCTGGTTCTCGGTTTCCTCCCTATAACTTCTTCTTCAATAGCCATTAATCTTTCTTTCTTGTCTTTGACTATTTTAAGAATTGTAGCTCTGAGGGAATTTGTCTTCATATTACCCAGCATTCTTTTGGTAAATCATTGAGTAGATAGATAATCCTTCATTTCCCTGTCTCTCATGCTATAAGGATCAGGATAATAAGATTAAGGCCTTGCTGCTGTTGAGACTGAGCAGCAGTGAAAGTGATTGGGGACCTGACTGTTTTCTTTTCATAGTCAGTTACATATGTAGGGTCAAGAAGTTTATGCATCTTGTTCACTTCTTCAACCATACCCTCATATTTCATCCCAAATACTTCATCAGCATCATAACCGTGACTAATCAAGAACATGGCTTTAACCATCAGATCATCGGTTTGTGCCTTCTCAATCATCTTCTCAACTGATGATTCGACATTTGTAGGGCTGTCTTTGACCAAAGGTTCATCAAGGATGCTTTCATCGTATCGTCCTTCTATCTCTCATTCTTCTAAAACTATCAACTCAATGTTCTTCTTTAATTGTTCTTCAGCCTTCTCATGCTCTTCTAAAAATTTAGCAATAGCAGCAAGGCTTCTTGGATCATCCTTTTGTTTCTTAATAGCTAGTTCCTCTTCTACCATTGGCAATTGCCTTTGGCCTTCTCAATTAAAAATTTCCTCTTTCTGGAATACATATGTAATCGAGGACCAGATGAAGATGGAATAGAGGCTTTAACTTCCTATTTCTTCTTATCTTTTTCAAGCTTTTTAGCTTCTTCTTTTTTCAGTAGTCTCCTTTTCTTTAAGCTCTTCAGACAGCTTCCTGAGAAGTTCCTTTTGTTCATCAGTCAAGGTTACTGCAGGAACAAGCTGTAGGCTTAATTCTTCTTCTAATGGAACATGGTTGAGAGGAATCATAACTATGGGTTCCACTGGTGCTCTGAGTTCTCTGATAAAGTCCCAGAAGTCTTCATCAATAATAAATTCTCTAGATAAATACATATCTAAGTCTTCAATCAGTTCTTTCATCTCAGATTCTTCATCAACTCTTTCTTTAGAGGATGGATCAGAATAGACAACCATAGCTAAATTTTCTTCTTCAACCCTAACCTCTTTGTGATGAGATTTCTAAGAGGTTTCAGTCAGCCTATGTCTCTTTGATAGTGGAGATTTATCATCATCATCACTGCTCTCACCAGAGACATCTTCATCTTCTTCTGATTCCTTTTCTTTTTCAGCCTCCATATCTTTATCTTTATCAGCTTCTTCATTACCTTTATCATCCTTTTCTTTTGCCAATTCTTCTTTGATCTTGATCAACATCTCCAATTCAGAAATTCTTTTGGTTAGAGCTTCTATTCGCCTATGAAGATCAGCTATAATATCTGTTTGGGCATTAAGAAGAGTCACTTGTTCTTCCATGGCAATAGTTTGGATGGTTGTAGTGTCCAACAGACCACTATTTTCTTGTTTTGCCTGCTCTAGGGCAGCTTTAAGGCTATCAATCTCTTTTTCTTTTTCTGCTTTTTTAGATTGATGTTTGGCTTTCAGTTCTTTTAATTCTTTCTGCTTCTTATCTAGTTCAAGAAGTCTATCCCTTATTATGTCAGACCTTCTATCCAATAATTTCTCCATTCTTGCCTCCTTCTTGTAATAGCTCAGAAATCATTTCGTCTTTGGCATTAGGATGATTAACTTTAGATTATGCATAGCTTTCTGAAGGACGACTCTGAGAGTACTTGTCTCTCTGCCCTTTGAAGATTAATATCATGATCTTCCTCATTCGATGATGATTTAGACTCATCTGATGAACTGGTAGATTCACCAGAATCAACAGATGCAGCAACAGCTTTAGGTGAAGAATGGACAGAGGATACATGATGAGCTTGAATAGGAGAAAATAGAAGAGAATGAGCAGGTGATGCTCTGAAGGGTGATGGAATTTCTGTTTCTTGATCTGAAGGCATAGTGTGAAGATCACCACCTATGTCAACCTGTGGTGACATTTGCCTCCGTCCTTTTTCAGCTGATTCAGCATGCTCTTCAACAGTTTGTTAATCATGAGTAGTTGGATGTTCTTCTTCAATGTCATGAACATCAGTAGGAACATCATCATGTGCTTGTTCCTTAATATCAGGCACATCATCCTTAGCTTCTTCTTCTTGTGCTTCTTCTGGATTTATCTGCTTTAACATCCACGGAAGTAATGGAAAGAAGGTTCCACTGTAAAAGTTCCTTGGATCTCTCTTCTTGATGTACTTGTATGATTTGGCATTATAGTGAGGAATGTCCATCACAGGGCCCTCTGGAACAAGATCAGGAAAAGCTTCATTGATGAAGCATTAAATGAACCTTGGATACATCAGGAACATATGCCTTCTCCCTTCCTGAATGTTTGAGACCAGGCCATTAAACACATAAGTAGACATGTTGAATTGTCTGTTAGTGCATAAGGCATAGATAGCTGATGATGTAGAGATGGGGATATCATTCCAACCAGTCTTCCTTTTTTATAGGCAATGTTGGAATAAGTGTATCAGGAATCTCCACTATAGGTCAACTAACCCCTTGACAATCTGTTTTCCTTCAAAGCCTTCTTTATAACCAATGTTGGCAAAGAAGGTCATGATGTCATCTTTTTCTAGTTCTTGTGGAGAGTTGGCATCATCCCCAAACTGTAGACACTGTCTCACAGTCCGTTCAGAGTTTACCAATATGTGATCATTAGTAATTCTTTTTGAAATAGTCCTCACACCATCAATTTCAAATACTTCAGCTGTTCCCCTAAATGATCTAATGAAGTTCTCATAAATGATGGGTCTAACAGTGATAGCATATGCCACTCTTGTTGTAGAGATGATTCTGATCATATCTCTTAACCCTTCAGATTTAGGTACATCAAGATCAAGATATCCACTGACATTATGGAGCTTTCTCCAAGAGAGGTTTGCCATAGACTCTGCAATAGAGACACATGAGTTAGTAATGTACTAACAATTATCAGATCATACAACAAGAATCATGTTTAACTTTTCTCAGTTTGACTTTCTCAGGTCAAAATTAAGATTTCAATGGTTGCTGTAACACTCTAGGCGAATCCCACATCGGCCATGGATAGGAGAGATTCCTGGTTCATAAAGGAATGTATTGCCTCTAATATCACCAACGCGTTTTAGGCGTATTGGCTGTGGATGAGAGGAGAACTCCATAGTTAAGTGTGCTCAGGTGGCAGTAATCCAGGGATAGGTGACCTCCCTGGGATGTTTTCACCCGGGCAACCAAAAGCAAATCCGTGAGCTTCTCGTGGGCAAAGCGGACAATATTGGTGGTGTGAGGGGTCGGATGTTACAAATGGTATCAGAGCCACTCCTGTGCCATTCGGGATGGTGGTGCAAACCTCATCAAGGATGGTGAGTCCCCGGGGGTGTTCAGAGGGACACCTTAGGCAAATCCCACATTCATTGATGGGATGGTGGGGCACACCTCATTGAGGACGATGAGTCCAAAAGGGGGGGTTTTTGTAACACTCTAGGCGAATCCCACATCGGCCGTGGACATGAGAGATTCCTTGTTCATAAGGAATATCCTGCCTCTAATATCACCAACGCGTTTTGGGCATATTGGTTGTGGATGAGAGGAGACCTCCACAGTTAAGCATGCTAAAGTGGCAGCAATCCAGGGATGGGTGACCTCCCTGGGAAGTTTTCACCCGAGCAACCAAAAGCAAATCCGTGAGCTCCTTGTGGGCAAAGCGGACAATATTGGTGGTGTGAGGGGCTGGATGTTACAGTTACTATTGTATATGAGCTTGACATATCTTTGATTTTGTGATGAATAACCATTTGTGTTATGTTTTATGTTTATTTTCGATCATCTTTACTGTTTCAAACACCTTTTTACACTGAAACATTTGATTTGATTTCAACATTTTTTAAGGTTCGGTTCCCCTATTTGTCATGGTTAATTTAGGGTTTGAAAATCAGTTGTTCTTTGTTATTTACATTAACATCCATTTCATTGAACTTGAGAATGCCATTAAAATCCATTGTTCCTGGTTAATTTTCTAAATTTTCTTAAACCTAGGTTTCTATGCCCATTACTGTTTTGACATTTGAATTTTACAAATCCATCGAGAATCACCTTGTTTCGATACTACTTTGGCTAAGAATCTAAATAGAGATGGAATGTAGTTGGATGAACAATAGAAACACAAGATTTGAGATGGTTTGGATGATGATGAAGAACACTGAGAAAATGCTCATCGCATTATAAGTTCACTCAAATTTGAAAAGTATTATATGACCTTGATGAAAGTGTTTAAATAGTCGATTTAATAACTTACTAAAACTTTGCAAGTGTGTGAACAAATGCGGAGGTTTTAAATTTTGTACTGTAGCAAAAGCGGATGTTTTAATTTGTCCGCATTTATTTACTGTGTCAAATGCGGAAGCACAAAACTTGCCGGCATTTGAGATTGTAGCAAATGCGAAAGAACATTTTGACTTGTCCGCATTTTTCTGTGATAAATACGGATGAACAATTTGACTTGTCCGCATTAATTAATGTTGAGGATTTGAGTTTTGCATTATCCATCCGCATTAACTGAGGTTCAAACACTTGTCATGAAAGGAGTGAGCTCAATATTTTTGTTTTTGGTACAAATGCACAACAATGTGGTCTCCATTGATCATGTCAACTGGTTTTAAGTAATGTGGATGAGTAAACGTATCCGCAAAAAGAAATGTGGAAGAACAGAACGCATAAGTTGATACTATAGAGAACTTGTTTTACGCATTTGTTTGGAAACAAATGCGGATGACTTAATCTATCCGCATTAGTTTCACTTTGATTTTTCATGTACCAAAACTATTACCCGCATTGGTTGAATGCATGGGTTACCTTCACCTGCATTAACCAATACTCATACCCGCATTAAAATTTGAACTTGTCAAAAATTAATGTTTTTGCAGAGGATAGTTTTGACAGTCTTTGCACTGATGCTTTGACTTTATGAGGATGAGTCTGTTGTTTTGACTTTTTATGAAGTTTTGACTGTTGCTTGGATTGTCAATTCTTGCTTGGATTGAATTGTACACTCGGTGTGATACAAATTTCCTAGTTTTGACTGATCTTGGACTTTGTGCTTCCAAAAATCTGCATACACTGAGATACTATTGTATAACTTCCACACTAACACAACCATTTGTCTGATTTTATATTTTTAAGAAAAACAACAATAGTACATGATATTAAAATATTTTTGAGATTTTGCAAATATTTTCTGTTTTTGTGAATATTTTCTTTAAATTTTAATTACTCCCCCTAAAGTTTATATCCATATAGGATAAAAACTTTAAAGATTTTAAAATTTTGAAAGAAAAATATTTTTGTAATTTTTTAATTTTTTTATCTGTACATGAAGAGGATGTATACCTTAATTGAGATCATATCAATCTTACCTTTTACAAGTGCAAGCAATTGTTAATAAAATGGACATAATCATGAACATAGTGATTGTAGGTATGTTTGTCCTCTTAAACTCATACTTGGTTAGTATTTTAATGCATGTGATCATTATCATGTTTTGACTGGATTAAATATTCAACATGTACCTCACACTCAAAAGCATGGCAAGATCAACCATCCGCATGACATGCATGGTAGAACTTTTTCACAACTTACATGACCAGGTTGTTTAAATTATGAAATCTCATTTTGATTTGAGGAAGGGGGATCCTCATTGGGATTCTTTTTGTTTTGATCCTTATGTTTATTTGATCCACATTGGGATTCTATTTGCACTTTACTTTGGAAGGTGATCCGTTTTAGGATTCTTTTTGTTCATTCATAAGGATTGTATTCTTTATTAATTCATCCAAGTTGGATGTGTTCCACATTAGAATCTTTTTGGATCATGACATCAGCACTATGTGCCTGTTTCTCCATATCTTTGCTCAGTAAAACAGAGGAGAAACTGATGTGGGTGAATGAGATGCATAAGGTATCATTAACTGGTGTGTTTAGGTTAGTACATACACACAAACTTGGATAAGCTAAATACTTACTTACACCCTGAGATGATGGCTTCACTGTTGAATATGATCTTTATCTTATCATAGCATGTATTTTCTTTTCCAAGATGAGCCTACCCGCATATCAGATAAGTCATGTCAGTCTTTCAAGATTTTGAAATAAGCACAGTGAATGATATAACGATTGTAATTATATCATTTCCCTTTTGTAGTACATGTTATATACTTTAACAAAATAACTGCTTTTTGTAATTTTATGAATGTTTTTGCCAATTTTGATTTTTACTCAAGGTTAATCAAGCCAATTGATTGGACTAAGAATTCAAACCGACTAGGGTCAAATGCCTTAGTGAACAAGCTGATGCTGTTATGTACTCAACTTCTGCTGTTGAAACAGATACATTTTTCTGTTTCTTGCACTGCTAGGAGACCAGTTTGGGACCAAGAAATTGACAACCTCCAGAAGTGGACTTTCGATTGAAGTTGCATCCCCCGTAGTCACTGTCTGTGTATGCATAGAGATTGAAATCCCCTTCCTTTGGATACCATAATCCAAGTGTAAGCTTTCCCTTAAGATATCTGAATATCCTCTTCACAACATTCATATGAGATTCCTTGGGATCTGCCGGATATCTAGCACAAACACATACACCAAACATAATGTCAGGTCTACTAGCTGTAAGATACATAAGTGACCCTATCATTGATCGATAGAGAGTCTGATCAACTGATTTGTCATTTGAGTCTGGACCAATCTTCATTTTAGTATCCATAGGAGTTCTGATAGACTAACAGTCTGCAAAATGAAACTTCTTCAACATTGATTCCACATATTTTGATTGATTGATGAAGATTTCATCTGCTATCTGTTGTACTTGCAAACCTAAGAAGAAAGTGAGCTCTCCCATAGCACTCATCTAGAACTTAGAGTGCATGAGGTTTTCAAAATCTTTACAGAGTTGCTTGTTTGTTGAGCCAAAAATGATATCATCCACATAGATCTAGACAATCAACAGTTCATGTCCTTTCTTCTTTCTAAATAAAGTCTGATCAATGTTTCCCCCTTCATATCCATGATCAAGAAGGAAAGATGATAGAGTCTCGTACCACTTTTGAGGGGCTTGATGTAAACCACAAAAAGCTTTGTCAAGCTTGTACACTTTATGAGGGAAATCTGGGTCCTCAAAAACTGGTGGTTGGCTCACATAGACTTCTTCTGAGATTTTATCATACAGAAATGCACACTTTACATCCATTTGATACACAGTGAATTTCATAGATGCAGAGTAAGCAAGAAAGAGTCTTATGGCTTCCAATCTCGTAACAGGAGCAAACACTTCATCATAGTCTATTCCTTATTCTTGAGTGTAGCCCTGTGCAATTAATCTTGCCTTATTTCTGGTGACTATGCCCCTGTCATCAGTCTTGTTTCTGTACAACCATCTAGTACCGAGAGGGTATTATCCTTCGGGAAGGTCTACCAGTTGCCATACCTCTTGTTTCTTGAACTGGAGCAATTCTTCCTGCATTGCCTCAATCCAACTGTTGTCTTGAAGAGCCTCTTTTATATTCTTGGGTACAGTCTGACATAGAAAGCAAGAAAACAAATAGATGTTTGCAATACTTGACTTACTTCTAGTCACCCGCTCATCAAGATCACCAATGATGTTTGACACTGGATGATTCTTATGTATCTTGGTAATTGAAATCAAGTCACCAGCAATGGATACTTCAAGATTGGAGACATTCAGATCATCTTGGCGAGAGGCATCTTCAGGTTGTGATGTAGGAGAATGGTGAAAGTAATCAAATGCTTCAACATCTTCAGCTTTAGCAGCACTTTGAAGACTTTCATCATTCGCATTTCCTTTAGTTTCAACTGGTACAGAAGTAGATTCTGGATTTCTCACTTCAGTGGATGGTTCTGCTGAAGGAGTGGGCGTTGAACTAAGACCATCCTCAGTTGAAACACTTTGATATTGTGCAGCTTGTCTGACAGGATCGACTTGTAATGGAACATCTTCATCAAATTGCTCAGCAGAAGAAGAAGGAATCATTGAAAAGTCATTTCTTCTCTCTACTATTCCAGAAGATCCTGCCGATTGTAGATTACCTGCATTTGACAAGTGGAACCGATCAAAATATCTAGTAAATGAGTCAATATCAAACAACCAATCAAGACCATTTATTGACTTAGGAAAGGAGTGTTCATTGAATTGAACATTGGTTGATTCATCAATAATGTTTAATCTAGGATTAAACACTCTAAAAGCCTTTGAGACAGAGGAATAACCTACAAAGAATCCCTCATCAGACTTAGGAGCGAGGTTTCCTAAATAGTCTCGGGTGTTTAATATTGAGACAGGACAACCAAGTGACTTGAAAAATCCAATAAATGGTTTTCTATGAAAAAAAAGTTCGTATGGTGTTCTGTTGCTTTCTTTAACTATCAAAGTTCGATTTTGCACAAAGCACGATGTGTTGACAGCTTCTGCCCAAACGGTAATTGGTAGTTTGCATTGGCTAGCATTGTTCTTGCTGGTTCAATCAGTGTTCTATTTCTTCTTTTAGCTACCCCATTTTGTTGAGGAGTCCTAGCTGCACTAAATTGATGAGCAATGCCTTTGTTTGTGCAAATTGAACTTAGATTTTCATTTTTGAATTTTCTCCCGTTATCACTTTTGATTGATTTTACCATTTGATCAAGTTGATTTTCAATTTTTATGATAAAATCTTTTATTATTTGGGACGTTTCATTTTTATGAAGTAGAAAGAAGACCCATGTGAATCGTGAAAAGTCATCCATGATCACCAAACAATGCTGCTTCTTTCCAATACTCATACCATGAGTTGGTCCAAAGAGATCCATATGAAGTAACTTCAATGGAGAATCGTTTGTGTTCACGAGCTTTGGCTTATGGGAAGATTTATGTTGTTTCCCTTTGAGACACGCCAAACAGTGGTCAACAAAATGAAATTCTTTTTGAGGTAAACCTATCACATGATTTCCTTCAACCAATCTGTTCATGTTTTTGAAATTTGTGTCCCAAACATCTATGCCAAAACTGTGACTCATCAAATGATGCTTTAGACAAAAGACATGTTTCTTCTGAAGGTAGTGTAGAATTAAGGTTCAAGACATATGTATTATTCTTTCTTGGAGTCTTTAAGACAACCCATTCTTCAGGAATTTGAAATCTTGGTTTCAAAATGTAGCAATGAGTGTTTGTGAAGTGAGTAGAATATTTCTTGTCACAGATCTGAGACACGCTGAGGAGATTGAAGTTTAGTTGCTCGCAGTAGTTGACTTTGTCAAAACTCAGCAGTCCCTTCGTCACAGATCCTTCCCTAGTAATTCTACCACCTTGTGAATCTCCACCAAATGCTACAGTAGTTCCTTGTATGTGCTTGAAGTCATGAAGGAGGGAACTGTCTCCAGTCATGTGTCAGGAGTATCCACTGTCCACATACTAAATGCTGTTAGACCTGTATGGATGACCCTACAAGCACAAAAAAACTAGTAAGATTATGGAACCCAAGCCATACTGGTCTTGGGTTGGCCGGGTCAATCCAGTATTGTAACTTCTTTATACTTTCCTCTCGGTTGTGACTTAGAGGAAGATGCTTTGATGATTTTTAATGGAGTCCTTTTTGTTTTATTTCATCAATTTCAACTGAGCTGTCAGAAGAGTATTCAAATCTTTGATCCCGGTTTCTATGTAGAAATTTGGCACGTTTTTGTTTTTCAGAAATCACTTTTGTTTTAAATCTTGGATGAGAACTCAGTGATTGTTTCATATTATGATTAATATTCTTTTTGATACTCTTTGACTGCCATTGATCATAGAAGTCCTCATCAGAATTTGAAATCCATGTTTGTTGAGTATGTGTTAGACTTCTGTTTTTCACCCTGTCAGTTGAAATTGGTGAAATAGACTTGTTTTGTGGAATTCTCAAGCCTTTTTGTTTAAAGAAACAATCAGATGTATTGTGATTTGTCATATCACATACAGAGCAATACTTGTTGAAATAACATTTTTTGGTTGAATGATTGTTCATGTCACAGATGGAGCAATATTGATTAAAATAACACTCATATGTATTATGATTAGACATGTCACAAATGTCACAGTACATTTTTTTGTCCTTTGAATTTGAAGTGGAGGCTTTATTTGATTAAGAAGATTTTGAATTACCCTCAGATTTGGTTTTTAATGAAGAAGCAACTTCAGTTTTCTTGGTGGTAGCAGATTGTTTCACAATCCTGCTTTGCTTGGTTTTTTGAGACTGATGTTGCTTCTTTTTGCCTTTATTTAACTCCCTTTCAAATTGGTCTACATGCTCTTTATTGAAAATATCAAAACCGACACCTTGATTGTTCTTAGATGATGATTGTGAAACAGCTTTTACTTTTGCTTTTTGAATCAAGGAGGATTTCCCTTTGGAAGATGAAGAATCCACAGATTTATCTTTGAATTTCAGTGAAACCTTTTCTGATTTGCTTGAAATTTTTAGAGATTTGATCTCACTATCAGATCTGCTTTTAGCAGAAGATTTCATAAAACATTTAGCTTTCTTTTCCACCTTGAGATTCTCGGGAGTGAATCTCACAAATGGCACAATGGCCTTGACTGGGCTTTTTGGTTTCTTGACAACTATGGGTTTGTACGAGCACTCTTTGATTTTTATTGGGTGACCCAATTTGATTTTATCCTCATTGGTTTCAATGTAAACATTTGGTTTGTTTTGAGGATTAGTTATTTGTGAAACAATTGTTTTAGTTTTAATAACTTTAGCTTCAGTTGAATCAGATTGAGTGAGTGACTCAGGCATAACTGTATAGTTGTCATTATATGGAGGAGGACAAGAATTGTATCCTATCCCAGTCATGTCCTTTCACTTTTTTGTGAGTCAAGTAACTCTTGCAGCTTAGTAGAAGAGAATTGAAACTTTTAAAGTTTCACTTCAGCAGCTGATTGCTCAGCCTTGGTTTTTGTTAACAATTCAGTTAACCTCTCATTCTCAGCGCGAGAGTGTACTTTTCACCGTGAAGTTATTCAATATCTGAAAGAAGTGATTTGATTTTGATTTCAAAACTTTTTATTTCGTGTTTTAACGTTTTAGTTTTGACCTTCTCTTCTTTGATTTTAATAGCCAACTTGTGATTATGTTCTCTATATCCTTGTACTTCTTGAATACATTTATCAGAACACAGATTGGATTTTACCTCAGTTGGCATTGGAGCTGGACCATCATTGATGTGAGCCATGAGAGCATGGTTTTGAAATTAAGGTTTGACTTCCTCTACATATAGGCTCCAATCACAAACTCCATCTTGTCTGATGAAAAGTGCATTAGAGGTTGGTTGTCTATTTCCTTATGCTTGATGGGTCAGTTGAGGCTGACTTTGATGTGTTTGCTGTTGCTGACTTTGATGCTAGTACTGATGTTGATTACTTGACTGATAGCTTGAATTGGGTTGTGATGATGGCTGACCATGTGAAGTTCTTTGATAGTTGTTGTTACTTCTTTTGGTAGCATTACATTCCTTAGAGAAGTGGCCAGTCTTACCATAGTTAAAACACTTTACTTTGGATTTGTCATATCCAAGTTTTGTGTTTTCATTCAGACTCAGCTTCTTTTCTTTTCGGAAGAATTTCTTGGGTCTCATAGCAATCATGGCCATCTGCCATTGCAAATCCATTTCTTTAACATCATCTGGATCCATTTCTTCCAAATCTTCCTGAATCAGATGAGCTAAAGTGAGTCTTCCTCCCAGATATGCCTCAAAACTAGCAACAAAGGCATTGTAAGTTGCTTTTTTCTCTTCAAATTTTTGATCACTAGGCATGCTGGTGGGTGTTGCTATAGATTGAGCTGAAGAAGATGGTTTGTTTTGTTGAGAAATAGCACAAAATCCAGTAGTTCTTGCTTGATATCTTAAGGATAGAAAATTATCTTCTTCAATCACAAAGGCATTTTCAACAGAATGAGTTTCAGATGGAAACTTGTACGCCTCAATGACTTGAGGTTCACTGAGATTTCTACTTCTTTCATCCAACTCAAGAGCTTAAATCTTAGCAATCATGATGTCTAAGCTGGTCCTTTCCAAGTCAAGAGTGATCTTCAACATAGTAACATTCTATTTCGAGCTTTCAGGCAGACTGTGTAGCATCTTCTTGTTTATTCTTTCTCTTTGTATGTAACCCCTATGATCTCAAGATCATTCACCAGTTGTACAAAATGATGTAGCTGCTTGGAGATTGATTCTCCTTTGGTATGATGGAAGGTTTCATATTGGTTCACCAGTTTGTCTTTATTTATCTCCGTCACCTCACTTCTTCCTTCACACATGATTTGCAGTGCATCCCATACTTTTCCAGTCTTTTGAGGACATCCATTTTCAAAGACTGAGTTAGAATGGAGTAGGCTTTAAGGTCTATCTTGATTTTCTTGTATTCATCATCATCAAGATTTAGATTAGGATCCTTAATAGGAATTCTAGTAGTTTTGTACTGAGCAGCTTGATCAGCATTGAGAGACACAGGAATGTAGGGTCCTTTGCAAATGGAAATCCAGTAGTTAGGATCCACACCTGTAATGTAATTTTTAAACCTGATTTTCCACTGCTTAAACTCAGACTTGTGTTTAAGCATTGGAGGTTTAGACGCATGACCAAGTTTAGAAAAATTAGTAGAATCCATTATGATAAACTGATTTTAAATGGTTTGAATATTGATTAAGTTGATTTTATGTCCAGAATGTTCAAATGGTCCAATGTCCTAGTAATCTTGTATGATTTTGGTGAACAATAGTGTCAGAATGGTTGATATTATGAACAGTTCACAGTAGAGTCGATTTTAAGTTGATTTTAGGGTTAATATCTTGATTTTGAGTGGTTTCTGTCTGATTTTGTTTGAGAATCAACAATCAAACAGTCTTCTTATGTTTGTCGGACAGAAGCACAACGATGGTTGATGAAGTTTCACGTATTTTCAGTATGAATGCTTATTAGAAGTGTAATACTTGCTAATAAACAACTCAATCACCAGTTCAATCGATTTTTGTTCAAGATCTGCACTGATTTTGAGACGAATTCAAGTGCCCAGGCTCTGATACCAATTGACCGGGTCCAAGATGGGAATCTCTGATGATGTGACTCAACAAGGATAGAATATGATGATTGAGTCAATGATTAAGTAACGGAAATACTAAATCAATGAACATTCAATGCTGAAAATACTAATAAATGCATTGTATATTGATGTTGGTAAACAAGATACAAAGAGTGCTAGGGTTTGCAGCACTAAACAGTATCTGTGGAAACTTTTGTGAAACTTGTGAAACTTCTGTGTGTACCCACCCAAAAGTAGTGTATACTATTCTATTTATAGGCTGATACAATGTCTGTACAAAATGACTAAACTATCCTGATAACTATACATCAGAATACTAGTCTAAGTACAAAATAGGATAAGCATTTGTAAATGTGCATCCGCATTAACTAATGCGGGTGTGTTGTCTTCATCAGGATTTCTTCTATTAAGTCTTCAGCATTGACTGAGTCATTCGCATTAGTTAATGCGGATGAACAAATACTTAGCCGTATTTGTTTTTTCCTTGTCTGCGTTAGTTAATGCGGAAGAACAAATACTTAGCCGTATTTGTTCTTTGGTCTTCCGCATTTACTAATGCGGACACCCAACACTTGTCTTTTTCTTCTTAATTCTTCACCCGTATTTCTTCTTGGACTTGAAGGATTTTCATCCAGAACAACCTTCAACCAACTCTTGAATTGGCATGTATGATCTTTTCAGGGTCCAACATATGGGTTGCAAAGGACGGCCATAGCGGACCGCCCGGGAAGGGGGTTTGGGATCTGGCCACAAGGTCATAGCGGACCGCTAAGGAGACAGGGTAACGATCCGCTAAGGTGGTCGGGGACCGCTATGGTCAACTTGTGACATCCGTCAGACTCAGGTCCGTCAATTGACTCGAAGCTCGTTAACTCTCCTTGTGTATTTATTGTCCTTGAGTAATTAATTTGTTTCTGATCCCTATCCTTGTCTTTATTGATATGTGCGTTAACCCTAATTTTTTTATTTTTTTATTATATGATAAATTAAACTAATTAAATAAAAACCTTATTATTAATCAATGTAATATAAATATAATTAACAATGTTAAAATTAAATTATTATTATTATCATTAAAATTATTATTATTATTATTATTATTATTATTATTATTATTATTATTATTATTATTATTATTATTATTATTATTATTATTATTATTATTATTAAAAATTATTAAAGTTCAGGGTATAGATTGTAATTTAAATAAACTTAAATGATTAACTAATTAAAAGTTGGGTATACAAAGTGTAATTTGGGAAATTATATATATATACATGTCTTAAACAGTTGACACCCCCGGATAACCCTAAAACCACTGTGAGTCCTCCCCCTACACGACCGAAGCTGTCTCTGGCCAAGCCGCTGCCGCCA
The DNA here is from genome assembly GCA_025506505.1 of Flaveria sonorensis. Lineage (NCBI taxonomy): Eukaryota > Viridiplantae > Streptophyta > Magnoliopsida > Asterales > Asteraceae > Flaveria > Flaveria sonorensis. The sequence continues at coordinate 53,453,978 of CM046427.1, read as the reverse complement.
ACCGCCTTTCCATGAAATCCAGGTCATCGGGAACTCTCTGTCGGTCACCGTCAGCCTTCCGTAATGCATACCAAAGGTACATGCTCGGTTTTCATTCTGGTTTGTTTCGTTTTGTTGCGTTCGATGTCGTCTTCACGGTTGGGTTCGATTCGGGTTGCGGTGATGCTCGGTCTTTTGTGGCGCGTTGTGAGTGTGTATATATACATGTATTATATGCGTTTATGTTTTGTGTGTGTTGTGTGTGTTTCGGTGTGTGATCATGCATATATATGCGTATATATTGTGTGTGTGTGTGAATGTGTATATATGTAGGTGTTTAAATGTATATTTATATTGTGTGTGTTATGTGGCTGTAAATATGTGTGTCAAGGGTGTGTGCGTGTGTTTCAGTGTGTGTGATGTGTGTAACCGTGTGTGCTAATGTGTATGTGTAGGAACCGTGTGCATGGTCCGGTGGGTGTGTGAAAGTGTATGTGAAAGTGTGTGCATAGTGTGTGTGTTCATGTGTGAATGTGGGTGTACGTAAGTGAGTGTGTGGGATGGTAATGGAGTAAAGCAAAAAATAGAAAGTTTATGGATGTCAGATTATATATGTGCATATGCATGTTCATGAGTATATTTATGTATCGTGGAGTGTATGTGTGTTTGTGTTTTAAGGCATATATATAGTGTGGTGTGTACTCATATAAAATGTATGTATGTATATATATATCAAGTATATATATATGTGTTCTATATGCGGGAATGTATGTGTGGGTACGTGAAGTATAAGTATGTGAGTATTATAAATATAAATTTTGTGTATGTGATCAAATTTTATATTTATGTATATATATATGTGTGTGTGTATATATATATATATATATATATATATATATATATATATATGTGTGTGTGTGTGTGTGTATGTATTTGTGTGAGTTGTATCGAGCCTGTAGTTGTGTGTTGCGTTGGAAGTGACTCGTGCGATAAACCCGAATCAATCCGAGAAAGAACGAAATTATTATAACAATTATTATATATAAATATAGGTATATGCTAATAGTATACTCAAATTAATTATATGTATATTTATATATTTTCTATTTTTTTCTTGTGTTTAAGTACGCGAGTAATCTAACTACTATAAATATATAAACTAATAAATATATATATATATACACACCTTTTGAGCGAGTAACCCGCTAAAACCCGATCTGACCCGAAACCGACCGAATTTATATCGATACTCTTTATACATATTTTAAGACTTAATTTCAAATAATTATAGGTGTTTGATCGTTCGTTGCTCGCATCTTTAGAAGCCTTTTTGTTGGCTTTATTTTGTCATATTTCAAGGTAAGTTTCGCGACCCCGTTTTTATTTTAATTGTTTATAAATCTAGGGGGAAAAGTATGCTCACCCTTTTCATATTGTGAACTCATTTACATTTTGGACTATTATGTTTACTATTGGTAAGTTAATATCTAGTACATGCATGAGTTATCTGTGTGGTTCTTTATTTACAACTATTTAACTCCGGTGTTAGAGCCGACGAACAGATATTGATAGTACTATTGGGCTGACACCCCCACCCTTGTTTGTTGGTATACTAGTTGGGACTGACAGTGGCTACAGACGGGCACTAGGGTGAATATGTCCCGACAATGTCTGTGTGTACGTCATAGGTTTTGTTGTGAGGCTCATGTTTACATGTGATATTGCTTGCTTATAACTGTATGCACTTATGTCCTATCAAACTATTACACAGCATCAAATTTTGTTTATTATTTAAACCTGCGAACTCACCAACAATATGTTGACTTTTGAGCATATCTTTTCAGGTAATAATCATCAATGATAGCTAGAGATGCTGCCTTAGTAGTGACCTTAAGAAACGCATTTTAGACTTGCTTTAGTATTTCTGACAATTATGTTTTGTTTGGGATTATCATGGTTGATTATGTTTTCGTTACTTGTGCTCAGGTTATGGGATCTAAATTTCATGTTGCTTGTTTGACTATGTTTTGTCATGGATTTGACTAACTGCGACACAAGTCTCCGTTTGTGTCGGGTGACGTCATAATACGTTGGATTTCCTTTATTTAATGCATCTCTATTAATGATCAATGTGTTATGACGATCCCGTCCGTTACATCCTCGTGTTTCTGCTATAAGCGAGGGTGTGACACAACTTAACGGTCCACGAGGAATATTCCTTTTACGATGTGAATATTCAACTCAGAGTATTCAAATATGCCTTTTTAAGACAGTAGCACACCGCCAAGGCATGGGTACCAGTCCGCCAAGGACGCCGGTAGGGCAAAAAGGGTATAAAAGCTCCGAAAATTCAATTTTTACCATTTTTCACACTCTCTCATCTCAGTGTCCTCTCTCTCTACCCGAACTCAACTCAACTCTCTCTCTCTCTCTCTCTTTAAGATCTTCGTGTTTGGAAGGCTCGGTGTGATAATCGAAACGTGTTGTTGCATTTGTGGACGTTGATTTGGTCATATTGTCTAACTGTTTAAAGTCACTAGTTATGACTTATCAATAACATTGTTGATGATGTGTTTTAACTCATGATGTAGGAGTTAGAGGTGTCGGGAGGCACTAGCTAGGTTGTGAAGACTTAGCGGATCTTGATGAATAAGATCTTCAAATAGAAGGTAGTGATTTAGTTAAGATTGCCTGGGATAGTGATTTAGAGTGTAATTTGTATTTTAATGTAATAGACGCATCGATTATGTATGCATTGTTATGTTTTAATTCGGTCTAGTTTTTGTGGTCTTGAATTTATAAGACTTCCGCTCTTATATTGGATGATTGATAGAAATAATTGCGCCTGTGGATCGGGTTGTGACACTAATGGTGTTTGGCTGACTTTGATCTAAAGTCGGCATATGGTTTTTGAATGTTTATTCATAGTTTGTTTAAGAGTTAAGTTTTAATTTTGCTCCCTAATGTTTGACTAAAAATACTATTTTACTTCAAAAGATTTAAAACATCAATTTAGCTCCAAAATTTGTATAAATTGTTTCAATTTCAATTCAAAAGTTTTATTATTTTGGATTCAAATTTAAACAAATGATAAACTTTTAGACTAGAATTGAAACAATTTATAAAACTTTTTGAGGTAAACTTATGCTTTTATTCTTATAAAAGAAAATACTTATTTTTGTCAAAATTCAAGTAGCAAACTGAATTTAACTATTTGTTTAACTATGGTCTTGTTTTATTATTACGCCAATAGAAAACAGGAGACTGAATATTATAATAATATAGAAAAAGTTAACCTAGAGATAAGTCAAAAACCAATTGTTTGTGAACAAAATCAAGATAAACATGTAAAGAAGTTTATGTTTATTTTTAATTTATCTCATTGTAATATTTGTTTATTTGCTTTAATTTTCATTAGAGATTATCTAGAGAATCTTAAGTAAACTTAGCTATATTAGTCATATATAACTTGTAGCCCATCCCACACATTAGAAGAGTTATCAAGTGAACTTGTGACAATGAGAATTCTTATGTTCATGAGTTTGTGATCCACTAGTATTCTTGATTATATAACTTATGTAAATCATATAATTTGTTTCTTAATTAAAGAACATAATATTAGTTAATTCATAATGCAATACTTACTTTTTTATATCAAAGGAAGGGCTAATTTCCTCTTAGTACTTGTTATGGGTGAAAATTTCACTCAGTATTCTGGAGCTCAGGATATGCAGGCAGGTTTGATATCTCAAGCTGTATCCTTAAAATTATGCTAACAATTCTTGGTATACATGTTTTATTGTGATAGGCATGTGTATAATTGATGGAGTCAACCCCAAGAAGTCAAAGAAGACATTAGGCAACGGTTAAACATGTTCAAAGATCCTATGGGATATCCCAAGGATATCCTCACTTGATTAATTTGTTCATTAATTACCTTGTTAATTTTTGACCAAAACAATATGGCGCCCACCGTGGGGCCAGTGTCGCTATAATCTTCGAAATCTTTCCAAACATCTTTCGTTTGTTCAACTCTTTCATTCATTTTTGTTTTTTCAAAAAAATGGCTTCTCAATCAAAGCAATCTTCATCTTCAGCTCCGTCTTCTTCCATCTCTGCTGCTTTGAATACGCCTCTTCCTCCTCCCCCTAATTTTGAAACATTCCAAAGGAGTAAGGATAAGGCTTTCACCAAAAGGGCTACTCTTGTCTTTGAAATTCCCAGGTCTAGGAATACTGGTGGGGATTTTGCTCCAGTTTCTGGTGAAGAATTCTGCTCGGTAGTGTCCATGATAAAGCAGCATATGGAGCAGTAGCAGCAGACCAACAAATTGGTGATGTGTCAACTTATGGAGTTGAAGTCAGCATCCAAAAAGCCCGCCCAAAATGGGGAAGCACCATTGCGCCCTAGGATACTTTAACTTTGATTCTGCAGGATCCTATAGGGTGCAGGATGATGATATAATCCCGATGCAGGATAGCATGGCTGGACCATCTGTCTCAACCAAGACTACAACTACGAGGGAAATGGGACTTTCCTTGAGATTATCCTTGGGATGTCCCACAGGATCTATTTCTGGAACTTTTACTAATAATATTCTTGCTAACAGAAACCCTTCGGTAACTAATAATATTCAAACTATGCAGGATACATGGATTAGTACTGCTATTGCTAGAGAAATCCAAAAACTTAAGGATATGATCTCTAGTGCATTGGGTGTGATAAAGCCCATCCCTGAAGTATCCAATGCTAGTCACAGGATATCCTACTTTGCACCACCAATTAATGATGCTGAAATCCCGAAGAGATTCCAAACTCCTAGAATGAAGCACTATAATGGTTCAACTGATCCTGAGGAGCATATTGCCCAGTATAGGGAGAGGATGGAGATTAACCCTGTCCCTACGCACATGAAAGAAGTCTATTTGTGCAAAGGATTCCGATCAACATTGACAGGGCCAGCCCTAAAATGGTTTCTTAATCTTACACCTTATTCTATTATTTCCTTTGCTTATTTAATCAATGTGTTTAACAATCAATTTTCTTATAGTAGAGCATTTGAAAGACTAACAACTAATCTGTATAGGGTGGTCCGCAATCGAGGAGAATCTCTAAGAGATTATGTCAACAGGTTCAGCAAGGAGGCTCTAGATATCTCGAACCTTGATATGCCCATGGCAGTACAGGCTTTCAAAATGGGATTGTCGAAGGATTCTGCATTTTACAAGGATCTTGTGATGAATCCTTGTAGGAATTTGGATAAAGTCAGAAACAAGGCTCTGAGGTTTATAAGACTCGAGGAAGATAGAAAGGTCCAGCAAAGGATCGATGCATCCTCAGAATATGAGAATCCTAACAGGAAATCAGAATCCTCTTCAAAATATTACTGTCTCAAGCCATATTCTCGTAATGATGGCAAGAAAGAGAACTTTGTTGAAGATGATGAGGATGATGAGGAGTATCCTAAACTTGTTGATTATTATTTTTCTATGTCTACTTCAGAGTAAATATATGCTATGTAGGGTCATGGAGAGAAAGCTAGGTGGCCTCAAAAGAATGAGAAGAATCCTGGCTGGAAAGACAAGTCTAAGTGGTGTGCATTCCATGAAGACTTTGGGGATATCACTGAGGATTGCATTGCTCTGCGCAAAGAAATAAGTTACTTGTTACGTAAAGGACACCTGAAAGAACTGCTAAGAAAGAAGAAGGCTAAGCACTAGGATACTGATAGGAATCCTAACAGGAATCCTGATGGAAATTCTAAGAGAGTTGCATCTCCTCCCCTAGATACTTCTATTGTTTACTTTATTTTAGGTGGATCTAACATATGTGGAACATCATACTCTACTACCAAGAGATATGTGAAATAAGCCAAATCAGAGAAACGAGATAGGCCAAACTATAAAGCTACTTTGACTCAAGGAAAAACCATATCCTTTGATGATGATGACATGGATAATTTGTAGGATCCTTATCATGATGGTTTAGTTATAACTCTATATGTTGCTACTATTTTGTGCCAGGATATTGATAGATGGTGGGAGTTCTGTGAACATAATTCAGCTACAAACTTTAAAGAAGATGAACATCCCAGACTCAGAAATCACCTCAAAGTCCTCAATCCTTGTGGGATTCAGTGGTGAAACAAAGAGTACTATTGGAGAAATCAAGCTTCCGGTCTATGTAAAAGGAGTAAATTCTATTCAAAGATTTTGTGTAATTAATTGTTTGTCTTGTTATAACATTATTTTAGGTAGACCTTGGATCCATGAAATGAAGGTCGTACCCTCACCATACCACCAATGTGTAAAGCTCCCTACACCTTGGGGTGTGGTCAAGATTAAGAGTGATCAATAGGAGGCCAAGGATTGTTATACATCCTCAATGAAAGCATCAGCTCAGAATAAGAGAGCATAGCAATTACCGAATAAGCTTCGGGATGTGCTAGAGAATACTGAGCAGGATATCCAGCAGGACGTGAAAGAAATACCTTTAGATCCCGAAGATCCAGAGATAAATGTGTTGATAGGAGCAAATATCCCTCAAGATATTGAGCAGGATATGATCTCCTTCCTGAAGAAAAGAAGAAGCACATTTGCTTGGAGACATGAAGATATGACAGGAATCTCCAAGGATATTATAACTCATAAACTTGGTTTGGATGTAAATTACAGGCCAATCCACCAAAAGAGGAGGAAGTTTGCACCTGAAAGAAATCAAATCATCCAAGAATAGGTGGAGAGACTACTGAGATCCAGGATGATTAGAGAAGTGAAGTTTCCAAGGTGGCTTGCAAATGTGGTAGTGGTCCAGAAAAAGAATGGAAAATGGAGGGTGTGTGTGGATTATACCGACCTCAACAAAGCATGTCCAAAAGACCCATTCCCATTGCCAACATTGACTCCATAGTAGATGCTACTACTGGCCATGAAATGTTTACTTTCATGGATGCCTCTTCAGGATTTCAACAAATCCAAATGGAACCCTCGGATCAAGAAGATACAGCCTTCATGACCCCAACAGGTATTTATTGTTATATTGCCATGCCCTTTGGTCTTAAGAATGCAGGTGTTACATACTAAAGGTCGGTCAACAAAATGTTTAAAAACAAGCTGGGGGACACCATAGAAGTCTATATTGATTATATGATAGTTAAGTCAAAGAGAGATGTGGATCACCTTAGGGATGTAGAAGAAGCTTTCGATATCCTAGACCAATTTAATATGAAACTAAATCCTGCCAAGTGTCATTTTGGTATGGAGGCAGGAAAGTTCTTGGGATACATGGTCACCAAAAGGGGGATAGAGGCCAGTCTGAAGCAAATTAAAGCTATCATGAACATGAAATCCCCAACTAATGTCAAGGATATCCAAAGGTTAACAAGGAGAGTTGCAGCCCTAAACAGATTTATATCAAAATCCTCCAAGAGATGCAAAGAATTCTATGATATCTTGAAAATTAATAGGAAGTTCGAGTGGGGACAGAAGCATGAAGAGGCTCTTCAAGCTCTTAAATAATATCTTGCCTCAGCACCTCTATTGATGAAGCCTGAAGATGGAGAACAGCTATCATTATACCTAGCAGTATCCCAGACCACTATAAGTGTTGTTCTTGTTAAGGATCATAATGGGAATCAGCAACCTGTGTATTATGTGAGTAAAAGTCTACTTGATCCTGAAACCTGGTATTCTCACATAGAAAAACTTATTTTAGCTTTGATAATGGCTTCTACTAAGCTTAGGAATTATTTTGAAACACATAGGATATGTATTAAAACAAACTATCCAATTGAAAGTATGCTTAGAAAACCTGAAATGTCTAGTAGGATGGCTAAATGGTCTGTAAAGCTTAGTGCCTTTGATATAATATATGAGCCTATGAATGCTATAAAATCCAAAGCCTTAGCTGATTTTGTGGAAGATTTTAGTTAGGATATCCAGCAGGAAGTAGACTTAGAAGTTCAGAACTTAGAATCTAATAATGAAATATAGACCTTGTATACCGATGGAGCATCTAATATAAGAGGAATAGGACTAGGAATCATCCTAAAATCGCCACAGGGGGACATACTACCCCAAGCAATTAGATGTGAATTCCAAGCTAAGAATAATGAATCTGAATATGAGGCCCTTATAGCAAGATTACAATTAGCTAAAAATATGGATATCAAATGCTTGCATGTCAATGTTGATTCGTTATTATTGACTAACCATTTTAATGGATCATATGTCGTAAAAGGAGATAAGTTAGTTAAATATCTCCAAATTGTAAAAAATTATCAAAATATTTCGAGATATTCTCTATAGAACAGGTACCCAGGGAAGATAATGTTGAAGTGGATTCTTCGACATATCTTGGATCGACTGTCAGGATACCGGAGGGGATAAAGATACCTATCACCCATATCCTGAAACCAGCTATAAATGATGAAGAACTTATTGCTGAAGATGCCAGGGAGTGATGACCACTGAGGATGAAGAGCTTCAGGATCCTGATCAGGATACCAAATCCTGGACTCGTCCAATCCTGAACTACATAAGGAATAAGGACATCCCGAAGGATGAAAACCCAAGAGCCTTCAGAACTAGGTATCCCAATAGACTATTACTGATAATATATTATAGAAGAAATCTCTTGCGGGTCCTTATCTTAGATGCTTGGAGGATCCTGAAACCAATAAAGTGTTTAAGGATATCCACAAAGGTGACTGTGAGAATCATTCTGGAGGCAGGTCATTATTCTCAAAGGTATTGCGAACAGGATACTACTGGCCCACTATGAGGAACGGTGCCATGATATATGCTCACAAATGTGATGCTTGTCAAAGGCATAGTAACATTCTTCATCAGCCTGCTGAGCCTATGTACCCGATAGTATCCCCATGGCCTTTCATGAAATGGGGGATGGATATTGTGGGAAAGTTGCCGAAAGCTCCAGGAGGATGGTGTTTATGCTTGCAATGACAGATTACTTCTCCAAATGGATTAAGGCAGAGGCATTTGGTCAGGTTACCAAAAAGTGATGTCCTTCATCAAGAGAAATATCATGACAAGATTCAGAATCCCTGTCGAGATAACCTGTGATAATGGATCCTAATTTATGGGCAAAAGAACAATAAATTTCTATGAAAGCTGGGGAATAAAGATGATAAGTTCAACTACAGTCCATCCTCAAGCTAATGGACAAGCAGAATCATCGAACAAGATCATCCTCAACAACTTGAAAAAGAGATTGAAGGAGAAAAAAGGCAAATGGGCAGAAGAATTACCATTTGTACTTTGGGCTGATAGAACTACATCCAAGAATGCAATAGGCCAAACCCCATTCTCATTGGTATTTGGGGCTGAGGCCATGATTCCGACTGAGATGACCATCTTAACAGCAAGATCTAGCATACAAGCCAATCAGGATAATGACCAGAATATGATTGATAATCCAGAGATCCTGAATGAAGTTAGAGATGTTGTTAAAGTCAGGATTGCAGCTCATCAACAAAGAATCATAAGAGCTTACAACAAGAACATAAGAACCTAGAGATTTCAAGTGGGTGATTTGGTATTGAGAAAAGCATTCCAGAATACGACTAAGGCTAGTGATGGGAAATTAGCACCGAAGTATGAAGGTCCTTACATAATTGATTCTGAGGCTAGGAAAGGAGCATAATGGTTGGCTACTATGCAAGGAGATATCTTGCCTAGATTTTGGAATGCAATCCATCTCAAGGCATATTTCATGTGAGGTAAACTAAGATTCCTTGGACTTAAAACTTGTATGTTTTCTATCCTTATCTATATTCTCAATCATATTCTTAATAAAATCATGATCAATATTTTTTTTTTATTTTATTCTTCAAAATCATTACTGATTTAAGCATCGGAGGGGTGTTAGCCTGGCTAACACCCACCTCACCAAGGTTTGAAGTGTTTTGCAGGAAACTCCTAAGGATTTTGTTCAAGATACCGGTTCAAAATATTAGAGGATTGGCCCCCTCTCTACGTTTAAGATATCCTGGATATCTTCTAAAGGTTTAAAGGGTTTCACCTTTTTTAGAAATTGAGTTTACACACTCCGCCTGGAGCGCACGAATATTTGGGTATGGTTGAGATTGTGGAATCGGTTCACGCTTGAGTGGCCGGCAAATTCATGATCCTCACTCATATTCCAAATTGGACGAACAATGTTTAAACACATTGTCTACTGGCTTTAACACTTACGTGTTAACTTAAGGCTTAAAGTTATTCACCTTTCATCTGTGGCTTGTCCCAAGAAATATCCTAAGTTATATCCTGAGCGATATCCTAAGTCTGGCTTGGCCCACATTATTCTGGCTTGGCCCACGTTATTCTAGCTTAGCCCACATTATTCTAGCTTGGCCCACGCTATTCTGGCTTGGCCCACGTTATTCTGGCTTGGCCTACGTTTAAAATGGCATTGCCCACATTTAAATACTTAAGAATGGTTTTTGTCCATTCGCTTATGTTTTTGCAGAAGTAATACATGCTGGATTACCAATCTATATCCTACAGCATATTTAGGTGATATTGGGGACAATATCCTGAAGGGTATTTGAAGACTCAAAGGTTATATTGAATCATATAAATAAACTAAGTCGAAGATTTCAGGTATGATTCTCCTACTTGTTTATTTTTGGATATTGTTAACCTATGAGTCGAATATATTCTCAATTTTTTCTAATCATTTTTGAAAGTTTTTTTTTAGAATATCCAACCTTAAAGCATCATTCACAACAAGTAAATAGTTTCTAAGTAAGAACATAAAAACATAAGATAAAAGCAAATGATATTATAAATCTAACACCCTGGATTTCACCCTGAAAAAGGGCCCATCCACCCAGGATGTCAGCAAAAAGCCGATATCCTTGACAGGATATTCCAAGTCATAACGGTTAATATTCTAACCAAGAATTGGGGCTTTGCCTTGAACCCAGGATCCATCCACCCTAATTCTAGTTCAAAGTGCGAGAAATTAAAATTTTCAAATGCAGGAAAAGTAAATTGTTCAGGGACTACAACCATATCGAATGAGAAAGAACCAAAAATTGAACCAAGGCTCAGGTTTTTTCATCAGCGCCCTCATTGCCTTGGGAAACCACCATAATTGCTGAGCTCCCATCCACCTCCAGCTTGCCCTCGCCCTTCTTCTCAACCTCAGCCACCATCGCTGCATCCTGCCCAGGATCCTCTTCAGCCTTTCCCTCAAGCTGCCTTAGCCTCTCCACCTAGCCTTTAATGTTCTAGGAGCTCTTGTCAAAATTTTCATCATTAGCCTCCTCTGCCATTTTCATCCTAGCTTACAGGTCCAATGTGGTGACTGACTTTTTAGCCTTTTCGTATAACAGAGCAAGCTCCTCGGCATGGTTGGCTTTGATGGCTGTCAGTTCTCCCTTCTGAGAATCCAGGTCATGACGCAGGTTGTTGATGTAGAGGTCCTTGGCGTGAATGACCTTTTTCATCTGGGCAATAGTATGGTTGGTATCCTAAATACCCTTTATCAGCTCCTGACATCCCTGTATCAGAATAATTGTCAGAATACTAGGCAGAATATGTACAAAAGAGGCTAAATATCCTCAGAAAAATCCTTACCAGACCAACCAAGGAGAGTATCCTAGTATGAATTTCATCAGGGCTTAGACCATCATACAAGGAAGGCTCGAGAGTTTTCCTCTTCTTCGAGGCACTGGCCTGGGCAACCTTGGAATCCGGGGTGGCAGCGGAGGCCTTGGGCTTATCCTAGGATGATTCGTCTTTGGTGTTGATATAGTTGTCGATGTCATCCAGGATGATTTCTGGGGTAGCCTTGGTAAATCCTATGAGACAAGTTATGTATTCTTAGTTTTCCTTATAATTTTCATGTATATTATAAAATACTAATAAGCAAATTCATTAGCTTACCTGACATTGGTGCAGCTGATGAATGACTAACTGTTGAGGATTGTGAGTTTTCAAGATGGTAGGTCCTCCCTGCTGTTGGTGAATTCAGGATGGATGAGATCCTCTCAAGAGCTTGGGGTGAAGGGAGAGCTACGTTAGAGAATTTCACTACAAAGATATTTATCAGAACTTCAGTCAGAATATGGTTAGGGATATTAAACCTAAAACCCTAAATCCTACCCTTGACATCCCATTTTAATGGCAGTTCAGTGCCACCAGGGATCGATTCTCTTTTGACAAAAAAGAATTTCTTCTTCCAGCTTTCGTGGTGTTCAAGATGAAGAGTTTTTTATTGCTGATTAGTTGGAGTACAAACAAGGATGAACCATGAGTTTGGAGGTTGTAAACGGTGGAAAGGTCAGCAACCTCTAAGGATAGACCATGGGTATCGATCAATTTGCAAATGACGAACAGAATTCTCCAGACTACGGGCATGGCCTGAGCAAAACTCAGGCCGGTAACCTTGAAAAATTCCATGATGAATGGATGTAATGGGTATGAAAGTCCAATGGAAAAGAATAGAAGCAGACCCATGATTTTGAACAAAAGTCAGCGTGCATCTCGCGATCGAATGCACGAATGACTGCTTTAGAAGGGAAGCGACCGGAAGAAAGTAGTTGTGAAATCTCCAAGTTCAAGAATGAGCAGGTCTCATCCTGGGGATGATCAATCAGTTGTTGGTCGATAAAATCATCGACAACAAAATCGTTTAAGGAGAGGGATGCTCTGGTGCGTTTAGCCATGGATGAGGGGAAGAAATTACAAAAAAAGAAAGCGAAAAAGATGGAGAGAACTATCCGATGATCTTTAATGCCTGATATGGATTAAATAGAAAATATTTATGGGAATGTTATAGGCGGCCTAAACCGAACTAATGGCTGGAAATTAATGTTGAAAATCAGGGTAGACGTCTAAACAACTGAATGCACTTGAGCTTGTTTGAAATTTTGGGGGTTATATGCAGGAATTAAAAGGATAAGAGTTCCAATCATCATGGATAATTTTGGAATTGAAAAATAGCATATATTCCAGAAATCTCTCATGGATATCCTATTTTTGGGGACAATTGTTATGGGTGAAAATTTCGCTCAATATTCTGAACAATATTCTGGAGCTCAGGATATGTCGGCAGGTTTGATATATCGAGCTGTATCCTTAAAATTATGCTAACAGTTCTTGGTATACATGTTTTATTATGATAGGCACGTGTATAATTGATGGAGTTAACCCCCAGAAGTCGGAGAATACATTAGGCAACGGTCAAACACGATCAAAGAGGCTTCCAATGTTCAGGAAGACTCATTCTCCGAAGAATCCTAAGATATCCGGGATATGGCCGAGGATATCGGTTGACCATAGAAGCTAGGTTTAACTATAAAATGAGGCTGGATTGATCTGTCACAACCTCAAAATCCACGTGCGGAGTTTTACCGCGAGGCATGTGAACTAACCAGGATCATAGTCAATAGTTACTCAGAACGACACTATATGCCACATTTAAAATAAAACCAACCAAAGTTCAAACTTTAAAACCATGCGGGAGCGTTTTGTAAATAAGACAAACCCAAAATATAAAAATGCATATTTGGCAAAACATGCGCCAACCCAAACATTTAAACACTCGAATAGATACCAACAAACATGTCTTTAAAATAGGGTCTTAGAATGCATGCTGGACCCGTGTGGTGCTCCTAATGGCAAGCAGAGTTAACAACCTGAGAATAGCATACTAAAATGTCAACACAATGGTTGGTGAGTTCAAGAGTTTGCGTTTATCATAAACAATAACATTTGCATAACATAAGAAGTGCATTGAAATAGATAGCTAGTCTATATTCACAATTAATAACCACAGTGATTTCGCGATCGAAGCTTACTGTGTTGCGTTTGTTGCCTCCCGTCACGACTTACCAGGTCGTGACGATATTTATGTCTAGGACAATATTGCACCCGTTTGACCTCGAGTCGCACAGGTGGGGCTCGTCAGACCCAGTAGTACTACCCAAGATTTCCCGCTAGTTACCATTATTAACGATCCGAAAGTGTGAGGACTTTCAAGGTATTAAGCACTATTTTAAAACATACACAGCTTATAATAATAAAATAGCGTTTGAGTACAAGTATGTTACCTCCCCCAAGAAGAAGGTTTATAAAAATAGAGGGGCATGAACTCACCTGGTGTGTAAAGATAATGACTAAAGAGAACTGGTGATAGGTGCAAAGACAACCCTTCAAAGGTTACCTAGAACACGAGAGTACATAACTACGTGTACACAGAATCATATTGAAACCCTAAGTGCTTTACAAACCAAAGAACTCAAAGTTTTAGAAGACAAGACACATTTGACCCAGTTGACCCGTTTGACCCGTTGGTGACATTATAGATGAAATTCCATTCAAACAAACATAACAGTCTATCACACATGATTAACATACAAATTGATTACATATAGCACTTCATTAACCACATATACTAATTAGATCATCATACAGCCAGATATCATACAAGTCATGCGAATCTCAAACTATTATCATGCTCATAACATCTATAACACAAATAATACACAATACAAGGATCAAATCATGCATCACATGCCATGTGAAGCCACTCACGACTTCACACCCTAAACCCTGCCAATCCTACTAAGTAGGGGCCTCAGATTCGCACGTGTGTATGATGATCATTAACATACCAATTTCCATAGCTCATATCATCCAAAATGTTCATTCTTAATCAACCATCAATCAACAAAAGTCCTAGCTTACCTATATGATTCATGCCATGATTTTTCCACAAACAGGCCAAAACAGGTAACAAACCAAATCAACATTCATATAACCTAAACAACACATTTAATCACCTTAGAAACCATCCATGAACACACTAGCATGGTCCTAATGTCTCAAACATGCTCAAATCATCCAATTCAAGGATTTGCACAATTAAAGTTTCTCTTTTGGGAAAGTACATCCCAAATTCATCAAACTCACATTACATTCATGAATTTACCAATTGCATACCAATTCAAGCTCATGACAATAACTAAACATGATCAACAACATCTAACCATCATGTTACATCAACTTTCATACCCAAAAGTTTCCACTTTTGGCAAGGTATGAACTACAACATTCAATCCAAGGTTTCTAATATTCATATCAACCATCTAGCATCTAATCATCATCATAAGCATATCCATAACACCAATTCATCATCCAATCATCAATTCATGCAAAATAAAGTTACTATTCTTAGTAACCTATGAACAATCCATCAAAATCCAAACTTTCTTGCATAATCCACGCTAACTAGCATATATACAATCCAACTAACATATTAACATCACCAAACAATCAAGAATCAACCTCCACATCATCAATTTAGAATTAGGGTTTCGGCTAACATCAATAATGCATGAAAACACCAAAACTAACCTTTAATTCGCGAAAGGAAACAAGAATCGATGTTCCAATGTGTTGTGGAGCTTGAACTCGACCCAAAACCGATGCTTTGTGGGTGTTCTTGGCCGAAATCGCAAGGGAGAGGGAGAGAGAAAGGGGTCGCGGCCGAGGGTGGGAGTTTAGGGTTGGGATTTTGATTTTTGTTTAATTAATTTGTGTTATTTACCCTTTAACCCTCATAATTTGTATTTTATAAAAACTAGACTTTTAAATACTTTCTAAAAGGTTTTAACTTAATACTACAAACATTATTAACCAACAATAATAATCATATGTATTATCCTTACTAGATACAAAACATACGAATTAAACACACACGTTTCCACATGACGCGATAAAATTCACAACTAGCATTTAAATCACGTAAACGCATAAGCACAACTTGATAATCACGTAATCAATTAAATTATAATTAGTTTATCATTATTAATTATTATTAAGTCACCAACGTTCAACGACAACTAGTGTGTGCTCCCGACACGTGTATGCAAGACTTAACGGAACTAACGGAGTTTGGTAATGGAAAATTACCGGATGTCACATGATCGATTTAAGCACTTGCATTCATTTCTATCTTAGTTACTCTTTATTTTCTGCTCACACACAAGCTCAAACATCAATTGTAACACTTAGCATCGATCAAATCTAGTTCTCGAGTTGTACTTTTACTTTTTATTAATAGAATCGGCCGCCGACGATTTGTCAGGTGCCAAGGGGTTTTGGGTGCCAGAGATCACTTTGATCAAGGGCTTTTTCCCTTTGAAAAATTCATTGTCTTTGTTCTTACTTAATTTGATTGTTCATTTCTGTAATATCCTGATCGATATTCCGGTGTTGGTCAGATATTTCAGTTAGTATTCTGATATAGCACACTACCTCACTTGACTAAATTGTTCATTAATTACCTTGTTAATGTTTGACCAAAATAGTACTTACGAGTGGCACTACATATGCAATAACGTCGTTGACATGTCAATGTTGATTGTGCGACTTTAACAAGAGAAGTATTTTTCGATATAAAAGTTTTTTATTTTCCTAAACTTCATAACTTAGTAACTATTAGAATCCGTTTTATCATTTCAATGTAATTGTTTATTTTTATTATTATTATTACTACCAGAGTAAATTAATATTTTGGACCCTGGGGTTAGGGTCAATTAATCCTATCAGCTCAAAAAATAATTTTTTGACAAATCAGACCTTGAAGTTGCACGTTGTAACAATTTTAGCCCCTAACTAACTCTGTTAGTTTATTCTGTTAAGTTTAAGGATATTTTCATCCATTTACATCTCAGGGGTTATTTGTGTAAATTACAAAGTGACTAATTATGTAATTATTCAAATTTACAAAACAACCCCACCATATTCTTTTTTTCTATTATTTATGATATTTTTATTTGTATATTTTAAAATATTTTTAATATTATTTTTGTAAATTTTTTATTTGTACTTTGGTTTCTTTGTTTTTTGAGTATTCTTTTTTATTTTAATAATTATTATTTAATTAATCACCATGTAAATATAAAACTAAATACGTTAAAGTTTTTGTTTTTTATAGACCACATTCTAAAATAATTTTTTTTTCAAAAAAATTTTAAATCTTTAGCTTCAATACAATTAAAAAAATTTATTTTTATTGTGGTATTTTTTCAATATTCTTATGTTTATTATCTAATAAAACATTTTATAAATATAAAAATAATTATGACTTATTTAAAGATTTTGAATTTTTATAAACGACTTTCTAAAATCATTCATTTTTCAAACTTTTTTTATACCTTTCGTCCTTTTTAAAATCTACCGTTTCATTAAACAATACAAGTTAGAAATATTCTTTTCGTGATTTTGTTTTTATTATTATTTTTATGATTATTATTTAATAAAACATATTATAAATATAAAATAAATATGTCTTATTTAAAGATTTTGTTTTTATATGCGTGTTTTCTAACTCATTCATTTTTCAACCTTTTTTCATATTGTTCGTCATTTTTAAATATTTTATTCTATTATACAGTACAAGATAGAAATTCTAACTTGATAAAAAAGTTAAGAATTTAAACAACTTAGAAACATAGCCATTACAAAAATAACCATTAGAAATATAGTCATTTCAAATATATATTATATTGTGTTACTTACTTATAGTAGTTAGCAAAAAAAATGTTCAAAAAATGAATGATTTTAGAAATATGTGGTAATTGAAAAACGAACAATTTTAAGCAAAGGAATGATTTTAAAAAGAACAATTTAAAAGATACGTTTATGTAGGATTGGTGTTTGTCTCACAACACAGGATAATCACACAAATTCACTTAATGTCACTCGGGTTGATGAAGCAAAATCTCAACTAAGTTCACAAGTAATATAATAAGTTAATGAAAACACAAGAACATAAGAATGGTTTTTCAAGATACTTTTATATATTACTTCTCAACTCAGTTTTACAAGACTCTTACAAGAATAGTTACTAAGTTACATAGAGAAACTATATATACTACTATCAATAGCTGGTTATACTTGAAAAACCAGCTGAAATCTACAACTAGACAAATACTACATTGCTAGAAGTAAAGCATCTAAGATAAAATAATATCCGAGATTAGGTAGTCATGACAGGTCTATGACTTACCTTTTGTTACCAACTAAAAATGGCAACTGTACTAATCTGATAATGGGTGAACAATGAATAAAGTATGGTCAACTACAAGGGCGTGAGAAAGCGCCATGTAGTATATCAGAGTGGTAGCAGACTGTCAGACAGACCATACTTATGCCTACTAGTTAATAGTTAGTTCTTCTGAAGCTAAAGGACTTCGAAAGAATAAATTCTTCCGATGTCATTTTGGCTTTGGAAGAAACGACTTCTTCCGAACTTTTGCAAGTCTTCAGGACTTTATTCTTCGAAAAACTTTGCCTTTGATCTTCTAAGTTGTACACTTCGGAAGGAGAACAACTTAGTCTCAAAAGACTAAGTTCTTCCTTCGGAAGTTCTTCATTCTTTAAGCTTCGAAAGATCTCTAACTTGTCTTTGGAATAGCAGCTTTATCTTCGGAAGACCACTTCATTTAGCACATCAAAATCTTTTTAAGTGTTGTTTTGGTTGCACCAGCATCATATGATCCAACAAACTCCCCCTAGGCTGATGCTACTAAAACTTCACTTTTTCCTACTCCTCAAGTTCTTCAATACCAGGGAAAAAAGATATTTGTATGTCTCTTTGTTCTTTCCTGATGTGGTTATGAGGAGTTTGTACAAGTCATCTGTTGATAGTAGGTCTAGTCTGTTGCTTTGGATGACATGTACTCTTTGTTGTGTCCCTCTGAAGAGAGTTAGTTGAGGGAATTATAATCATATTCCCATCTAACTATAGGTTCGAAAGTTGGTCCCTCAACCATTTGGAGAAATGAACTGCCTTTTCTGGTTGCTCCTTCTACTTCTAAGAGTTTGAGGGATTGGAGAATGGTCTCTCTGCTAACTTAGCAATTTCAAATCTGCTAGAGTGTAGCAGAGCAGATGTGTCAAGTCTGTTTACTTGACCATTCTCCCTTTGCACAGCAAAGTTGTGCGTAGGTTCATCGAACCTCCATTGGATAATTGAGCTTCTGTGATTGAGGGGATTAGATGGCAGCTTGTCCCCTTTTCTTGTGTCCAGCAGAGTCACTAGTCTTCTCCTTAACTTCTTCAATTCTTCTCCAAGTACATCAGAGTTGGTGGTAAGAAGTTGGAGAGCTTGGTCTAGTATTCCCCTTGGCAGATCAAGGAATGCATCTCTTATGACAGAACAGGAAGAGCCATCAATTTATTTCAGTTTAATTGAATCTTCCTCGTAAGAGATCTCGCTCAAGGTAGTGCAGTTGGTGAGCTTTCTTTTTAATTCCTTGAATTCTTCTAAGGTCAGGGGCTTGGAAGGTTCAGAAGATGGCTTGGGTTGAGATTGGGTTTTGGGATGTGTTTTGGGTTTAAGTACAGGTGGTGGTGGTGGTTGTTGAGAAATAGGGTGTGAAGGTGTAGGAATGGCTGATGGTGTTGGTTTAGGGGTGTAAGGTTCAGTGGTTGGCTTAGTTTTGATAGGGAAGGGAAAAGGTGTGGGCATAGTTTTTGTAGGTTATGGTTTGGGTGTTGGTTCTGGTTTAAGTTTGGGAGTTGGTTTGGGTGCCATCTTCTGAACACTTTGTCTTTGAGGTACCTCCTGCCTTCTTCCTAAGAGAATGTCAGCCTTGATGTCACTGACATGTCACTGACATGTCACCGTAGGGTCTTCTCAGACATGGGTCCCACCTACCTGCCAGTTAAGCCATGGGCTTTAAGATAAGCTTTCATCCAATCCTTATCTCGCACCTTCTTGGCAACAGCAAGTTGTGCCTCTTCCTCCTTCTTTTTCTTTTCCCTCATCTTTTCCCTAACAGTCTTCTTTCTCTCTTTGTTGATCTGATCTTGTTATTTATAAAAGAAGAACAAGATCATATGATGATCATGAGGGGCCAGATCCTCCTCCTTATAGCCTCTTGAGCAAAGAAAGGCTATCTTTTCCCTTTTATCTACTGCCTTTGCCTCCTCCTTCTTTTTCCTTTTCTCCTCCTCTATGGCCAACCTTGATGCTCCCTCTCTTTCCTTCTGCTGCAAGGTTGTCTTCTCTAGCTTCACAAGCTCATCAAGTGGGAGTAGAAGAATTTATTTATTGTCTACTCCCAGGCTAATGAGATTTCCCTTTTTTGATTATTGATACTTTCTTGAGCGGCTGCTACTGGTTTGCTGCTTACAGCCAGCAACTTGTCACTATCAAGTCTTCCTTTCTTCTTCAGCTTCTCTAACCTTTCCCCCTCTAAAAGCTCTTCAGCAGTGAGCTTTCTCTTACCTTTAGGATCATAGGAAGATTCAGCCTTTGGAGATTCTAATTTAAAGGATTCAGGTTGGGGTGGTGGAGGTTGAACTTGTGGTGCAGGAGATATAGGAGTTGTAAGGAAGTCCTCACTGCTAACCATGGAAGCTAAGTCAAGAATGGCTTCTGTGATAAACAGGTCATCAGACATAGAGGATAGTTCTATAATTCCTTCCGCAGCTTGGATTTCTTCTTTAGAAGTAACTGCACTACCTGTCCCCCTTAAGTTGGTTGTTGGGCCATCAGTTTGTATCTCCCCTTCAAAGTTAATCTCAGGTTCAATACATACCTTAGGTTGACCAACTTCCTCCTCAGAGGTAGGTGGTGCATTCAGCCTTTGAAGCTCTTCAGCTCCAAAGTAGGCAATGACAACATCAGGTGAGGGTTTTTCAAGTGAGGAGCTTATCAGAAATTGGGTTAAAAATCTGTTACGGTCAATAAGCATCCTTGTGTCCACTTGAACTGTGACAGGAGGGGGTTGAGGAAAAATGATTGCAAGGTGTTCCTGTATAGGATAGAATGAAGAAAGGGTATCAAGGGAAGAAATGGCAAGGTTGGGTTCCACTTGAGTTGATATTTGCTCCAAAGAGTGAGAAGATATCTCCACATCATGTCTTTGTTTCTCTATATTCTCCCCCTTTTTGGTAGCATCATCTTGATAAGTAGATGAGCTAGAGGAAGAACTCAAAGAAACCTGAGTGTGTACATGCCTAACAGACTTCTCAATCTGTTTCTCAGCTAGTTGAGCCTTGAGATTTTCAATCTCAAGTTGCTGAGTGGCAGACCTATCTTCTAAAGTATTTACCTTTAATTCAAGGTTTGAGACTTTAGAAAGTAGGTCATTAATAGTGAGTTGCAAACTACAATCATCTTATTTTGAAGAATCATCGAGAGATGGGATAACATACCTAGTATGTTCATCCTCATCACCAGCTATGGTTTTTTGGCGCCCTGGATACCCTTGCATACTGATGTCTCTTTCAGAGGCATCAATTGGCAAGGTTGCCATAGATTCAATCTGACTGATGTTACCACTATCTTGAGAGGCTATTGAAACACTTTCAGTAGTGGCAGCTAAATCAACATAAGTCACCTCCACTCTAGTTGGACTCAACTCAGTTTGATCTAGCTAATGTGGGCTAGATATCAGAGGTCCCTAGGGCTCAATTGATCTAGAGAGTGGTGAGGTAGATCAACATCATAGCCCTAATGAAACATGATATCCATATCAGGTTGGGTTAAAAGGTCAAGAAAGGATACAAAGGTTATATCTATTGACCCAGGATCTTGGTCAGCAACTAATGGCTTTTCTGTAATAGCAGTTGAGCCAATGATATGGCTATCCCTTTTTGGCTGCTCAGGGGAGTGTTGAGACTCATCCTGAGGGCTTATGGCTTGGGTAATAGGCTCATTAGGTTAAGACTAAGGAGACTCAACACTAATATTGAGGTCAATTGAGGAGGATGGTTGGAACAACTGTAAGGAGAGAGAAACACTATAGATAGGCCCATGCACCCAATCTTCTCTACTTCATGCTAAAAGTCCTGCTGTTGTGCTTGTGAAAAGAGACGTTGGTGCTAGGTGGTGTCCAAGGTATGTATTCGTCTATATTTGATGTAGTTAAGCATGCATGAACCGTATGTAATGATATTGCACAATGATTATGTAGCTTTTGGCTTGAAACACTCTCAGTTTTGTGGTGTTCGTGTGTAAGGATATCGTTAGGTGAGTTCTAGACCCCTCTTTTACGTGTTTTATCATGTTTTGGGGCTAATATGCATACCTAAATGATTTTTTTTGTGAAAGAATGATGTTTATAGCTGTTATAGCATGTTTTGGGTGTAAAAAGGGCTAAGGGAGCGATAATTTAGGGAGCAAGTTGTGTACAACAGAAAAGTTATCGCGCGAGAGATAAGTTCTCGCACGAAATGTGATTTTGGCGGCTAACAGTTATCTTTTGAAAGTTCTTGCTCGAATGATAAAGTTCTCGCGCGAAAAAGAAGTTCTCGCACGAATGCGGGTTCTCGCACGAATGCGGGTTCTCGCACGAAAACTCCTGACTGTTACGAGTTATGTTACCCCGTAAATGTGCGTTAATAATGACTTAATGATGAACTTAATGCTAAAGAATTAAAGTACGTATGTAGATATATTATATATATCATGATAGTTAAAGGCTAAAGAATGATGTAAATTCACATGTGAAACACAAAAGAATAAGTTACCATGAATAGCACAACTATGAAAACGTTAAAGCGCTAAAGAAGTCTTGCAAGCACTTGATAGGAGATATGCTTCGTGCATTCTCACCTAATAGGAGCTACACTTCGGTGTGCTCAACTGATAGGAGATATGCTGTTAGGTCTGAAAAATAGTCTAATATTATCAACGCAGTGAAAGTCAACAAAAGTCAACATTAAAGTCAAAGTCAACGCAAAATTCAAGACGACACGTTCGGAATGAAGATTAATAGTGAGTTCTTGAAGATACAAAGAACACGGGTCTTAGAGTTAATATATATTTTGTTATCAACAAAATATATATTTAATTTTTATTTGTCTAGTTTGTGTCTTAATTGTAATTTCATAATTGTCATGTTTTAATGATAGTCTAGGGGCTAATTGTCATTAGACTATATATAGCTAGTGTCATTAGTGTGTTAAGAAGAGGGAGCTAGATTTGAGGTTTTCCATGTAAACAATATCTTATGCAAATCAATATAGATCAAACAAGGGTTTTATTGAATTTTCTTGAGGTGTTCTTCTTGTTCATCCTTATTTTATAGTGTTTGATCTATTTTGTACACAAATATCATTGATATTTGTGTTATCAGTGGGATTTGTTTGTGTTTATCAATCAAGTGCACTGTTATATCGATCATCAGGACCAACAATATGGTATCAGAGCCATTGTGCTCTTGATGATTTGAGTTTTTGATTGGTTCAAGTTCTAAGTCATTGTTCCATTCATTTTAGATCTGATCTGAGTGTTTTGGATATGAAAATTGATTGAGGATTGCTTGATTTTGGTATGGGAAGCTATGAATCATCAGATCTCAAATCCATTGAGATTTGGATGAGTTTGAGTTCGTGCTGAAAAAGGCTGTCCAGATACGTCGGGCGAATTTACAGCTCGTCCAGCGAAATTACAGCATCTTTCAGCAAAACTACATAGTTTTGTCTGGCGAAACTAGGGTTCCTTCAGCAAAACTAAGCTGTTCTTGGTTTTTTGGATCTGGTTTCCTCGTTCCAGTGAAAGTACATGTGTTGAACGAAAGTTCATAGTGTTTGTGTGACAATCCCAGCGAAATTGCTGCCAAATTGTTCTCTGAACAAAAGTTCAACTAGTTTTGGGCGAATCTACCCTGCGAAACTAGCATCAGCATGCCACTGCTTGGCGAAACCGCTGTCGAAATTACTGGCGAAACTACTAGCGAAACTACTAGCGAAATTACCAGCGAACTTGCCAGCGAAATTAGTGAAAATTTAGCGAATTTGTCAACTTAGCCTCTTATCATTTCTAAAATGTCTTTTTCAGACGTAGCTAATTTCCATAAATCTGATAATCTAATATTAGCACAAAGTCAATTTGATTCTTTTAATTCCATAAAAGATGAAAAGATATCTGATTTTGTTGATCGATTTCTGATGGTGGCAAGCAATCTTAAGAAGTATGATGACCAACTGGGGAACCATGAACAAGTCACAAAACTTTTGGACTCTCTTCCTCCACAGTGGAGTCCACAAGTTAGATTGTTGAAGCAGGAAAGAAATTTTGCTGACTACAAACTCATTGAAGTTATCAACAAGCTGAAGTCGTTTGATTTGGATATGAAAAGAGGAGAGTATAATCAATGCATGTATGGAGGTGTATCTTCAAGTACTAAGATCAATATAGAGTCTGAAGAAGAAGTGAACCATGCATTGATGGCTGAGGTAATAAACAATGACGAGGATTATGTTGAAGATTTTGATCCTTTCAAAGAATTCAAGTGTGACACTCAAGGTGAGAGTGTTGGTGATGTTGGTGATTGTCCAAGGCGGTGTAAAGTTCAGGATGAAGGAAAGCAAGAGGAAGTTGAAGCTGCAGAAGCTAAGAAGAGAGCTGTTGAGGAGGAAGAATACAAAAAGAACACTCCTATCTGTCAATGTGAAAAAGCCCTAGCTGCTGAAAAGATAGTTATGGGGCTTTCTTATGAGGTTGTTCAAGACATGTGTTCTCCTCCCTGCAAAATTCGTTTATTCGGGGTTTATAAAGCTAACAGATTATTGTTAGAAAATGAAAAAGAATTCAAACAAATAAACAAAGAACTTAAAATCAATGAGTCCAAATATTTCATTAAACTAAGAGAAGCTTTAAAAGAAAATGATATTTTAAAAAGAAATCTTTTAGAAAAGAATGTCGAGATTAATGTTTTGAGCGAACGAGTCACATTAGCAGAATTTGAGACTAGCAAGCTTACAAATAAACTTGATAAATGGATGATATCAGGGATGAAATAGGAAGAACTATTCTCTAAGCAAAGGGGAGCTAGAATCAAAACGGGTGTGGGATGTGGTGAAACTTCATATGTTTATCCTCCTCCTAGCACTTACTGTTACTCTCCTATGCCTCAACCTCATCCATCTAATGATTTAATTGAAGCTGCAGATACTAATAGTTTATATGCAGGTTTAAATAGCGTTAATCACAAAGAGGGTCGAGATGAATATGATTTTCCTACAGGTTTGGGGCTCATCAAGCAAGGATCTGATCTGCAAAATGATAATTCCACATGTGATGCTTCAAAAACAATATCAGTTGTTTCCCGTAACTTCTTTAACAAATTCAAGACAGGTAACATCCCTTCATTTATTCCTGTCAAGTTTGTCAAAGAAGGAACAGCTATGAAATCGTCAAGCAAACAGAACTCAACAACACAAACTGACACAACAAGAGTCATCATTCAAGATCCATTGGAAGCTGACTTGTGTATACAAGACTAGACAAGCTCTGATGATGAATCAGAGATCATCAAGTCACCTAAAGTTATCAAGTGTCAAATGCTTCCAAAAGTCGAATCAAGACCTATATGGATCTTATCTCCAACTGCTAAGTAAATCAGCAGTTCCTTCAAAGCTCAACAGAAGCACTCACCATCTTCATCTGCTATCCATCATGATCTTCACAAATCTGCTTCCAAGTCTAACAAGTCACCAGTCATACAAAAAGGTTCTAAGAAGAATGTTCAGATCTTAGCTCCCAGAACATCACAAATCAAGTCACAGCCCAGTTCGATATCCACATTGACAAAGCCTCAAAAGGTTCAACTTCCTTATATCCAAAAGAAGAAGCATCAAGGTTGTCAACAAGCTGCATCAACCTCAAAGCAGGCTCCACCCTCTCCTGCTGTGACAACTAGTCAAAATCAGGTCAATGCCAGCTCAATTCTGTCTAGTAATAATAATATTTATTTATTATCTTCTGACACGTTTGACTATCTGAAACTTTGACCAATGTTTCATGCGAACCTCATTGTCAGTTAACCATTTGAGACTAAGACTTATACTAATTAATAATTATAATAATAAAATAAAATTTATGATGATGTTATATGTGGAGTTGTGCATGGAAGACAACTCAATTCCTAAACTCTAGACTCATATACATTTATACTTAACCCTTGCATTATAACCTACACACACACACTCTTCACACATTCTACACACACAAACCTTTCACCTTCTTTCTCTCCATCTTCCCCCATCGGCACCCCCTCCCCAACCGAACCACCATCCACCGCCATCCTCATCTTCCACCCGAGAATCACCATCCACCACCTCCTTCCGCCACCGGTGAAAACCACAGCCACCAACAGCCGCTACACCACCATCCGACATCAACAACCACAGCCACTAACCGCCACTGCACCATCCACTGCCCCCTCCTCCATCACCGAGACCACCATCATCATAACCTCTAGCAACCACCTACCACCATTCACCATCGAAACCACCCCCACTACCCGCACCCGTCACCCCACCACCTCGAACACCCAACCCCACCCCTTCGGCCACCGCGGGTATAACCACCGATACCCCCTTCTTCGAAGTATACCACCACCACTTTAAGAAAACTTCATCTTCTTCCACTCGAGTCAAGATTGTGAGGATTTCAGTTAGTTCTTTGTTAAAGAGCTCGAAAGTGAAACCGAGTCTCGAAGGTTTGTGAGCTAACACTATAAACCGTTGATTTAGGCTTGAGGTATAGTTGTTTGGGTTAATTTTTCTATATCTATTCATGCATGGATGATCAAGATGGAAATCTTGATGAAACATTGTTCACCCGCTTATTTGTTTTTGGAAAGCTGACATTTTGATGAAAAATGGGTTTTGATTTGGTTTATAATCTGAAAATGGATGTTGTTGTAGTTTTAGTTTGATAAATCTTACTATTTGTATTATTTTGGATTATGAGAATGTATTTAGATGTATGTATATGGCTATGTATGAATGTGTAGTTGAAATAATAGTCATTATGGTCATAAGGGTTATAGATAGGACTTTTGGGTGATTGGATAATAATATCATTATAAGAACCCTTGGATGATGAAGATTTTGGATGAAATAAAAAGATTTCTTAAGAAACTCCTGCAAACAGTTTTACAAAGCATTTTTACGGTTAAAAAGGTCAGATAAGTTGGGTGAACAGCATTCTTGCAAACAAGCTTTTCGATTATTAAAAGTAAGTCTTTCACGTTTAGGATCTTGATAAGATCGATGCAAGACGCATAAATCTGAGATTGATCACATACGAAGGTGAGTTCTTCGGCCCTATTTTAAATATTGTTTTATTTAAACTGTTTTGGGGGAAAAACATGTATGTTTAATCATTTTTCATATATAATGGGTAAAACGAGAATAATATATGTTATGACGGTATAAGTTGAGGCAATAGTATCGGTAAATACTATTGGACTCTAAATCCCCCCATAATCATTAACCTCAGGAAGGCCGCAGACTATATTTGTAGATCTATCGGGGTTAGAAGGGCCCGTTCTCGCGACCAGTCACGCTGGTCAGGTTGTAGCGAGGGAATTTATATGTCTGGATAGTTGTGGGGCAACGACGTGTTTCTTGGTTTGATTATGGACTTATGACCTGAATTAATCATAGTACCTAGCTAGTCTATATTGAGTATATTATATCTCGCTACATCATAACATTTTCTTGGAAAACCAAATGTTTGTAAATTATAAAACCAGAATGCTCACCAACTTTATGTTGACTAGTATTTTTCATGCTTTTCAGGGTTGTAGGTATGCTGGGTTGGAATTGATGGAAATTTGTCTTTGGAAGGCCAAACGTTTTTATGTTGACTGCTGTTTAAGATTGTTAATAATAATCTTGTTGTTTCGTAAACTAAACATGATATTGTAATTAAGTTTGAATTTCTTATTATGAAAAGGTAGTCAACTTATTAAATGTTAACGTTTGACTATGATCGTTGGAATAATTCCAACTTCCGTTATCACCACGTCACGTGACTTTCCGCTGCGATTTTCAGGGTGTGACAGAAGTTGGTATCAGAGCCAATGGTTATAGCGAACTAGAAAAGTTTTTTTTTTTAAAAGAGAAAAATATAGACTATAAATTTAAAATAATAATAATAATAATAATAATAATAATAATATATTTTTTTTTACAATTCCAAAGATCTTTCTATCTTCCGAGCATTACACTAGGCTAAGGCATAGTACTGACCTAGTTATAACTAATGCTAAGACTTTAATTATTCATTAGTATAGATTAAGTTAGCGTATTATGTTAGATTAATAAGTGCAGGTGTATTATTCTTCTGTAGATGTCTGATCAGGTGAACAAGGAGGATATACCAGATGTTAGTAGCAGCACTGAGGGTCCGTCATCACCCGTATCCACCACCCATCTTAGCCATCGTTTGCGGCTACCTTTTACCCGGGCATGGGGGACTCGGGAAACGGATGGATATCTGAGTCTGATGATGAGGATCCTGCACCTGTTGCAGCTACTCTTGAGCAGATTCCTGAGGCGCAAACTGAGGATGAGCTTAAGGATCAGGCTTAAGGGGATGATCAGCCAGTCGAGGAAAGGAGAGATATTATGGAGTCAGTTGGTTTGGCTCATGGAAGTAAGATCCCGACAGCAGTGACACCTGTTGCATCTATCCCTCCTATGCGACACCCACCAAAAATTTGGTTGGTGTACTAACGGAGAAAGCGAAGGGAGTCGAAGAGAGTGACTGTGGATGATGAGGGTATGTATGGAGCGCCTGCGCCCGAACGGGCCACACTGTTTGATGAACAGTGGGGCTGGATTACGGACACTATGCGTGGATGGGCCTCGAGAGATGGGATTCCTTCTACCTTTGAGGTGGGGGAATCATCTACCACTCCACGTGGGATTTCTATTGACGGTGAGCCTATTGAGCGTGTGGTGGCTACCTTAACAGCTCAATGCATTCGTTACGAGAAGGAGCTACTTGGGATGAAGAAGAAGCTGAGGATTCAAGACGAAGTGGGCTAGGCTATGGACGGGAGATTGATGACGATCAAAGAAGAGAGAGTATTAAAGGATAGTGCTTTGAGTCAGATCCATTTCTGAGTATCAGATTTGGAGACTAGTCTTTTAGAGACTAGAAACAGATTGACTCTGGTAGAGCAGAGGGCTGATGCTGCTGAAGCAGCGTTAGTGGTGGCCTAGCAGCAGACGGTATTGATGGGAGAGAGAGTTGAGACTGCCATGGTAGTGGCTACATTCTGCATGATGATGATTTCTTACCTGATGCCCATGAGCAGTGGAGCACCATTTCTAGGTTAAAAGATGGGTTCAAGCCGGAGTGCTTGAGTATTTTGATCAAAACTTAAAACTTATTTTGACGATATTTTGTGTTGGCCTTTAAACTAATTATCCTTTTGATGGTTGACTTGACTTATGACTTGGGCACTTATGTAAGAATGAACAACATGTTATTTTGGTGTTATTATAATATTATTAACATTAAAATTATTGAATTTTGAAAATGTTGATATGAGTGTGACTTGGCTTAATGAACTAATCAACTATTATAAGTCTCAAACGTTATATGTTAACTAAACCCCCTTCTTTCCCCACCTGGATAACAGAACTTTAAAACATACCACCTAGAACGCGAAATACGTCATCAAGCGGAAACCCAAATTTACCAACTACCGCCGAAGAATTAGCCCAGTTAATAGCCCAACATGTCAAATCAGCTTTGGAACAACATGATGCTAACATAGCGGCCGGACCAAGAGGAGGACATGGAATGACTGGTAATGGAATGGGAAACGGCTCCAACATAGGTTCTGGTGTTGGTGTAAACAATGGTTCCGGTATGAACAGAAACCCAGGCAGTTCATCAGGCGGACAATTTCAAGGATGTTCGTATAAGACATTCCAAGGGTGCAATCCAAGAACTTTTACTGGCGCTAAAGGACCACTAGATATTGTCCAATGGATAGAGAAAATGGAAGCCGTTATAGCCATAAGCAACAGTTCTGATGATCAAAAAGTCAAGTACGCAACCTGTTCCTTTCAAGATGCAGCATTGTCTTGGTGGAACTCTCAACGCCAAATCTTGGGGGATGCTAATTCTTATGAACTCACTTGGGAACAACTAAAGGAAATGATGCTTCGA
This sequence comes from Flaveria sonorensis, assembly GCA_025506505.1. Taxonomy (NCBI): domain Eukaryota; kingdom Viridiplantae; phylum Streptophyta; class Magnoliopsida; order Asterales; family Asteraceae; genus Flaveria; species Flaveria sonorensis. The sequence continues at coordinate 53,424,026 of CM046427.1, read as the reverse complement.
GAATATTGCCCTCGAAATGAATTGCAGAAAATTGAGACAGAATTTTGGAACCTTACAATGGACGGCGCTGAGATACGAGCCTACACTTCTAAGTTCAACGATCTTGCCAGATTGGTGCCACTAATGGTTACACCTGAATATGTTTGGATCGAGAGGTATATTTGGGGATTGACACCCCAGATAAGAAGAAGTGTTACAGCATCAAACCCTACCACCATTCAGGGTGCTATAGCTATTGCACATTCGCTGACCTTTGACGCAGTACATAGTGGAACATTAATCAAGAAAGACGACTACGGAGAAGGAATAGTGGGAATTGAAAGGAAGACTTTCAATATAGAGAGAAGGTCATTCAATGGGAAAAGAAAGTGGTTCGAAAGTTCCAGGAAGCAAGCGAATATCAAGAAAGGTTCCAGTCAAGGGCCTAAACGAGCGCATGTTGCGACTTCTAGCAATAGCAGGCAAAACAAAGAATTTCAAGGGAAATGTAACAAGTGTGGATATCTTCATGGTGGCAAATGTAAAGTCTGCACTCGTTGCCATAAATTTGGACACCTAGGTCAAAATTATCGGACTAAACCTAATGTTAAAATAACGGGAAATGATCGCGCTTGCTTTGAATGCGGCGTCATAGGACATTTCAAGAAGGATTGCCCAAAATTGAATGGGCCCAAGGCCAGAGGAAGAGCCTTTGAGATGAATGCTAGAGATGCGTGTCAGGAGCCGACAATGGTCAATGGTACATTCCTTGTTAATAATCTCTAAGCCTCCGTTTTATTTGACACCAGTGCCGATTTAAGTTTCGTGTCAAAAGAATTTGAGCTATTATTAGGTATAAAACCTTGTAAGCTAAATAAGAAATACATCATCGAATTAGCTAACGGAAAGAAAATTGAATCCAGTGAAGTAATTAAGAATTGCACCATACAACTTAATGATCATCTCTTTAGCATCGATCTATTACCTGTCGAACTTGGGAGTTTCGATGTAGTTATTGGAATGGATTGGCTTTCTCGAAACCATGCTGAAGTAGTATGCTACGAGAAGATTATACGCATACCAACACTCGACAATGAAGTTTTAATTATTCAAGGAGACAAAGGAAAGCCTTCCTTAAAAACTATTAACGTCATGAAAGCTTACGGATATTTAAGTATGGGACATCCAGCTTTCTTAGTAAAAGTTGTTGACATCAAGAATGAGGAGCGGAAGGTTGAAGATATTCTGATTGTGCGAGAGTACCCAGAAGTATTTCCTGAAGACTTACAGGGTTTACCTCTGCAGAGGCAAGTTAAGTTTCAAATTGATCTAGTGCTTGGAGCTGTACCTGTAGCCCAATCGCCATATCAATTAGCGCCTTCTGAGATGCAAGAATTGTCGTAACTGCTGCAAGAATTATTAGATAAAAAATTTATCCAACCAAGCTTTTCTCCTTGGGGAGCACCGGTACTATTTGTTAAAAAGAAAGATGGATCATGTAGAATGTGTATTGATTACCGAGAATTAAATAAACTTACCATTAAGAATCGGTACCCATTACCAAAAATCGATGATCTATTCGATCAACTGCAAGGATCCAGCAACTACTAAAAAATTGATTTATGATCTGGTTACCATCAGTTACTGATAGCAGAAGAAGATGTTTCGAAGACAGCTTTTCGAACGCGCTATGGTCATTATGAGTTTCTGGTAATGCCGTTTGGTCTGACCAACGCACCTGCTATCTTGAATAGGGTTTGCAAACCCTACTTGGATAAGTTTGTGATAGTGTTTATTGATGACATATTCACAGTCCAAGGAAGAACATGAGAAACATCTTCGACTTATTTTAAGCGTACTAAGGGAAGAAAAGTTGTATGCAAAATTCTCTAAGTGTGAGTTTTGGCTTCGAGAGGTTCGGTTCCTCGGACATGTTATTAACAAAAAGGGTATCCACGTGGATCCGACTAAGATCGAAGCAATCAAAAATTGGGAAGCAACCAAGTCCCCCACGGAAGTACGACAATTTCTAGGATTGGCCGGCTACTATCGTAGATTTATTGAATTTTTTTCAAAAATAGCACAACCACTGACCCTACTAACTCATAAGGATAGAAGGTACAAGTGGAATGTCGACAAAGAAGGAGCATTTCAACTATTGAAACAAAAATTGTGTAGTGCACCCATTTTGTCACTACCTGACGGAACTGATGGATTCGTAGTATATTGTGATGCCTCACGGTTAGGTCTTGGATGTGTATTGATGCAAAAAGATAAAGTGATTGCCTACGCGTCAAGGAAATTAAAAGTGCTTGAAAAGAATTACACTACCCATGATCTAGAATTAGGAGCGGTGATTTTCGCTCTAAAAATTTGGAGACATTACCTCTACGGAACCAAGTGTGTTATATATACCGATCATAAGAGTTTACAACATATCTTCAATAAAAAGGATTTAAATATGAGATAATGACGTTAGGTTGAATTATTAAATGATTATGATTGTGATATTAGATATCACCCAGGCAAGGCTAATGTGGTTGCAGACGCTCTCAACAGAAAAGAAAGAGAAAAACCTCTACACGTGCGAGCGTTAGGATTAACCATATACTCGGATCTTATTACTCAGATTTGTGATGCCCAAATGGAAGCATTAAAAGACAAAAATTTGGAAAATGAAGGTCTGCAAGGAAGGATTGAAGGATTGATATCTAACGACAATGACTTGATGCAACTTGCGAATCGAGTATGGGTTCCAAGATACGGAAACTTGCGTAGAATGATTCTAGATGAGGTACATAGATCAAGATATTCAATCCACCTAGGATCGGACAAGATGTATCATGATATAAAAGAATATTACTGGTGGCCCAATATGAAAGGTGATATAGCTTTATACGTAAACAAATGTATGACATGCTCTAAGGTGAAGGCGGAATACCAGAAACCATCTGGACTTTTACAGCAACCTGTGATCCCAAAATGGAAATGGGAGAGTATCGCCATGGATTTTGTGACAAAACTACCTCGAACCTCGAGTGGTTACGACACTATTTGGGTAATAATTGATAGTTTAATGAAATCTGCACATTTCCTACCCATAAAGGAGACATATGGCATGAATAAACTAGCCAACTTGTATATCAAAGAGGTGGTATCTCGCCACGGAGTACCAATCGCGATTATTTCTCATAGAGATAGCCGATTTACCTCGAGATTTTGGCAATCTTTACATGAAGCCATGGGTACTCGGTTGGACATGAGTACAGCTTATCATCCACAGACAGACAGCCAAAGTGAAAGGACTATTCAGACACTAGAAAATCTATTGAGAGCATGTGTGATAGATTTTGGCGGGAATTGGGATACTCATCTACCATTAGCTGAGTTCTCATATAATAATAGTTATCACACTAGTATTAAAGCTGCCCCATTTGAAGCACTGTATGGAAGAAAGTGTCGTTCACCTCTGTGTTGGGCAGATATGGATGAAAGACAATTAACTGGACCAGAAATCATTCAAGAGACGACTGACAAGATCGGTCAGATCAGAAAGAGACTTGAAGCAGCAAGAAGCAGACAAAAGAGCTACGCAGATAATCGAAGAAAACCACTGGAATTTCAAGTCGGTGACAGAGTATTTCTGAAAGTATCTCCTTGGAAGGGGATTGTGAGATTTGGTAAACGAGGAAAGCTCAATCCTTGATTCATTGGGCCATTTGAGATTATAGAACGTATTAGACCAATTGCATACCGTCTTAACCTACCAAGTGAACTTGGGAATGTGCATAACGTATTTCATGTGTCCAATCTTAAGAAATGTATGTCAGATGAATCACTGGTTATTCCACTAGACGAAGTTTGTATTGACGACAAACTTCATTTTATCGAAGAACCTATAGAAGTTCTGGATTGGAAGGTTCAGTAGCTCAGACAAAGTCGAATCAAACTGGTCAAGGTAAGATGGAATTCTAAGAGAGGGCCTGAATTTACATGGGAACGTGAAGACCAAATGCAACAGAAATATCCCCATCTGTTTAGAGCCAAACCTAATACAAATCGAGCAATGTAAATTTTGGGACGAAATTTTCTTAAACAAGGGGAGACTGTGACAACTAGTCAAAATCAGGTCAACGCCAGCTCAATTCTGTCTGATAATAATAATATTAATTTATTATCTTCTGACACGTTTGACTATCTAAAACTTTGACCAATGTTTCATGCGAACCACGTTGTCGGTTAACCGTTTGAGACTAAGACTTATACTAATTAATAATTATAATAATAAAATAAAATTTATGATGATGTTATATGTGGAGTTGTGCATGGAAGACAACTCAATACCTAAACTCAAGACTCATATACATTTATACTTAACCCTTGCATTATAACTTACACACACACTCTTCACACATTCTACACACACACAAACCTTTCACCTTCTTTCTCTCCATCTTCCACCATCGGCACCCCCTCCCCAACCAAACCACCATCCACCGCCATCCTAATCTTCCACCCGAGAATCACCATCCACCGCCTCCTTCCGCCACCGGTGACAACCACAGCCACCAACTGTCGCTACACCACCATCCGACACCAACAACCACAACCACTAACCGCCATTGCACCATCCACCGCCCCCTCCTCTATCACCATGACCACCATCATCGCAACCGCTAGCAACCACCTACCACCATTCACCATCGAAACCACCCCCACTACCCGCACCTGTCACCCTACCACCTCGAACACCCAACCCCACCCCTTCGGCCACCGCGGGTATCACCACCGATACCCCTTTCTTTGAAGTTATACCACCACCACTTTAAGAAAACTTCATCTTCTTCCACTCGAGTCAAGATCGTGAGGATTTCAGTTAGTTCTTCGTTAAAGAGCTTGAAAGTGAAACCGAGTCTCGAAGATTTGTGAGCTAACGATAGAAACCGTCGATTTAGGCTTGAGGTATACTTGTTTGGGTTAATTTGTCTATATCTATTCATGCATGGATGATCAAGATGGAAATCTTGATGAAACATTGTTCACCCGCTTAGTTGTTTTTGGAAAGCTGACATTTTGATGAAAAATGGGTTTTGATTTGGTTTATAATCTGAAAATGGATGTTGTTGTAGTTTTAGTTTGATAAATCTTACTATTTGTATGATTTTGGATTATGAGAATGTATTTAGACGTATGTATATGGATATGTATGAATGTGTAGGTGAAATAATAGTGATTATGGTCATAAGGGTTATAGATAGGACTTTTGGATGATTGGACAATAATATCATTATAAGAACCCTTGGATGATGAAGATTTTGGATGAAATAAAAAGATTTCTTAAGAAACTCCTGCAAACAGTTTTAAAAATCATTTTTACGGTTAAAAAGGTCAGATAAGTTAGGTGAACAGCATTCTTGCAAACAAGCTTTTCGATTATTAAAAGTAAGTCTTTCACGTTTAGGATCTTGATAAGATCGGTGCAAGACGCATAAATCTGAGATTGATCACATACGAAGGTGAGTTCTTCGGCCCCATTTTAAATATTGTTCTATTTAAACTGTTTTGGGGAAAAAGCATGTATGTTTAATCATTTTTCATATATGATGTGTAAAACAAAAATAATATATGTTATGACGGTATAAGTTGGGGCAATAGTATCGGTGAATACTATTGGACTCTAAATCCCCCCTTAATCATTAACCTCGGGGAGGCCGCAGACTATATTGGTAGATCTATCGGGTTAGAAGGGCCCGCTCTCGCGACCAGTCGCGCTGGTAAGGTTGTAGCGAGGGAATTTATATGTCTGGATAGTTGTGGGGCAACAACGTGTTTCTTGGCTTGATTATGGACTTATGACCTGAATTAATCATAGTACCTAGCTAGTCTATGTTAAGTATATTATATCTCGCTACATCATATCATTTTCTTGGAAAACCAAATGTTTGTAAATTATAAAACCCGAATGCTCATCAACTTTATGTTGACTAGTATTTTTCATGCTTTTCAGGGTTGTAGGTATGCTCGGTTGGAATTGATGGAAATTTGTCTTTGGAAGGCCAAACGTTTTTATGTTGACTACTGTTTAAGATTGTTAATAATAATCTTGTTGTTTTGTAAACTAAACATGATATTGTAATTAAGTTTGAATTTCTTATTATGAAAAGGTAGTCGACTTATTAAATGTTAACGTTTGACTATGACCATTGGAATAATTCCAACTTCCGTTATCACGACGTCACGTGACTTTCCGCTACGATTTTCGGGGTGTGACACCTGCACTCCACGGGACTACAAAGAACCAAAATCCTTTCAAGGCTTGCTTTAGATGTGGAAAGGAAGGTCATGTGCTAAAGAAGTTCCGAAGATGATTTCTATGTTAAAGGCAGAGAAGTTTATGAGACGAGGGTGCGGAGCATTCTTGGCATACTTTAAAGATGCTAAAGCTATAACTGTAAAGTTGATAGATGTGCCCGTGGTGTGTGCCTTCCCGGATGTGTTCCCTGATGACTTGACAGAGGTACCACCCGATCGGTAGATAGAGTTTCAAATCGATCTTGTGCTAGGAGCTCAGCCCGTCGCTAAAGTGTCGTATCGTCTGGCTCCATCAGAGTTGAATGAGTTGTTAGCACAACTACAGGACCTTCTCGATAAAGGATTTATCAGACCGAGCATTTCTCCTTAGGGTACTCCGGTGTTGTTCGTGAAGAAGAAGGATGGTAGCATGCGAATGCGTATAGACTACAGGGAGCTGAATAAGCTCACGGAGAAGAATAGATACCTGTTGCCTCGGATAGATGATATGTTCGACCAGTTGCAAGGTGCGAGTTGGTTCTCGAGGATCGATCTTCGGTCGGGTTATCGCCAGCTAAAGGTTAAGGAATAGGATATCCCAAAGACTGTGTTTCGGACGTGATATAGGCATTATGAATTTCTAATGATGTCGTTTGGTCTAACCAATGCTCCTGTAGCATTCATGGACTTGATGAATAGGGTTTGTCGATCGATGCTCGACAAATCCATGATAGTTTTCATAGACGATATCCTGATCTACTCGAAGAATGAGGGAGACTACGCCTATCACCTCCGCGAGGTGCTGGAAACTCTAAGAAGGGAGAAGTTGTATGCGAAATTCTCCAAGTGCACATTTTGGTTACACGAGGTACAGTTTCTGGGTCATGTGATTAACCCAGAGGGAATCATGGTTGATCCTGCTAAGGTGGAGGCAGTGATGAAGTGGAATTAGCCTAAAACGCCATCTCAAATCCGAAGCTTCCTCGGATTGGCGGGTTATTACCGGAGATTCATCCAGGATTTTTCCAAGATTGCCTCGTCGTTGACCAAGTTGACGAGAAAGGATGTGAAGTTTGAATGCGGCAACGGACAAGAGAATGCAATCATGGAGTTAAAGAAAAGATTGACACAAGCTCCAGTGCTAACGCTACTGGAAGGGAATAAGGACTTGCTTGTCTATTCTGATGCTTCTTATCAGGGGTTAGGGTGCGTGCTAATGTAGCGAGGTAAAGTCATAGCGTACGCATCTCGACAGTTAAAGGTTCACGAGGTAAACTACCCTACCCATGATCTGGAGCTGGCTGTTGTGGTATTCGCGTTAAAGATATAGAGACACTACTTATATAGTGTCAAATGTATGATTTTCATAGACCACAAAAGCTTAAATTATTTCTTCGAGCAAAAGGATCTTAATATGAGGCAGAGACGATGGTTGGAGCTCATAAAGGATTACGACTATGAGATTCATTATCACCCGGGTAAGGCTAACATGGTAGCTGATGCCCTAAGCCGGAAGGAGGACCGGGAACCAATTCGGGTGAGATCTTACCAGTTAATTTGTGACTCCTGATATGATAAGGCACATCTACGAAGCTCAGAAAGAAGTACTAAAGCCCGAGCACATTAATAAAGAAAGGATGAAGGGGCAGAACACGAACCTAGAAGAAAACGCCAACGGTGTCAAAACTAGGTTTGGGCATATGTGGATTCCTAGACATGGAGGTTTGCGAGAGAAAGTGTTGGATGAAGCCCACAAGACTTGCTACTCCATTCATCCGGGAACCAACAAGATGTACCATGATCTAAAGAAGAATTACTGGTGGCCGGAAATGAAAGCCGACGTAGAAAGGTATGTAGAAAGGTGCTTGACCTGTCTCTAGGTTAAGGCCAAGCATCAGAAGCCATACGGGAAAATCCAACCCTTGAAAATTCTCGAATGGAAGTGGGAGCATATTACTATGGATTTCATAACGAAGCTACCTAGAACAGCTAAAGGTTATGATGCCATATGGGTCATAGTGGACAGACTGACAAAGAGTGCTCACTTTCTACCCATCCGAGAGACGTATAACTTGGAGTGGCTTACCGAAGTGTTCATCAATGAGATAGTTGCCCGTCATGGTGTGCCAGTGTCGATTGTCTCCGACAGGGATATGTGGTTTACGTCAAAATTTTGGAAGAAGTTCAATGATGCGATGGGAACTAGATTGCACATCAGTACAGCATACCACCCACAGACGGATGGCCAATCTGAAAGGACTATCCAGACCTTGGAGGACATGCTTCAGGCATGCATCATAGACTTTGGCGGGAGCTGGGATAGTCATCTACTGTTGGCAGAGTTCTCATACAATAACAGCCACCATGCCAGTATTGGTATGCCCCCGTATGAGATGTTGTATGGCCGGAGGTATAGGACCCCGATATGTTGGGGGGAAATTGTTAAGAAGGAGTTAGGGAGCATTGAGGTCATAGAGACAACCAATGAGAAGTTGGGCAGGATTAAAGCCTATATGAAAGCCACTAAAGATAGACAGAAATCCTACGCCGACAAACGTCAAAGACCAATTGAGTTTAACGTCAGTGATAGAGTGATGCTAAAGGTGTCACCTTGGAGAGGAATCATTCGATTCCGAAAGAGAGGAAAGTTGGGCCCTAGATTTATTGGGCCTTTCAAGATCGTAGCCCGTGTGGGGGAAGTGACGTATAGGCTGGAACTACCAGATGCATTGGGTGGAATACATCCCACCTTCCACGTATCACATCTACGTAAGTGTCTAGCAGATGAAGAAGCTCATGTTCTACTGGAAGACGTGGAAATTGATGAAAGACTGAACTACATGGAACAACCCGTAGCAATAATAGACAGATACGAGAAACGACTGAGGAATAAGTTAGTTCCACTCGTCCGAGTATAGTGGAAGCATAAAAAGGGGTCGGAGTCCACTTAGGAATCCAAAGATGAGATGAGGCAGCATTATCCTCAGTTGTTTGAGGAATGACTGGTTTTGGGGACAAAACCCAAATAAGGGGGTGGACTTGTAATGCCCCGGATTCTTTTTGATGAAGGGAAAAGTTCTCGCGCGAGAGGTGGAGTTCTCGCGCGAACAGAAGTTCTCGTGCAAGAACAGCTGAGAGGAGAGAGATATACTATGAATAGGCCCATGCACCCAATCTTCTCAACTTCATAAAGTCCTACTGTTGTGCTTGTGAAAAGAGAAGTTGGTGCTAGGTGGTGTCTTAGGTATGTATTCGTAGATATTTGATGTAGTTAAGCATGTATGAACCGTATGTAATGATATTGCACAATGATTATGTACCTTTTGGCTCGAAACACTCTCGGTTTTGTGGTGTTCGTGTGCAAGGATATCATTAGGTGAGTTTTAGACCCCACTTTTACGTGTTTTATCATGTTTTGGGGCTAATATGCAAACCTAAACGAATGTTTTGTGAAAGAATGATGTTTATAGCTGTTATAGCATGTTTTGGGTGTAAAAAGGGCTAAGGGAGCGATAACTTGGGAGCAAGTTGTGTACAGCAGAAAAGTTATCGCGCGAGAGGTAAGTTCTCGCGTAAAATGTGATTTTGGCTGCTGACGGTTATCTTTTGAAAGTTCTCACGCGAATGATGAAGTTCTCGCGTAAAAGAGAAGTTCTCGCGTGAATGCGGGTTCTCGCGCGAAAACTCCTGACTGTTACGAGTTATGATACCCCGTAAAAGTGCGTTAATAATGACTTAATGATGAACTTAATGCTAAAGAATTTAAGTACGTATGTAGATATATTATATATATCATGATAGTTAAAGGCTAAAGAACGAAGCAAATTCACATGTGAAACGTGAAAGAATAAGTTACCCTGTTACCCTGTATAGCACGGCTGTGAAAACGTTAAAGCGCTAAAGAAGTCTTGCAAGCACTTGATAGGAGATATGCTTCTTGCATTCTCACCTGATAGAAGCTACACTTCGGTGTGCTCAACTAATAGGAGATATGCTTTGTGCATTCTCACCTAATAGGAGCTACACTTTAGTGTGCTCAACTGATTGGAGATATGCTTCGTGCATTCTCACCCGATAGGAGCTACACTTCGGTGTGCTCAACTGATTGGAGATATGCTTCATGTATTCTCACTTGATAGGAGCTACACTTCGGTGTGCTCAACTGATAGGAGATATGCTTTGTGCATTCTCACCCGATAGGAGCTACACTTCGGTATGCTCAACTGATTGGAGTTATGCTTTGTGCATTCTCACCCGATAGGAGTTACACTTCAGTATGCTCACCCGATAGGAGACATGCTTTGTGCAATCTCACCCGATAGGGACTAAGCTTCGTGCTATGTTCAAATGATGATGTAAAGTGTATGGTAAAGTAAAGTAACGTATGGGTAACGTAACGGTATAGTGTAAAGTAAAGTAAAGTAAAGTAATGTATGGGTAATGTAATGGGAAAGTGGATGGTAAAATGAAAGTTAAAGTATAATTATCAAACGAGTTTGGTAAGATTATGTGTTCAGTTAATGTTTTTATGAATGTTGGTGTGACATCCGGTAATTTTCCGTTACCAAACTCCGTTAGTTCCGTTAGGTCTTGCATACACGTGTCGTGAGCACACACTAGTTGTCGTTGAATGTTGGTGGCTTAATAATAATTAACAATGATAAACAGATAATAATTTAACTAATAATGTTGGTTATTAGTTTGTGGTTACTCGATTTATGAATTTTAAATATTATTTGTGAATTTCACCTTGTAACGTGCCAACGTGTAATATTTGTTCCATGAGTTTTGGTATTTATTAGAAATGTATATGATTATTATTATTGTTTAATAATGCTTGTATTATTAAGTTAAAACCTTTAAAAAATGTTTAAAAGATTAGTTTCTATAAAATATAAACTATAAGGGTTAAAAGGTAACTATTTTAAACATAATATTACCTAAAACAAAACCCTAATTCCCCCTCCCCACCATTCGGCCGCGACCTCACCTCTCTCACCCTCTCCTTTGCGATTTTGACCAAGAACAAGCTATTAGACCACGATTTTGATCGAATTCAAGCATTACACCATGTTAACAACCTCAATTTTTGGCTACTACACGATTAAAAAGTTAGATTTTATGAGTTTTTCATGCTTTCTTAACCTTGGCTGAAACCCTAGTCGATTTTGTGCTAGAATGTCGAATTTTGATGGTTTGTTGGTTGTATGATGTTAGTTAGATAGTATTGATGTTAGTTTACGTGGATTGTACAAGAAATCCGTGGTTTTGATGCGTAGTTCATACCTTACTAATAGTAGTAACTTTATTGCATGAACTTGATGATTTGATGATGGATTGATGATGTTATGATGTTGATAATGTTGTATGAATGTTGGGTTACGATTATTATGAAAAAAATCCATGAATTGATCATGTAGTTCATACCTTGCTATAAGTAGAAACTTTTGGACATGAGATTTGTGAATTATGATGATTTGATGATGTTGAACGTGTCTAGATGATAGTTATGAGCTTGAATAGGTATTGTGTTGATGAATTCATGATTGAATTGAGCATTAGATTGATTTTGGGATGTTACTTTCCCAAAAGGGAAACTTTATTTGTGTGGAACATTGGATAAGGTGAATTAGGCATGTTTATGATGTTAAGGTCATGTTAGAATTTTTATTGATGGTGTCTAATGTTGTGGAATGTGTTAATTGGGTTGTATGGATACTTGATTGGTCATTTAGGAAATTAAGACTTTTATGGTTTATACATGATGATGGCTTGGGATAGGAGATTATAGAATCATGTTTGGGATTGTAATAGGTCATTTTGGGTATGTTGGTTGGCATGAATCTTGTTGAACAATGTGATGACGATCGTCATACACGCGTGTGAATCTGAGGCCCCTACTTGGTAGGATTGGCAGGGTTTAGGGTGTGAAGTCGTGAGTGGCTTCATATGGCATGTTGTGCATGATTAGACTTTATGTATGATGTACTACTTGTAATGTAATTATAATTGTGTTGAGCATGTTGACTACTTGAGATTCGTATGAGTTGTATGATAATCTAAGTTGTATGATGATCTTGGTAGAACAAGTGGTTGATGAAGTGATATACATGAACAACTTGTATGATAACCATGTATGATGAGTTGCTATGCTTGATTAAATGGAATTTCAACAATAATGTCACCAACGGATCAAACGGGTCCACTAGGTCAAATGAGTCTCGTTTTTCTAAAAACTTTGGTCAATGTGTTTATTGAGCACTTAGGGTTGTTAATGATTCTGTGTACACGTACTCATGTACTTGCGTGTTCTAGGTAACCTCTGAAGGTTGTCTTTCCTCTCTCTCTCAAGTTAGCCTTAATATCATTCGTGTGCACACCAGGTGAGTTCATGCCCCACTTTATTTACACTCTCTTTTGGAGGAGATAGCATACTCGTTCTGAAACGCTTTTTTGATTATAAGTTGTGTATAGTGTAATGTAGTGCGATATACTATGAAAGTCCTCACACTTTCGGATCGTTAATATAGGAACTAGCGGGAAATCTTGGGTAGTACTACTGGGTTTGACAAGCCCCACCTGTGCGAATCGAGGTCAAACGGGTGCAATATTATCCTAACACAAAGTGTCACGACCTAGTAAGTCGTGACGGGAGGCAATCAAACGAAACGTTGTCAGCTTCAATCGCAAAATCACTACGATTATTACTTGTGAATTAAGACTAGCTATCTAATTCAACGCACTCTTATGTTTTATAATTGTTACTGTTATGTTTTACGCAAACTCTTGAACTCACCAACCATTGTGTTGACTCTTTTAGTATGCTATTCTCAGGTCGTGGTTAATGAAAAGCCTAGGAGCACTCACGGGTCAGCATTTGTGGGTCAGCATTGTTGGGAACATTTGTTAGTTTTGCTATTGGAATTATTGTGTATTTTGTTTTGAACAACGACTGGCGCGTGTTTGCGGATTTTAAATTACATTACTTTGGTTTGTCTTGTTTACTGAACGCTTCCGCACTATTTTAAAGTTTTAAACTCTGATTTTGCTTGAATGTTTCATATAGAGTCGTTCTGAGTAACTAATGACTGAGATCCTGGTTTGTTCACACGCCTCGCGGTAAAACCCCGCACGTGGATTTTGAGGGTGTGACAGTTGGAAATGATAAGGCATGCGTTTATGTCGAAGTTTTCTTCTTGTAAACCTAGAGCTCACTCAGCATTGCTAACTTTTGTATGCATATTAGATTGACAGGTATGCTATACATTTTTGGGGGTGAGCTTGGCATGGATGGGAGAGAGCTATCTGGCACATGTTCGAGACTGGCATCCCGGCATAGAGCTTTAGTTAGATAGCTAAATTTTTTCTTTTGATGTAACTGTTTAACGATAGAATTTTTGTACGTTCCGCTGCATATATTAATGAAATTTGATGTTCGAGAACTTGTGTTTCTGATGTCCAAATCCAACTGTTGGGTTTCCCGAAACGGGGCCTTACAAAACGGAAAGTAGACGTAAAAACACAAAATATTAAACACAATAATTAAGTAGATCTAGTACTCGAATGTTACTACGGGGTCATTAAATAGAAAACAAAAGACATAACAAAGATGAACCGCACATGTTACGGTGTGTTAACTCTTAAAATTTAGACTGAAGTGTAAAACGAAAAATTATAAAATAAGAAATGTATAAAGGAAGAAAGTTGAGAGTGAGAAAAGTTTGGGGTAAGATTGTAAGAGATGTAAAAGTATTGGGTTTAAAATAAAAAATTAAAAGAAAAAACAAAGAATATGTACAATCATTAAAGCGAATGGTACAACAATCAATGCATTGTGAAGTTGATAATTAGTCTCACGCGTTGTAGTGGAGGCGTAAAACTGTGTCAAACAACATCAATGTCACACCGTCGCTAGTTGTCACACCCTGGGCCCAAGGAGGGTGGGACATCACAAACTGGCAATACACATGACAGCAAAAACTAACCATCACAAGAGCACACAAGGAGAGAAATCACATGGCATTACATTTAAATAACATCACCAGGCTTTAAAAGTCTAGCTCAATACAAAAGTAGAAATCCATTACAGAATATTCAAATGTTCAATAGACATCAAATCAAATTGTCTAAAATGTTTCAAAATCAAGTAATGTCATAGGTAGTCACAATACTAGGTCATCCATACGAATTCTCCAACAAACCAAGCTTCCATCAAAGATTACCTGAAACATACTCAAAAAGGTTTTGGGTCAACTATAAAGTTGGTGAGTTCAAGTGCTTAAAGTTTTAAAAACAAAAGGACTCTTAAGAGTCCAAGAATCAATTTAAAAACATAAGTATCATTTATTGAGGAGGTCACAATCAACCCTACACTCAGTCCTGGCTAGCCTCTTCTAAACTTGTGTTATTACAGGTTAACCCATAGGGATAACTGAGCCTCAAATAGTGCACCATACCTGCTGAGTGGTACACCATAGTTTTTTATAATACCTGTTACATGACACAAACGACCCCGCAGGATCTCAGTGTGGTACCCTTCCTATTATGTCATTGGGTTATGACGGAAGACACTGTGCGTGGGGGATTCCCCAAGTATATCTACGCATATAGAACAAGCGGTTCACCAAGAATTAATGATTGTGATACAATATATAAGCATCACTTTATAGAACGTAAATAATTTCGGTTCAAATATAGCATGTTTCATCGCAAAAGGGTAGTAAAAAAGGGAACACTAAACTCATCTTAGAGTTAAACAACAGTTTTCTCAAGCATAGAAAAGGTCCAAGTCCTAGCACCCTATTATCAGGATACAGGTAGTAAGTTATATATTCTTAGACTATTGAAAGTGTAACTAGGTGTGTTTTATGGTCATAAGATCATTTAGCTTCTTTTCTTAAGAGTTTGTGTCAAAAAGTTTCCTTTTTAGGAAAGTTAGGGTTTTTAACATTTGAATGACAAGTTATATGATTCTTTTCAATTTGTTAATATGGCAATAAGTTTTTGAAGAATTTTTGGTCATAAGATGATTGAAATTTTGTTAAATTTACGGAATTTACACATTGGTCCCTCAAGTTTCAAAGTTTATAATTTTTACCCTAAAGTTTGCTTTCTATCCATTTCTTGACCCAATATGACCCTTGTTAATTTCTTAAGGTTTTTATAACCCATTTGGGCATGTTTAAATCCCAAATTTACAGAATTTAGTTTGTGGGATTAAAAGACAAATTTTTAAGTTACCGGTTATGGTAAAACCAACAAATTTAAGCATCTAGTTTTTAAATCTTTGATATCAACCAAAAAAAACTCGAATATTACCTCCTAAGCACATCTAATAAGTTTTATAATCTGTTTAAAATGAGTTTTTGAGTCATAAGAGCATAAAGCCTCATTTTTTGATAAACTTGTTAAAAACTTATTTTACCCGGAACCGAAAGGTCAAATCCATTTTCTCCCAACTTTTCCACAAAATCACATCTTGGTACTTCTAACTTACTGAAATAACATGAATTTATTAGTTTTATGCTTGTTATCCTATTTTACAAATTTTAATTAAAAATCACCCGGTTTAAGCTTGTTTATGTTAAATAAATCTATAAAAATCACATATTAGCCCAATAAATCACCAAATGTGGCGTGTTAATGTGTATAAATTAGAACAAAGTGTATTACATAATACAGTTGTGAAACAGAAAAAAATAGATGTAAAAACGTTAAACCACATACGCATGTGCCTGCATGTTAACTCGAAAATTTTAGATCGAGACGTAAAACAAAAAGTTGTAAAAGATGAAAAGTATATGAGATCAAAACTAAAAATAAAAAAAGTATTAATGTTAAATATAAAAGACAAAAACTATAGGGTTAAAAATGAAAATATAAAGAAAAAAACAAAGTGAGGTACAATCTATAAAACATAAGGTACAAATCTTAATGCATAATTAAGTTGATAATTAATATTATATAAATTAAATTAGTGGAGAAGCCTTAATAAACAAAATATGTATCATGAAAACAGACTGTGATTTTTGAAAAGAGAAAAACTATAAAAGTAATATAAAAAAGGAAAAATATCACAGAATATTAACCAAATTTTAAAAGTGTTTCAAGAAAGTAACAAAATAGAAGATGTGGGACTTGGTATTTTTAATATATGAAATTATATTAAAAAAATAAAAAAATATATGTTAAATATATTAAAAAATAGAAAAAAAATATCTAAAATTCTCGTCATCGTTCCACATCAACATCAAAAAGAATAAAAAATATTTTCTAATTAAAACAAAAAGAAAAACATACTAAAATTCATGTTAAAACTTATAATTTAAATAAAATATAAAAGGTTAGTAAACTAATTAGATCACATTTTAAACTTGATTTAACTAATTAGAATAATTTTAAAAGTTGGTTATTATTTACGAAGTTACCCCTATAAAAAACTACTGCAATCATTTATTATCCCAGACGGTTTGAAACATTAAGATATTATATATGGTAAAGTATTCCCTAACTCATAATATGTGAAAGTTTAGTGTTTGTTAATTACGAAACTAAATCTGATTATGTGTTGTAGGTAATTAAAATGCATGTGTATCTAATTGAAATGAAATTTTATATCTATTAATCTCATTTCAAATCATAACAAGGGTTCTTTTTTTTATTTTCTTTAAGAAAATATTCATTCCATAGAATAGCTTTCATTATCTCGACTATTATTTTTTAAGTAAATTACACGGATAGTCTCTGAGATTTACTCAGATTTTAACTTCCGTCCTTAAAAATAAAAAAATACAAATTTAGTCTAAATGATTGAAAAAACATAACACATTTCGTTCACGTGATAGATACAGTTATTCATTCATAGGGACAAATGTGAAGTCAGAGTTAACCGCATGGACCATCCGTGTAATTACCCTATAATTATTTGTCATTGCCCTATAATTATTTGTCACGAAATGAACAGTGGTTTCTTATTGCTTTCCACGTGTAATTACCCTATAATTCTTTGGCATTTGACTTCCGATTGCTCTTCAAGTAGATTATCATCGAGGTTGCTCTTGATGCATCTTACTTGTGCTTGATTAATTGGTGGCACTGATTGTTCTTTTCTTTGGTTTTTGGTGCTTTTCTTCAACAGATTGCAATATCATTGTTGTTAATTGTATCAATCAGGTAAGGTTTATGTCTTGCATGTTTATTGTTCAAGTGAATGTAGCTGTCTTTGGGGTAAGAAATTTTATTTTTGAGTTAGGAATTAAAGAAAATGGGGTGCCTGTCAGGTGTTCGAAGTAATATTTATACTTTTTAACTACTGTATTGTTGATATTTATTTAGTAGATGTTGATTAAGATTACTAAGATGGTGTTTGTTTTTTCAGAAAAGCACTTCCTGACCTTTTTTGTGTGCGCCGCGCAGACCACACGCAGAAGTTGAGGTCTGCACAGTGTTTGTTTTTTGGAAGACTTTTCATTAAAAAAGATCTTCCTAAGGTCTACATGAGGCAGACATAAACCATTCACTTCAGAAGTCTTCTACCCTCTTCTCATTCTCCACCTTCGAAACATCGACCCAAACCTCCTTCGCCCTCATTTTCGCAGTCACTGTTGGCCACCGCAGCCAACGCAGTGACCGCGGCCCTCCAGCAACCGCTGCCCTCCAGCCCTCCGGCTATCGCATCCCTCCAGCCACCGCCCCCCTATAGCCCCGTCGCTGCATCCACCTTCCTGTCCGCCGCCCCGTCGTCGCCTCCACCTTCCCGGCCGGCCGCCTCCAAATCATAAATCTTGAGTGTAAGGTAAAGTTGCAATGTGATTTTGTTTAAGTTTTTGTTTGATTTGTGGTTTATGTAGTATGGTTTGTGATTTGGTTTAGGGTTTTGTTTGATTTGTGATTTTAGGTAGTACGATTTGTGATTTGGTTTAGGGTTTTGTTTGATTTGTGATTTTAGATAGTATGATTTGTGATTTGATTTAGGGTTTTGTTTGATTTGTGATTTTAGGTTGTATGATTTGTGATTTGGTTTAGTATTTTGTTTGATTTGTGATTTTAGCTAATACGATTTGCGATTTGGTTTAATATTTTGTTTGATTTGTGATTTTAGCTAGTATGATTTGTGATTTGGTTTAGTATTTTTGTTTGATTTGTAATATTAGGTGGTATGATTTGTGATTTGGTTTAGTATTTTGTTAGATTTGTGATATTAGGTGGAATGATTTGTAATTTGGTTTAGTATTTTGTTAGATTTGAATTGTGAAAAATGTTTGTTGTTTGTTGATTAATAGAAATGGGAGAGAAACAACAATGGTTGATTGAGCAACAAAAATTCTTAATAGAGACTTGCATAGAAGAGGTAAACAAGTTGGGTAGAAAAGGATTGAGTATGCACAAAGAGTCATGGAATAACTTAAGAAAAGTGCTTAACGATAGGTTTGGCTTGGATTTGACGCAAAAACAAATGAAGAATGCATACGATAATCTAAAAGCCAAATACAAATATACAACCCTCAAACAAACACTTTTACCTTAACCAACGAGGAATAGGAAGAATTTAGTAAGGTATGTTTATATATACAAATTTTTTAACAAATACCTATAAACATAAACTTATAACATTTTTTACTTTCGGTTTAGGGGCATCCGAAGGCGGGATAATTGAAAACAGTTCCATTGCCTTTTCCAGAGCTTTGTGCTCGATTGTTTGATGGTAATAATGCCATTGGGGGTAGCAAGTGGACTTTAAGCCAAACAACATTGGCTGTTGGGTCATCTTCTTGTCATCGTGTCCACCGCTTATGCTTACAGACACCTTTTTTTCATGATACAGAAGATGATGCCGACTCTTATGATTTTGGTGCTGAGCCTATTCATGAGGATACCGCCGACCCCACCCCTGAGCCTAATCCAAATAAAAGGACAAAAACCTCAAAATCATCCTCTATCACTGCTGATGATCTAGCCCTTGATATGCAAAAGGCTCTACAATATATGATTAAAGGCAAAGAAGGGCCGATAGTTTTTAGAATGTTTTGAGAAGTTAAAGTTGGTTGGGTTAGACTCGGTTGATCCTTTATTCTTGGCCTCTTTTCATATTTTTGTTAAATATTTGTGTCACACCCTCAAAATGCACGTGCGTGGTTTTACCGCGAGGCGTGTGACAAACCAGGATCTCAGTCATTAGTTACTCAGAACGACTCTATATGAAACATTCAAGCAAAATCAGAGTTTAAAACTTCAAAACAGTGCGGAAACGTTCAGTAAACAAGACAAACCAAAGTAATGTAATGTAATGTAAAATACGCAAACACGCGCCAACCGTTGTTCTAAACAAAATATACAATAATTCCAATAGCAAAACCAAAAAATGTTCCCAACAATGCTGACCCACAAATGCTGACCCATGAGTGCTCCTAGGCTTTTCATTAACCACGACCTGAGAATAGCATACTAAAAGAGAACACAATGGTTGGTGAGTTCAAGAGTTTGCGTAAAACATAACAGTAACAATTATAAAACATAAGAGTGCATTGAATTAGATAGCTAGTCTAAATTCACAAGTAATAATCGTAGTGATTTCGCGATCGAAGCTGACAGCATTTCGTTTGATTGCCTCCCGTCACGACTTACTAGGTCGTGACACCATGTGTTAGGACAATATTGCACCCGTTTGAACTCGAGTCTCATAGGTGGGTCTTGTCAAACCCAGTAGTACTACCCAAGATTTCCCGCTAGTTCCAATATTAACGATCCAAAAGTGTGAGGACTTTCATAGTATATCGCACTACATTACACTATACACAACTTATAATCAATAAAGCGTTTCAGAACGAGTATGCTATCTCCCCCAAAAGAGAGTGTAAAATAAAGTGGGGCATGAACTCACCTGGTGTGCACACGAATGATATTAAAGCTAACTTGAGAGAGAGAGGAAAAACAACCTTCAGAGGTTACCTAGAACACACAAGTACATGAGTACGTGTACACAGAATCATTAACAACCCTAAGTGCTCAATAAACACATTAACGCAAGGTTTTGGAAAAACAAGACACATTTGACCCAGTTGACCCGTTTGACCCGTTGGTGACATTATTGTTGAAATCCTATTTAATCAAGCCTAGAAACTCATCATACATGGTTATCATACAAGTTGTTCACGTATGTGACTTCATCAACCACTTGTTCTACCAAGATCATCATACAACTTAGATTATCATACAACTCATGCGAATCTCAAGTAGTCAACATGCTCAACACAATTATAATTACATCACAACTAGTACATCATACATAAAGTCTAATCATGCACAACATGCCATGTGAAGCCACTCAAGACTTCACACCCTAAACCCTACCAATCCTACTAAGTAGGGGCCTCGGATTCGCACGCGTGTATGATGATCATCATCATGTATAATGTGACCTATCGTATTTTTTATTTAACGTTTGTTAGACGTCGTTATCTTTTGTAAGGGCTTGTTTCGTTATTAATGCAAGTACGAAGATTCATTTTGTAAATTATTGTTGTAAATAAATGCTTAATTAATAAACATAATAACAATAATAATAGTAATAGGAATAATAATAAGCTTGACTAGTGTTTAATCTTGGAATAAATAAAAACAAAATAAGTTTAATCTTTAAAACTTGTAATTAAATAGTTTTTACATAAAATAATAATATTTAAAACTTCAGGGACCAAACTGAAAGTTTGTTTAAAACACAAATTCAAACTGTGGAATTAATTTGTAAACATTAAAAAACCGCAGGGACCTAAGTGCAATTATTTTAAACACCCAAACCCCCCCCCCCCCCGGTTTTCCCGGTGACCGGCCGGCCGACTCCGGCGCGGCTCCGGCCAACCTCACAAACACCACAAAACATCATTTTTAACGTCCCAAACCGCACCATTCAAGTCGCCAAACCATTTCGAACCCGTACATGGGTATTAATTTGGATTTAAACTCGGTTTAAAGAGTCTGAGAACCCGAAACCGAAACTATCTCGAATTGATAACCGTTCAACCCTTAAATCACTTTAATAACGCAATTAATCGTATACAAACATTCTGTTAATCAAATACGACATAATGGAATGATTAATTCCACTTGAAACAACTTTAAATTCAACCAAATCGACCTGAAACGGCCGACAATAATGTTGTAGCCGTTGGACGTGTTCGGGATGGAATTGAGCCTATAAATTAGAGGGCTTTTGCTTAAAATGGGTTTCCTAAACTATCTGAACTCTCAATTTGATACAAAACACACACATACATCGAATTACTCAATCAAGAATAGTCGCGGCTCGTTCGAACATATTATCATGTGATGACTAATATATGTACAATCATTAACTATTGCTAGCCTGGTGACGTCAGAGATCTATGGGCCTGACAAGCTTATTTGGTGGCTCCTAGTGCTGTATTCTTGAGCACTATGAGAACCAAGTACACTTAGCTAATCGTTTAATCTTGTAATCTTGTAATTTTGTAACCTATCAAGGTTTGATTGTTATATTTGTTCATCTATCTTTAGTTACTTTATTCAATAACCTATGACATGAATTGCTATCTTTTGATGTATACTTATGTATGAAAACCTATGGAAACTCACCAATAATATGTTGACCGTTTATTTTTAACGTGTTTCAGGAAATGATAATGTTTAGCTTGCTATGAAGACATGTTACAATCTAGGACTGGACCTAAAATAAAATGAAAAGACATTTAACATCTTTTGTCGTTGGAATTCCTATGTTTTGGAACTTATTTTATTTCTTAATTGTATGACATGAATATTGGTATTTAATATTATGGACATTTTAAATTAGCGTTGTGTGGCATGAACAATCTTAACCCTCACATCTCGACGTTTCCGCCGTTAAGGTTGGGGTGTGACATATAATCCATAAAAGTCCAAATTTTCCAATTGACCAATCAACTATCCATACAACCTAATTAACACATTCCAACACAGTAGACACCATCAATAAACATTCTAACATGACCCTAACATCATGATTATACTCAATTCACCATATCCAAAGTTCCACATAAATAAAGTTTCCCTTTTGGGAAAGTAACATCTCAAAATCAATCTAGCACCTAATTCATTCATGAATTTATCAACATCATGCCTAATCAAGTCCATGCTATCATCTAGACATGATCACATTCATCAAATCACCATAATTCACAAATCTCATATTTAAAAGTTTCTACTTATAGCAAGGTATGAACTACATGATCAATTCATGGATTTCTTGCATAATAATCATAATCCAATGTTCATACAACATCATTAAGATCACAACATCATCAATTTATCATCAATTCATCAAGTTCATGCATAAAAGCTACTATTATTAGTAAGGTATGAACAACGCATCCAAACCACGAATTTCTTGTATAATCCACGTAAACCAACATCAATACAATCTAACTAACATTATACAATCATCAAACAATCAAAATTTAACATTCTAGCATCCACTTGAACTAGGGTTTCGGCCAAAACCCAAAAACCATGAAAAACCGTAAAAATCTAACCTTTAATCGTGTAATGGCCAAGAATTGATGCTTGTTACATGTTGGAATGCTTGAAACTAGACTAAAATCGATGCTTTCTTGTTGTTTTTGGTCAAAATCGATGTGTATGTGTGGTGAGGGGTCGCGGCCGAATGGAGGGGTTGTGGGGGGAATTAGGGTTTAGTTTTTGGTAATATTTTGTTTTATGGTAATTGTAAAATAAACCCTCCATAATCACCTTTTGTAAAAAATGATCTTTTTAATACTTTTTAACAATCTTTAACTATAAAATACAAGTATTATTAACCAACAATAATAATCATGTATATTTTCCACTAATAACAAAACATATGAAATAAATATAACACGTTGGCACGTTACGAGATAACATTCACAAATAACACTTAAAATTCATGAAGCACATAACCACGAATTAATAATCAATATAATTAATCAAGTTATTATCAGATAATCATTGTTAATTATTATTAAGTCACCAACGTTTAACGACTACTAGTGTGTGCTCACGACACGTGTATGCAAGACCTAACGGAACTAACGGAGTTTGGTAACGGAAAATTACCTGATGTCACAATTTGTATCTTAGTTAATTTTCTAAAGAAACATTACCATTGCATGTTTCGCGCTACATAATTTCATAAGGAAAGAGGGTTTCAGTGATGAGTTTTTTACACAATACAATCAGCACTGTCAAACCCTCAAAATCCTCGTGCGGGGTTTTACCGCGAGGCGCGTGACATACCAGGATCTCAGTCATTAGTTACCAAGAACGACTCTATATGACTAATAAACAAAACCAGAGTTAACGTTAAAATACTGCGGAAGCGTTTTTAAAACCAGAAAACCCAAAACAAGTAGTATGTAAAGAGAATGCGCAAAACATACGCTCCCCAAGCACAATTATTTAATATGAAAATAATCCCAAATTTGTAAACAAGGCAAATGTAGACAACTCAACAATGCTGACGTGCGTGCTCCTAGGCAACTGGCAACCTTAACCTGAGAATAGCATAATAAACAAGTCCACACATGGTTGGTGAGTTCAAGAGTTTGCGTTAAAATATAAACCAATCAACAGTTTCCAGATCATAAGTAGTGTATTGCAATAGATAGCTAGTCTATTAACATAAAAATATTAATCATAGTGATTTCGCGATCGAAGCTGACTGTGTTACGTTTGTTGCCTCCTGTCACGACTTACCAGGTCGTGACGAATATAAGTTAGGACAAAATTGCACCCGTTTGACCTCGAGTCGCACAGGTGGGGCTCGTCAGACCCAGTAGTACTACCCAAAATTTCCCCGCTAGTCAATATTAACAATCCGAAAGTGTGAAGACTTTCCATGGTAAACAGCACTATATCAATATTATACACACGCATATATAAAAGCATTTGTGATCAGCAGTATGCTATCTCCCCCAAAAGAGATTAGGTAAAATGAGAGGGGCAAAAACTCACCTGATGCGCGCAAGAATTAACTTAGAGCTTAACTTGAAAGAAAGAGGGGAAAGACAACCTTCAAAGGTCACCTAGAACACATGAGTACATAAGTACGTGTACACAGAATCAATATGAAACCCTAAGTGCTTTACAACCCAAAGGACTCAAGGTTTTAGAAAGACAAGACACATTTGACCCAGTTGACCCGTTTGACCCGTTGGTGACATTATAGGTGATAACTCGTTAATACTAACACAACAGCATATCATACATGATCAACATACCACTTGATTACATATAGCACATCATTAACCACATGTACCACCTAGATCATCATACAATTAGATATCATACAAGTCATGCGAATCACAACAAGCCAAAACAGGTAACAAACCAAATCAACATCCCTATAACCTAAAAAACACATTTAATCACCTTAGAAACCATCCATGAACACACTAGCATGATCCTAATATCCCAAACACGCTCAAATCATCCAATTAAAGAATTTGCACAAATAAAGTTTCCCTTTTGGGAAAGTACGTCCCAATTTCATCAAACACCCAAGACATTCATGGATTCATCATTTACATACCATTTCAAGTCCATGACAACATCTAAACATGATCAACAACACTTAATCATCATGATTCATCAACGTCCAACACCAAAAGTTACTATTTTTAGTAATGTATGAACTATAAGACATCTTCTTGTTTTTCAATTGTTCATATCATCAACCTAGCATCTAATCATCATCACAAACACATCCATAACATTCATACATCATCAAATCATCAATTCATGCAAAATAAAGTTACTATTCCTAGTAACCTATGAACCATGAACCAAAATCGAAGCTTTCTTGCATAATCGACGTTAACCAATATGCATACAACCTAACTAGCATCATTACAACATCAAACAAACAAGAATCGACCTCCACATCATCAATTTCGAATTAGGGTTTCGGCTAACACCAATAATGCATGAAAACACCAAAACTAACCTTTAATTCTCTAAAGAAAACAAGAATCGATGTTCCAATGTGTTGTGGAGCTTGAAATCGATCCAAAACCGATGCTTTGTGGGTGTTCTTGGCCGAAATCGCAAAGGGAGAGGGAGAGGGAGTGAGGTCGCGGCCGATGGGGTGGGATTAGGGTTGGGTTTTGTGTTTTAAAAATATAATTTTTGCATAATACCCTTTAAACCCTTGCATTTTGTATTTTATAAAAATTAGACTCTTTGAATAGTTTTTAAATAATTTTTAACTACTAAACACAATTATTATTAGTCACAAATAATAATCATGCATAATTTCCATTTGCCACAAAACACACGAAATAAATATACACGTTTCCACGTTACGCGATAAAATTCACAATAAGCATTTAAATCACATAATCTCATAAGCACAACTTGATAATCACGTAACCAGTTAAATTATAATTAGTTTATCATTATTAATTATTATTAAGTCACCAACGTTCAACGACAACTAGTGCGTGCTCCCGACACGTGTATGCATGACTTAACGGAACTAACGGAGTTTGGTAACGGAAAATTACCGGATGTCACATTATCCCCATATTGAAAGAATTTTCGTCCCGAAAATTGCGTTACATGGTGAGTGTTCCATCACTGGTCTACTGCATTGGCACAAGGAAATTGAAATCGTGTGAGTTTTGGATGAGTTGTCACATCATCCCCATGTTGAAAGAAATTTCGTCCCGAAATTTAATCAGTACCTTCGCCGGCTGGCATCGTCCTTTCGAATAGCAGAGGGTACTTAAGCTTCATTTGGTCTTCACGTTCCCACGTGAATTCTGGTCCACGTCTCGAGTTCCAACGAACTTTGACGATGGGTATCTTGCTTTGCTTAAGCGTTTTCACCTCACGATCCATCACTTCGACAGGTTCCTCAATGAAGCGTAACTGTTCGTCTACTTGAACTTTTTCCAGTGGTACGACCATCGTTTCATCCGTTAAACATTTCTTTAGATTTGAAACATGGAATACATCATGGATTCCACTCAATGAATCAGGTAAGGCTAGTCGATAGGCCACTGGGCCAATTCTTTCCACTATCTCAAATGGTCCAACGTATCTCGGATTTAGCTTTCCTCGCTTACCAAACCGAACTACGCCTTTCCATGGTGAAACCTTTAATAAAACCTTGTCACCAACTTGAAATTCTAAGGGTTTCCGTCGCTTGTCAGCATAGCTTTTCTGTCTGTCTCGCGCTGCAGCCATGCGGTTTCTTATCTGGAGAATCTTCTCAGTTGTCTCGTGCACTAACTCAGGACCCGTTAATTGACTATCACCAATTTCAGCCCAGCAAACTGGTGATCTACACTTTCTCCCATATAAAGCTTCAAAAGGTGCCGCCTTTATGCTAGTGTGATAACTGTTGTTGTAAGAAAATTCCACCAATGGTAGGTGAACTTCCCAGTTATTCCCGAAGTCAATCACACAAGCACGTAACATGTCCTCCAAAGTCTATATAGTACGCTCGCTTTGACCATCAGTCTATGGATGATAAGCAGTACTCATATCCAATCGCGTACCCAAAGATTTCTGCAGTGATTGCTAGAAGTGTGAAGTGAAACGAGAATCGCGATCAGAAATGATCGAGATTGGTACTCCATGCCTCGAAACGATCTCCTTCAAATAGAGTCGAGTTAATTTCTCCATCTTGTCTGTTTCCTTTATCGCTAGGAAATGAGCAGATTTTGTTAATCGATCCACGATAACCCATATTGTATCACAACCCGTAGAAGTGCGATGTAACTTAGTAATAAAATCCATTGATATCTGATCCCACTTCCACATAGGTATCTTGGGTTGTTGTAGTAGACCAGATGGTTTCTGATACTCCACTTTAACCTTCGAGCAGGTCAGACACTTGCTCACATAAGTAGCTACATCCGCTTTCATATTAGGCCACCAATAGTGCGCCTTCAGATCGTGATACATCTTGTCAGATCCAGGATGTATAGAATACTTGGACTTGTGCCTCAATCATGACCAAGTCTCTCAGATTTCCGTGTAGAGGTACCCATAGTCTATCCATGAAGTAACAAATTTCATCTGCTTTTACTTCCAATTGTTTTTCCATACCCCTTAACGATTCAGACCCAATGTTTTCTGCTTTCAGAGCTTCTGTCTGAGCCTCTCGGATTTGTTCAGGTAACTGCGTACTAATCGTTAGTTGCAGAGCTCGCACACGTCGAGGCTTAGTAGTTTCTTTCCTACTCAGCGCGTCAGCAACTACATTTGCTTTTCCCGAGTGATACTTGATAGCACAATCATAGTCATTCAATAACTCTACCCAGCGCCTTTGCCTCATGTTCAATTCCTTTTGCTCAAATATATGCTGAAGACTCTTGTGATCGGTGTAGATGGTGCATTAGGTACCGTACAAGTAATGTCTCCAGATCTTCAAGGCAAACACTACCGCACCCAGTTCCAAGTCATGGGTGGTATAGTTCTTCTCATGAATCTTCAACTGTCTAGAGGCGTAAGCTATCACTTTATCCCGCTGCATCAAGACGCATCCAAGTCCTTGAATAGACGCATCGCAGTAGACTACGAAGTCATCACTACCATCCGGTAACGCTAATATTGGTGCGCTACACAATTTATGCTTCAGCAACTGAAAAGCAGTTTCCTGATTCTCACCCCATTTGTATGTTGTTCCCTTGTGAGTCAAGGCTGTGAGAGGTTGTGCAATCTTAGAGAATCCTTCAATGAATCGTCTATAATATCCCGCTAATCCAAGGAATTGTCGTATCTCACTCAGTGTCTTAGGAACAAACCAATTCTTTATCGCTTCAATCTTAGCAGGATCAACATGTATTCCCTTCTCGTTGACAATATGACCCAAGAATTATACCTCACGTATCCAGAAATCACACTTAGAAAACTTTGCATACAGTTGTTCCTCTCTAAGTAATTCCAAGATCAAACGTAAGTGCTCTCCATGTTCTTCCTCGGTCCTTGAGTATATCAGTATGTCATCAATAAAGACAATAACAAACTGATCAAGATAGGGTTTGCACACGCGATTCATGAGGTCCATGAATACTGCTGGTGCATTCGTCAACCCAAATGGCATGACCAAAAATTCATAGTGACCATATCGTGTACGGAAAGTAGTCTTCGAGATGTCCTCTTCTCGAACTCTAAGCTGATGATACCCAGACCTCAGATCAATCTTAGAGTAATAGCTTGATCCTTGCAGTTGATCAAACAAATCATCGATACGAGGTAACGGATATCTATTCTTGATAGTAACCTTGTTCAGTTCCCTATAGTCAATGCACATTCGAAATGTACCATCCTTCTTCTTCACAAATAGAACTGGCGCTCCCCAGGGCGACGAACTCGGTCGGATAAACCCTTTATCCAACAACTCTTGTAGTTGAGCGGATAATTCCTGCAGTTCGTTCGGAGCTAATCGGTATGGTGCTCTCGCAATTGGAGCGGCTCCTGGAGTCAACTCAATCTGGAATTCAACTTGACGATGAGGCGGTAATCCAGGCAGGTCTTCCGGAAACACCTCGGGAAACTCACGAACTACGGGAATATCCTCTATCTCCTTTTTCTCGACCTGTTTATCTGTGACGAGTTCTAATATGGCTAGTCGACCCTTTCGTAACAACTTTTGTGCCTTCATAAACGAGATGATGCCTATCACCGCACCACTCCTATCACCTCTGACCGTAAGGACTTCTTCACCAATGGGAATCCGTATGATCTTCTCGTGACATATGACTTCCGCTTGTTTATCGGAAAACCAATCCATGCCTACTACCACATCAAAGCGTCCTAACGTAACAGGCATGAGATCTATGGTGAATGTATGACCAGCAAGCTCTATCTTGCAGTCTCTAAGAATATGCGTTACGTGAATCTGTGTACCGTCAGCTAACTCTACGGTGTATTTAGATTCTAAGGCTGAGGGCATATCACTTAAAAGACTACAGAACCTAGTGGACACGAAACTTCTATCGGCTCCGGTATCGAATAATACGGTAGCAAAACAACCATTAACCGAAAATTTACCAGTTACTGTTGTAGGATCGTTTAGAGCCTCACCTGAGCTAATGACGAAGGCTCTTCCTTTGGCTCCATTGTTTGTTATTGCCTCCATTGTTGTTGCCATTACCATTGTTGTTGTTATTGTTGTTGCCATTGTTATTATTGCTGTTGTTCCCATTGTTGTTGTTGCCATTACCATTCCTCTTAAGCTGGGGACAGTTGCGTCTGTAATGGCCTTCTTTTCCACACTCAAAACAACCTTTCGGAGTTTCTTGTGATTGTTGAGGCTTCTTCATCAGTTCACCCCGACAGTCTTTGGCTGCATGACAAATCTTCCCACAACGTTGGCACTTGAAGTTATCACATCGACCCACATGGTGGTAGTTACACCGGTTGCACTTCGGCAGTCTTCCACCATACCCACCAGGTCCTTGATTTGAGGGAGTCGCCTGGTTGAAGCTTCGGTTGTTATCGAACTTCCGTTGTTGTTGCTGACTTTGCTGCTATTGTTGAGGTTGAGATTGGCTGCTGGATGACGATCCCTTGTTGCTTGAACCATCCCACTTGCGATTCTGGTCGGGCACGCTTGCCACCGCACCCCGTTTGGGTAACCGTCCTTGCTCAACTGCCTGGTCAGTCAGCCTGTGGGCTGTTCAGATTGCTTGTTGTATGGTAGTGGGGTTAGAGGCAGTTACCATACTTTGAATTTCGGACACCAATCCCCGTATATAATGCTCAACCCTCTTGTGCATTTCATTCACCATCCCTGGGCATAAATGGCTAACTCATGAGTACGAGTCGTGTAGGCTTCAATTTCTGAGCCTTGCATTTTGAGTTGCCAGAACTCAATCTCTAGTTTCTGCACTTCATTTCGGGGGCAGTATTCTTCAGTCATAATTCCTTTGAACTCATCCCAAGGTAGTTCATTGGCCATGGCTTGACCCAGCATTTGTACCTGGGCATTCCACCAGGAAAGTGCTGCGCCTTCCAATGTCCCGGTGGCATACTTCACCTGATCAGCAGGCGGGCAGTTGCATTTCACGAAGACAAACTCTGTCTTCTCAAACCACCTTACAAGCCCTACAGCTCCTTCCGTCCCGCTGTAGGTATGGGGTTTACAGTCCATGAAGGACTTGTAGGTACATGGTGGTGGTCCTGTTTTGACAATCCTAAACATTAGTCAGATATCCTAGGCAATTAACTAGGATAATTAGTTTAACCTCTTGTTAACATGTACCTGCTGGTTGTCCCGGTTGGGCAGCAGCCACTGCCGCCTGAACATGTTCATTAATTAATGCCGCCAATTCCGCAGGCGTCATGTTTATGGCTCCGGCTCCACGGCCTCCGGCGCCACGTCCACGACCACGCCCACGTCCTCTTCCACGTGCATCCATATTTCACTTTAAAATTCACAATTACAATAATGAGTAACATCCAACACATTAATCTCATCAAGGTACAGTAAACAATAAGAAATAATGTATTCACCACAACCACAACATTTATAATAGAAATAATAATCAAAGATAAATAAATTGCAATTGAGTCACAAAATATTCCATCAATGTCAAAATTTAAGTTTGTCAGTTGGGTGGGAAACAACCCTTCCCACATAGGTTTCAAAGAAAAGAAACACTATATAGTCTAAGTCATTTAAAAGTAGGATCAGTCTAGTACGTCAGATCCGTCACTGTCCTCATCCATCTCTGCTGGTTCTTCTTCGGGGGCTTCCTCGGGTTCCTCTTCTGGGTCTTCCTCATCAGGGTCCACCAAAGGTACAAGGGCTTCAACAACCAGAAGTGCTGCTAGTTGTGCCTCTAAATCAGCAAACCTATCATCGATCACAACATTATGGTGATCCTGTGCATCCATGCGCCCACTAAGTGCTACCACGTTGCCTGCCAGAGTATGATGTCCACCAATGGCCATCGAAAGTCGCTCCTGAAGCGTCTCTACCTGGAAACGCAGCTGACGCATCTCAGATCGTAATGCAGAGTTCTCATCAGTGAGTCCTCTAATCCGCTGTCGCTCTGTGTCCAGTGTGGCTACTAGGGCTGCAAATGCCTGCTCCAGAGGGATGCTCAAGGTAGGGAGTGTAGGCAAAGTAGAGGCGGTTGATGACCTAGTCCTAGGTCGTGTAGGTGCTACTGGTGGTACGCGTTCTCTATAAGCCATACGGTTTATGTAAGTGGGGTAGAAATCCCAGTTCCGCGGAGGATCGAGCTCAGGAGGTATGAAAGGCTGATCCCAGTCTATCTCGCCAGGAGGATAAGGATGTCGAGGCCAGTTAAATCCCCTATCAGGTACCGGGAGAAGTAGGAGGTGACTCAGATCGTGCAGGTCTCTTGCCTAAATTCCTGGACGACGATGCCATGCTGCGAAGTACGTGTTGTGTATGCCAATGAGTATACAGTAAGGAGAGTAAGCTATAAGTAACTAACAACTGTGCGGTTATAGTCTAGTGTGTGTATGCAACCTAGTTCCCTATAACCAATGGCTCTGATACCAATCTGTCACACCCTCAAAATCCTTATGCGGGGTTTTACCGCGAGGCGCGTGACATACCAGGATCTCAGTCATTAGTTACCAAGAACGACTCTATATGACTAATAAACAAAACCAGAGTTAACGTTTAAAATACTGCGGAAGCATTTTTAAAACCAGAACACCCAAAACAAGTAGTATGTAAAGAGAATGGGCAAAACATACGCGCCCCAAGCACAATTATTTAATATGAAAATAATCCCAAATTTGTAAACAAGGCAAATGTAGACAACTCAACAATGCTGACGTGCGTGCTCCTAGGCAACTGGCAACCTTAACCTGAGAATAGCATACTAAACAAGTCAACACATGGTTGGTGAGTTCAAGAGTTTGCGTTAAAACATAAACCAATCAACAGTTTCCAGAGCATAAGTAGTGTATTGCAATAGATAGCTAGTCTATTAACATAAAAATATTAATCATAGTGATTTCGCGATCGAAGCTGACTGTGTTACGATTGTTGCCTCCCGTCACGACTTACCAGGTCATGACGAATATAAGTTAGGACAAAATTGCACCCGTTTGACCTCGAGTCGCACAGGTGGGGCTCGTCAGACCCAGTAGTACTACCCAAAATTTCCCCGCTAGTCAATATTAACAATCCGAAAGTGTGAGGACTTTCCATGGTAAACAGCACTATATCAATATTATACACACTCATATATAAAAGCATTTGTGATCAGCAGTATGCTATCTCCCCCAAAAGAGATTAGGTAAAATGAGAGGGGCAAGAACTCACCTGATGCGCGCAAGAATTAACTTAGAGCTTAACTTGAAAGACAGAGGGGAAAGACAACCTTCAAAGGTCACCTAGAACACATGAGTACATAAGTACGTGTACACAGAATCAATATGAAACCCTAAGTGCTTTACAACCCAAAGGACTCAAGGTTTTAGAAAGACAAGACACATTTGACCCAGTTGACCCGTTTGACCCGTTGGTGACATTATAGGTGATAACTCGTTAATACTAACACAACAGCATATCATACATGATCAACATACCACTTGATTACATATAGCACATCATTAACCACATGTACCACCTAGATCATCATACAACTAGATATCATACAAGTCATGCGAATCACAACAAGCCAAAATAGGTAACAAACCAAATCAACATCCCTATAACCTAAACAACACATTTAATCACCTTAGAAACCATCCATGAACACACTAGCATGATCCTAATATCCCAAACACGCTCAAATCATCCAATTAAAGAATTTGCACAAATAAAGTTTCCCTTTTGGGAAAGTACGTCCCAATTTCATCAAACACCCAAGACATTCATGGATTCATCATTTACATACCAATTCAAGTCCATGACAACATCTAAACATGATCAACAACATTTAATCATCATGATTCATCAACGTCCAACACCAAAAGTTACTATTTTTAGTAATGGATGAACTATAAGACATCTTCTTGTTTTTCAATTGTTCATATCATCAACCTAGCATCTAATCATCATCACAAACACATCCATAACATTCATACATCATCAAATCATCAATTCATGCAAAATAAAGTTACTATTCCTAGTAACCTATGAACCATGAACCAAAATCGAAGCTTTCTTGCATAATCGACGTTAACCAATATGCATACAACCTAACTAGCATCATTACAACATCAAACAAACAAGAATCGACCTCCACATCATCAATTTCGAATTAGGGTTTCGGCTAACACCAATAATGCATGAAAACACCAAAACTAACCTTTAATTCTCTAAAGAAAACAAGAATCGATGTTCCAATGTGTTGTGGAGCTTGAAATCGATCCAAAACCGATGCTTTGTGGGTGTTCTTGGCCGAAATCGCAAAGGGAGAGGGAGAGGGAGTGAGGTCGCGGCCGATGGGGTGGGATTAGGGTTGGGTTTTGTGTTTTAAAAATATAATTTTTGCATAATACCCTTTAAACCCTTGCATTTTGTATTTTATAAAAATTAGACTCTTTGAATAGTTTTTAAATAATTTTTAACTACTAAACACAATTATTATTAGTCACAAATAATAATCATGCATAATTTCCATTTGCCACAAAACACACGAAATAAATATACACGTTTCCACGTTACGCGATAAAATTCACAATAAGCATTTAAATCACATAATCTCATAAGCACAACTTGATAATCACGTAACCAGTTAAATTATAATTAGTTTATCATTATTAATTATTATTAAGTCACCAACGTTCAACGACAACTAGTGCGTGCTCCCGACACGTGTATGCAAGACTTAACGGAACTAACAGAGTTTGGTAACGGAAAATTACCGGATGTCACAAGCCCAATGTGTCATTTCGAAATCGTCATGTGCACGTTGATGCTGATGTAAGGTTGAAGCACGTGGTATCGCATCAGATCGGGAATATATGACTCGGTTATGAGATGAAATTGCTGAGCAGTTAATGCAAAATGTGGAATAAATGATTTAAATAAAATGTATTTTTATGGTTTATGAATATTATTGCACTGTTGTATGACTTTTATTTAAATTTTAATGTTAAAGTACTTTTTAACATTTAAAAAATAGGTTTATTTTAATTAAAGAATATTTTAGCAGTCTGCAAATTTTAAAAAACAAACAGTCTTCTTCTTGCAAGACTACAGACGTTTGGTCTATTTTTTCTCCTGCAGATGTCTGCAGATATTATGCACAAACTGTAGACATTTTGCTGTAGAAAAAACAAACAACACCTAATTGTTCTTTTTTCCCCGTTTTTTGGTGTTTTTCTTCAAAAGATTGCAGTATTGTTGTCATCATTGCATCAATCAAGTAAAGTTTATGTCTTTCATTGCAATATTTGTTTAGTTGGTGTTGTTTGGGAGATTGCATGTTCATTATTCAAGTGAATGTTGTTTTCTTTGGGCTAACAAGTTTTATTTTTGGGTTTGGAATGAATTAGAATGGAGTGCCTGCTAGGTGTTTGATGTAATGTTTTATACCTTTTGAGTAGAGGTGGCAAAATGGGTGGGTTGGATTGGGTTGGTTGTTAGGTTAGGATGGATTTGGGTCAGGATGGGTTTGGGTTAGGATGGGTCATTTAGAAAAAAAGGTCAGGATGGGTTTGGGTCAGGATGGGTTCGGGTCAGGATGGGTGCGGATCAGTTTTAAAAAAAGTCAATACTATTTTACTAGTTTTATACAATCCAACAAACATATAGACAGATGCATATACGAGCTCAAACAGATACATATACGACTTTATCTATAAAGGGTCGGCACCTTCAATAAATCGATGATGATGGTGCGGTGGTGAAGCGAAGGCCCGACTGTAGGTGTGGTGGCGGTGAGCGATGAAACTCAACGGAGGTGGAGACTGATGCGGAGCCCGACTGTAGGTGCGGTGGTGGTGCACGATGAAACTTGACGGAGGTGGGAGGCTGTAGATGCGATGGTGGTGCGGTGGACCGGTGGTGATGTGGTGGACCAGTGGTGATGCGGTGGTGGTGCAGTGGTGGTGCGCGATGAAACTCGACGGAGGTGGGCGGCTGTAGGTGTGGTGGTGCGATGGTGCCCTGTGCGACAGAGGCGAGCAATTTGAGTGAAAGAAACCTTACTTATTATGACTTGCAAATCTAATTTTAAAACCCATCTTGACCTATGTTTCTTTTTTTTCAAAAAATCTTTTAACCCATCTTGACCTCCTTGTGTTGTTTATTTAATCCATTCTAACCCATCTTTATTTTTAAAACACCCATTGTGACCCAAAATCATATTTTTGGACTTCTTTTGCCACCTCTTAGTTTTGAGTTTGCGGGTTCTTCATTAATGTTGTAGATTTGGAGGTTATTTTAGGGTTAGAAGGGGATGTTTGCTTATATAATTGTAAATTGAGGTCCAGTTGCCTCTGAAATTAGGAAAATATAAGTGTATTGACCAAGATGTTGGTCCAAACGTATTTGATATGTTTTACCAATATAGCTCAAATCAATAACTTGAATGCAGGTTTGACTGTTGATGAACAATGGGACTTAATATATTAGTTTCATTAAACCTAAATTGGTAGTATTATGCAGTTGGGTTTTTTTTATTGCTGTTTATTGATTCTGTTATTCATAAAAAAACCTATTATGGGGTTCTACCTTTGGTTTATTTAACTTTTATGAACAACTAGATGAATCTTCTTTAGTGAACTTCGGAGATCTAATGGCCATTACTTGGTATTTTGAGAATTCCTATGTATTAGATGAAATTTGTTTATATTTGTTTGTATAGGGACCTAGACTGTATATCTTCTATTCCTTATGTAAGTTCTCTGTAACTTGTTTTAGTATATATGTATGGCTCTCCTTAATTTGAGGGGAAGCCAATCATCTGTTTTTCTTGTCTTCTCCATTCTTCCTACCATGGCCACTCCCTCCTCTCCCAATGATGCCACTATCTATCGTGGAAATTCATCCGATGCTGCTCGTGGTCGAGGCCGACGTTCCCCTCACTATCAACTTTGTAGACAGGAAGCACACTATGCAAATCAATGCCCAACCCTTCCTAATTATACAGGTCGACCGAGCAGTACAGACACCGAACTTGCAAAAGCGTTTCATGCTCAGTGTCATGTGACAAACTCGGGTCCCAACTGGTTTGTTGACTCCGGTGCTTCTGATCATATGGTTGCGTCCGTTGACAACCTTGAAAAATCAACTCCGTATCCTGGAAACAACCGTGTCACCTTTGGTAATGGTAATTCGCTTTCTGTCTCTCACATTGGTCAAACCACCATTCACGATAATATCCATTTAAACAATGTTCTTGTGGTCCCTCATCTTCAAAAGAACCTGCTTTCCATAAGTAAACTAACTAATGATAATGCTTTGGATGTTTTGTTTTCCCATTCTCAATTTTATATACAGGAACGAAGCACGAAGCGGGTTCTTGCTCAAGGTCGGTGTGAAGGTGGCCTCTACATCCTTGATAACGGTCCTCATGCCTTGGTTGCCACTTCTTGCACTCCATCTAAAGCGTCATTTGAATTATGGCACCTACGTTTGGGACACGTTTCTTTTGACATATTATCTCGCTTAAATAAAATGGGATGCTTGTCTGTTATTTCTCTTCTTCCAAACCCAACCGTTTGCACATCTTGTGCCTTATCTAAAATGCATAGATTACCATTTGAGAATAATGAAAAACGTGCCTCCAAACCTTTAGAATTGATACATTGTGATTTGTGGGGACCCTCCCTGACTTTATCTGTTGACAACTACCGTTACTATGTTATATTCATTGATGATCACTCTCGGTTCATTTGGTTCTATCCATTGAAACGCAAGAATGAATTTTATGAGGTTCTCTCCGTTTTTAACACATTTGTGCAAACACGGTTTTCAACTAAAATCAAAACTTTCCAAAGTGATGGTGGTATGGAATTTCTAAATAATCAAGTTCGTACTTTACTCAATTCCAATGGTACTTTTCATCGTATTTCATGTGCTTATACCCCTCAACAAAATGGGCGAGCGGAACGCAAGCACAATCACATTGTTGAAACCGGCCTTGCGATGCTTTTTAACGCTCATGCCCCGTTGACTTATTGGGTAGAAGCTTTTAGTACTGTCGTTTATACCATTAATCGGTTACCATCAAAAACGTTAAATTGGTTGTCTCCATATGAAGTTTTATTTTCTACACAACCAACTTATACCAACTTTCGTCCGTTTGCATGCCGCGTATATCCTTATACTCGGGATTACTCTGCCAACAAGCTATCACCCCGAAGTATCCCGTGCATTTTTATGGGCTACAATGCTCAATACAAAGGTTTTAAATGTCTCGACCCAACCACGTCCCGCACATATGTCACAAGACATGCTAGATTTGATGAAACCACTTTTCCATTCAAGGGGTCTGTTGCTCACTCTCCTATTCATTTACTTCCCTTACAACAATTTAGGGAAAATATACTTGCTTCTAAAGACACTGAAAATGTCATTCGTCAAGTTCCATCAACTATTACTCAGCCCAAGACCACTTGCAATTTATTTTGTGATAATCCCGAATTTTCCTCTAGGTCGGCGCCCACTGCTAAAGACCCACACTCTCAACAAGATTTGCATGAAACAATACATGTTTTTGGGCCTCAATCAACCTTTGGCCCAGACACTCCCACAAGCTCTGCTAGGCCTGTGCCATCTTCTGGCACAAACACCCCCATTCACCAACTTGAACCCCATGAACAACATAGCAATCCTTTTGTGCCCACAACAGAAATCCCATTGGCTGCTCCACCAACAACAAATCTACCCTCTCCAACTTTTGCTAACCCATCCGACACTAACCCTTCCGACTCGACTTCTCTCCCTATCCCTGACTTCCCCCCATTATCAACATCCTCACCCCTTGCCACTGATACTAACACACCTTTATCTCATCAAAATTTTAACCACCCTCAACCCACCTCAGCTCACCTTATGATCACTCAAACCACACCCCATTCCCTTCCCCATACCTCATGCACCATGGTTGAACAAAAAGGATTCAAATCTGCAGCCAAACATCCTCATTGGATGGATGCCATGAATAAGGAATTTACTGCTTTATCAAACAATAATACATGGATGTTGGTACCTCGCCCGTCAAATCATAATGTTGTTGGCTCAAAGTGGCTATTTCGAACGAAGTATCACTCCGATGGAACCATTGATCGATATAAAGCCCACCTTGTAGCTCAAGGTTTTAGTCAAATACCCGGGCTTGATTACTCTCACACATTTAGTCCAGTGGTTAAAGCATCGACGATTCGGGTGGTTCATGCATTTATGCACGGCCATCTCAATGAACTTGTGTTTATGGAACAACCACCCGGCATTGTTGATTCTAGATTCCCAAATCATGTGTGTCGGCTTAATAAAGCACTTTATGGGCTTAAACAAGCTCCACGTGCGTGGTTTCATCGGTTGAGCGTTTTTTATTAAAAAATAGTTTCTCATGCAGTCGTGCTGACACGTCATTGTTCATTTTCAAAAATGATTCTTGTGTAATGTATTTACTTGTGTATGTGGATGACTTAATTCTTACAGGAAATAACAATGCAGTCATGAGCCGTTTCATCAAAGTGCTAAATAATGAGTTTGCTATTAAAGATCTTGGACACTTAAATTACTTCCTTGGTCTTGAAGTCACCTATACAGCTGATGGTCTCTTCTTAAGTCAGTCCAAGTATGCTCTCGACATCCTTACTCGAGCCAACATGTTTGACTCGAAGCCCGTTCACACTCCACTTTCCACCAAAGAAGTTTTCACTTCGTATGGCGAAGAGTACAAAGATCCAACTCTATATCGTTCACTTGTTGGGGCTCTACAATATCTGACCATCACGAGACCAGATATCTCTTATGTTGTTAACCAAGTTACCCAACACATGCAACACCCAACTATGAATCACTTTCAAATTGTTAAGCGTATTCTCCGATATGTAAAAGGCACCTCTACCTATGGTCTCACATTCTCCAGATGCTGCAAAACATCTATTTTTGGCTACTCGGATGCTGACCGGGCTAGATGTCTTGAAACTCGATGCTCGACCTATGGGCATTCCATTTTCTTGGGAAGGAATCTCGTCTCATGGAGTGCTAAGAAACTTCCCACCATTTCTCGCTCGAGTTATGAATCGGAGTACAAAGCCATGGCTAATGCAGCTGCTGAAATCATTTGGATAACCCACTTACTACGGGAGTTATTTGCTCTCCCTTCAAGATGTCCAACCCTCCTATGTGACAACAAAAGTGCCCAATTCTTGACTCAGTATCCGGTTTCACACCAGCGAGCCAAACACATTGACTTAGATTATCATTTCATTAGAGAACTAGTTCTGACAGGCAAACTTCATACCAGATTTGTTTCTACCAAACTACAGGTGGTGGATATCTTCACCAAGAGTCACCCGAGACATCGGTTTGAGTTCTTTCGTCACAAGCTTGGTCTCGGTCCGCCACCCCTTCGCTTGCGGGGGGATATTAGATGAAATTTGTTTATATTTGTTTATATAGGGACCTAGACTATATATCTTCTATTCCTTATGTAAGTTCTCTGTAACTTGTTTTAGTATATATGTATGGCTCTCCTTAATTTGAGGGGAAGCCAATCATCATTTCAATAAACCTTCCATAATATGGAATTAGTGTAATGTTTTCATAATGGTGTAGAATCACAGAATTAATGATATTATCATATTATGCTTCCTATAATTGAAGATGCATCTTCAGCTTTGTTTTTTTTAATAAACTACGTACATTGGTCACAGATGACTAATTAGATGATTTTCTATGCTTATTAAACACCCTTACTTTTACATATAGATTTATAAATATTTACAGGTATACCAACAAATGATCACAGGTTTATCTCTGTTGGTTATTTGTCTATATAATCTTATGAAAGATAATAAAGGTGATGGTCCACCAAATAATTCCTTTTATTAGGTCAAATGACCAGTAACATTATTGAAGCTTACAACTAAGATATGCAATGCATATAAAGACTTTAATAGTATGGTTTAGAGTTTGTGAAGCTTCTAATATTAACATTCTTAGATATTAGATACTAAATAAGAATTTATTAACTAAGGGTTTAAATATGTCTACTGACTACCCTGATGACCACCACCTGTAGAAGATCCTTTGGGAATTTCAACTTGGTCACAGGAGGTTCACTTGGCTTGGTACTCCATCCAGGTCCATCTGATTCGACAACCTTTTGATCCCACGAACCTGATCTAGATGAAGATTATTGATTTGATTTAAATAGTTGTTAGAGCAACAGCCATATTATTTCTTAACATTTGGTTAAATAATTAAGAGAATGATTAGACAAGTAGAGTTGCTGCCAGAGAAAAAACTTAGTATAAAACATATATCCGGAAAAATATGACACATCCGGTATGTGTTTGATTGGTATAATATATCCGTATAAAAATTGCTTCTACTTACTGATATTGCCTTATTTCATCTGCCACAGTAGTCAGGTTACCTTGGTCATGAGTCCACTAATATTCTTATAATAACATCTATATCAAATTTTGTATGTTACACTAATAGATTGTGACAAAACTAACACTTCAGATTGCAATTCCGTTGTATGCGAATATGAAATCATAGGCCTTAGGTTTTCACATTGTTCATGTTTCGTTCATTATACCATGATTCTATTTAATTACGAATGAATGGCCCATTTGTTCTGTTTATTATCGGTCATTTGCTTCGCTTTACTTGGTTTACGTTATTGTTTGATTCAGCTAATTAATTTGTATGTTTTCATAAGTTGATAGGTTAATTCTTATATATTACAATTGCCCTTTATTTATGATAAAAAAAAGGTGAAAAATCAACATTACTTCTTTCATGAAAAAGGTTTTGGAATTTTGCCTTCCGATGAATTCTTTGGTTAGCAACTTTTAGTTGCACCAACCTCATAGGAATTTATAATTCCACTACTGATCTTTTATTTTATTTATGTAATATATTTGGTTATGTTGCTGATTTTGGGTTTCTAATTTCGTTTCTTTATGTGCAGATAGTTTTGTAGTTCGAACATAGTTTGAACAGGTGTTCATGCAGGCATATCAACAATCTTTAACTGTTATTTCCTTTTGATTGATACTAGACTTGTATTTTCTGTTGATGTGTTGTTATTTGTGCTAATAATGTGTAGGGGTGCCTTCATCTAGTTTGCCATAATCTTGGACGACACGGCAGAAATTACAACTACTATCTTCAATGGAGCCGTAACCGCAATGCTTGGTATTGAATGCTCGGATTCACGAATTCAAGATGCTTGCGAAACAACTATAGGAATGCTAGCACTAATCCAGGCCCTAAAGAGGAAGAAAAATACAATTCCCAATAGAGGCACAAAGAGACACACATTCACACACGATGCGAGCTACAGTTATTGGCATCAGTGAACTTGAACAACAGGAATAGCCGACAACAACAACTTTAATTGCAACAACACCCGCTACACCAGCACCAACAACACCAAAGACAACAACGCAGAAGGAGACAATTAGTAGGAGACTTAATTACAATACACTAGGCGTTCACAAACACAAAAAACACATAAAAGTTCACAAAGCCAACCAACTCATCAATTTTCCTTGCACAGAAACCGACTCCGGTTCCTTGAAGAAACCGAAGATAACAACGTAGATCAGAAGAATTCTGGTGCTATTCTCCAACATACAGGCCCATGACTTCTAATGAAACTTGCCTGAAGAAAACTAGATAGACCAACTCCTTTTGTATCTACAACCTCTAGATGAGAAAAAGTTAGATAGACCCATTTTATTCTACTGCTTTTGTATCTTCAACCCTAAACACCCAAGCATTTTGTATCAAACAATAACATGCTTCAAATAGAATGAAAAAATCACGCAAAAACCGCACAACACGTAGTCGAACCCTCCTAGTTTACTTTAATTTTCTTAATCATTGTTGATTTTTGCAGGTAACTAGTCTTGCAAAAATCAATGCCTAGTACCGATTAATCAGTAATCGATCATCCCTTATCTGATCTTAGCTATTAGCTCAATTAATCGGTCAAAAGTCAAAATCGCTTAAAATCAATCATAAATCGGTTGTAGCAAAAAGAAACTTCTTCAAGTTCTTTTATGATTTTGTTTCTTAATTGAGGAGAATTTCATTGGATTCCACCAAAAAGAAACTGATTATCATATAAAAACCAAATGCCAATTGACATAAATACTCTTTTCATATAAAATAACATAATTTTTTTAGTTGAAAATTTACTATATTACCCATTTTAATCTCAACCATTGATTGATCTAATCAATGATTATAAAAGATTCTTATAGTTTTCATTTAAAAAGCAGTCCTGCAATGAACCGGACCTTATATATATATATAATTGGTTTTTATTTTATAACAAAACTTCAAGAAAAATGAGC
Organism: Flaveria sonorensis; assembly: GCA_025506505.1. NCBI lineage: Eukaryota > Viridiplantae > Streptophyta > Magnoliopsida > Asterales > Asteraceae > Flaveria > Flaveria sonorensis. The sequence goes on along the minus strand of CM046427.1, from coordinate 53,381,264 downwards.
ATTAGGCTTTATATTTTAAGTGTAACCTGGGGTATTATAGGTCGGCGCGTTGCCCATTTAACCTCGTAAAAATACAAACAAAACATAGTATATTATGTTACATGCCAATAAAGTCGATACCGTTTTACAGAGATGTTATCGACATATTTCATAGTGAAATTTAACTTATAATTTTCAAAATATTTTTTATAAATAGATGAGTTAAATAGGTTATGTTAGTGTTTCTTTAAAAATATACATTTTTTTCATGTTTTTAACAAGCTAGGGGAACAATGTCGGCTTATATAACTACAAGATTGTTGTTCAAATGAAAAATAGTTATATAGTTGAAAAACATTTAATCCTTATGTTTAACTAGTAGGGTTCCTCCCGCACTTCGTGGCGGGGCTGAACCGTTCTCAACACAACTAAATGGTAAAAGTTTGTTTGAGAAGGCTAAGAATTGGTGGCCATTGTGGTTGCAAATGGTTGTTTAGCAAACCAAAACAACGAACTCAGCACGCATTTGTTTGTCGTCACCGTCTACTAGCATTTGATATTATACTATCTATTAATTAAAAAATATAGAGTAAATTACCATTTGTATCCCTAGTATTTGCCCATTTTAACCACTTGCATCATTGCTGTTTTAAAATTGTCATGTGCCCCCTGACGTTTCATTTTTATTTCTATTTGAGTCCAACACACTAACGTCGTTAGATTTTTTTGTTAATTTTTATAATATGACAAAAATACCCTTATTAACTAAATAAAATACCCCCATCCCACCCCACCATTCTATCTTCTCTCTCTATCTCCCTCTCTCTACTCCCTTTCTATGTCCACCGCCCTCTTTATACCTTATAAACCCCATCACCATCCCCAATTCTTCTTCATCTTCAACAATCATGTGACCTCTCGTAATTTTCATTAAACGTTTGTAAACTTAGTTATCTCTTGTAAGAGTGTGTTTTGTCATTAATGCAAATTCGAGGACTTATTTGTAACCTTTTGTATCCTTGTAATTTAAATGTAATTAAATAATTAAATAATTAATGATAATAATAGTAATAATGATAATAATAATTATAATAATAATAATAATGATAACCAATGGAATGATAATGAAAATAATTAGTAAAGATAATAATAATAATAGAAATAATAATAAAGATGATAATAATAATGATAAAAATAATAATAGTAAACATAATAATTGTTAAATCTTGGAAATGAATAAAAACAAAATAAGTTAATCTTTTAACTTGTAAATAAATAACTTTTTACATAAATTAATAATATTTAAAACTTTAGGGACTAAAACTGTACTTTAGGTTAAACTGAAACTAAAACTTTGGAATTAAATGGATAAATCATAAAGCACAGGGGGTCTAAGTGTAACATTTTAAAAACCCAATCCCCCACCTCGATTTTCCGGTTCCACCTCCGGCCGAGCTCCGGCGAGCTCCGGCCACTCCCAAAACGCTCGATGTACACCGAATATAACCCTCCTTTACAATCATATGTCAGTTTCGAACCTGTGAATGCTCTTTAATCGGGTTTTAATCAAAGTTTTAATGGTCTTCTAATTTTAACCAAATGATCATCGAACCTCAAAGCCGTTATACACTTAAATCATAATAATAATCAAATTAAACAAACATAAACGTTCTAGTAATCATTTCAAAGTTATTAGGGTGATTAATTTCACCTGAAACAACTTTAAAATTCACTCAAATCGACCTGAAACGGCCGACAGTAATGTTGTAGTCGTTGGACATGTTCGGGATCGAATTGAAACTATAAATTAAAGGGCTTTTGCTCGAAATGGGTTTCCTAAACCTCTGGAACCTTCAATTTCACTCGAAAAACACACACATATCGAATTGAACCAAGAACAGTCGCGGCATTACTCTAATCAGTTTTCAACTTGCTCAACCTCGAATCAGGTAATTGATCATAGTTACATACTCGACTAACCATGGGGAATCAAAGCCCCATGGTTAATTGCTGTATCCACATCGAATTGAAGTTCGAATGGTTCGATTTCAATTCTAGGGTTTGTACGAAACTGGGGGAACTTTGTTGGGTTATGTTTTAAAACAACTTTTCTATTTCAAAACAAAAATCAGGGTCTAGCCTAACCGGTTAAAAACCCACACTGTTGGGCAGGAGGTCCCGGGTTCGACCCGGGTCCCTGCCAATATTTTTTTAAAAGGTTTATTTAACTTTTAAACTTCAAAAAATATTTTAAATATTATTAGTAACTATATAAAAATCATTTCTATCAAAAAAATAATATAAAATTATTTCCTTTTAATTTCATTAGAAAATCCACTTTAAAAATCATTATTTTCTTTTATTTGTTTATTTTAAATATTATAAAAAAAAGAATTGTAAGACATCATCTATTATTAACTTAGAGTTTTAATAAATATCATGTAATTATTAATTATTTTTAAATTAATAAATTTCTTATTATTATAGATTTAAATACAAATTTGTTATATAAATTTTTGTTAGAAAATAAATATATATGTACATATTTAGAGATGTACACATATTGTAATGGTTATTTTAACCATGTAAATTTACAAAATATGAATTTATTTAAAAGGTAAATAATAACCATTTGAATATAAAGGTTTAACTTCTATTAATTGTGTTTATCACTAAGAGTCTTGTTTAAATCATTTAAGTACCAAAACAATAATAACTTACATCTATTTAATAACATGAAAATCATGGACAAATGGATATAAACATAACCCCAAGATCACCATGATTAACTTAATACGACATTTCGTTTAGGTTGAACGTTAACGAATCATCGGCATTATATACAAGACTTATTATTTGTTCACCCTTTATTATCAAGTGAGTTTTTCCATACCCCTTTTATATATTTTCACACTTTGGGGTGAAACATGTTAACCTTATGATAAATGCACTTGTAAACTCGTTTGAATCTTGTAAACACTTGGGCAATTCTTCTTATTTGTCGTGGTTAGTTGAACTCTTGTAATTACCATGTGATGACTATAATATGTACAATCATTAACTATTGCTAGCCTGGCAACGTCATAGATCTATGAGCCTGACAAGCCTACTTGGTGTTAAACCAAGTACACTTAGCTAATCGTTTAATCTTGTAATCCTGTTATCTTGTAATCTGTCAATGTTTGATTGTTACATTTGTTCATCCATCCCTAGTTACTTTATTAAATAGCCTATGACATGGATTGCCATCTTTTATATATATTTATGTATGAAAACTATGGAAAACTCACCAACATTATGTTGACCTTTTATTTTTTAACATGTTTCAGGAAATGATACTGGTTAGCATGCCTTGAAGACTTACATACATCTAGGATTGGACCTAGACTAAAATAAAAGACATTGATCATTTTGTGACTTTGAATTTCTTATGTATTTTTGGATGTTTGAGCTTGCTTTATTTCTTTAATGTACGTCATGAATATTGATCTTTAATAATATTGTCATTTTAAAATTAGCGTTGTGTGGCATGTACAATCTTAACCCTCACATCTCGACGTTTCCGCCGTTAAGGTTGGGGTGTGACAATTCAAACTTCAAACCCTAATCACTGACTCAAAGCTCTTCTTCTATAATAATAGCGGTATCTCGTCAGAATTCAAACTTTAGAACACCTCAATCGCATGTTTCAGTTGAAAAATCATGATTTTGGAGTGTCTGATAGCTTCAATCAAGTTGTCTCCGCCTTGAACTGCAGCAGTCACACTCACTTCCGCTATGCTCTGCCTCCGTCCTCAGTCGATCGTTAGCTCTACACCTGATCAAAGCTCATTTAACAACGTGACCGAGCATCAAACGTGTCATGATTTGGAATCAAACTGCTGGCAAATCAAACAATCTGTTTGAGGAATTGAGAGGGGTTGCGTTTTGATGCTTGTGAAGATTTAGAGCCGGTGGTGGGTGTGGCGGATGTGGTTAGCTGTGCGACAAACTCTGAAATGCTGTTGGTGTTGGGGAAGTGGTTGAAGGCAGGGGCGCATTTGGATTTGGTGGGGTTGTATAAGCCATCGATGAGGGAGTGTGATGATGAGGCTCTGAAAAGAGGGTGGGTTTTTGTTGACGGTGAGGCGGCGGTGGTGGAGGCCGGAGATTAGTCGGAGCGTTTTAGAGAGGTGTGATGGAGAAGGATGAAGTTAAAGGGGATCTAGTGGAGTTGATCAAAGGGGGGAAGATTGGGAGGAGATATGACAAGAGAAAATAGAGTGTGTGTGGGTGAGGGACTGTAGTGGTAGTGATGAGGGATGTGGAGGTGGTGACGAGTAGCTGTCATGGTGGTGATGAGGGTTATGGAGGTGGTGTTGAAGGCTGTGGATATGATGATGAGGTTGTGGTGGTGGTGATGGGTGTGTTGATAATAAAGAAGAAGATGTTGATGAATGGGTCACACAAGTTTTTTTATTTATATAATTTTAGGATAGTATAGTCTTTTCAATAATAACTTTAACAGAACAAGTTTTTTTATTTATATAATTTTAGTGATAGTTTAGACTTTTAAATAATAACTTTAACAGAAAAACTAACAGTGTTAGTTATCTTGACTCAAATTGAAATAAAAATATAATGACAGACACTCGAATGAAGATAACATAAAACGTTAGGGGCAAGATGGCAATTTTGAAACTATAGGGATGCAAACGGTTAAAATGGAAAAACGTTAGGGTTGCAAATAGTAATTTACTCTAAGTTTATTTTTAAATCTTTACCATGATGCTAAGGATACACGTACAACACAAAATTTATGGTGTATAAGTAAATCATATTAGTTACCCTATAGTTAAAAGATGAATGGAAGATATAGTACTTTTCTTGATTTTATGAATTTAGCCACAGATGTTTGGGCCTCTTCCTTGGCTTTTACATCTGTTGGCTTCCTCATTTCGTTTCAGAGTTCTTGATCCGACTTAACTGTTGCTTTGGGGGTTTATGTAGGTCGATGATAGTGATTTTGTGTTTTCCTGATATCTGTTGTTGGCCAAAAATGGTGGTTTTTTGATGAAGACGTACTCATATTAGAGGCTATGATGCATGTCCCCCATTTGGCGTGGCAACTTATGTTGCAGCCATGGCCGAGATCTGAACCACTGATTAATTGATTAATGTGGTTTTTCTGAACCATGTTTGTGTTAAAGTTTGGTGCAACCTCTTATTCCTAAAGGTGAATGCTATCGTAATGGTTATTGTTGTTAAATTAATATTTGCATAATTCTTATTTTCTTTGATCAGGTTGTTGAGCAAGCTTTGGGATATCTACCATTAACGGTTAAGGAGTGGTAACTTCAACTTGTAACCTTCTATAATGATCTATTTATTGCATTACAGTAATGGCTTTTCATATCAAGTCTTTCATCCTTTTGAATTTGGCTATTTTTAACCAATAAAATTCATAGCATGATTCATTTAAGAGTTGTAGCCTCTTTTGTATTTGGTTTCCCGTACAATATGTACACTTTATTTGCAGCTTGATGAAGTCGCAAGGGGTTTAAAAACAAGCGGATTTAGGGCTATTTGGTAGCCTTTTAATGGTTATTAAAAGGCTACCTTCTGATGATCATTAAAAGGCTACCTTTTGATGGTCACTAAAAGGCTACCTTTTGATAATTCATAGCCTCTTAATGGTTAAGAGGTAACCTTAGTGCTGAATGGTTATCTTAAGGATGTAACATTTTAATGGTACCACTTAACCATTCAACATTAAGGTTGCCTCTTAGTCATTAAGAGGCTATGAAACATTAAGATGTAGCCTTTTAATGACCATTAAGAGGCTACAAACAGTCTCTTAGTAATGTTTGAAACAACATGCATTTTTTCTTTTTCTTGATGTGGTTTTTGTTATATGATTTGGTACATGGTTTGGTTTGGGTTGTAAAAATTGAAACACGTTAAACGGGCCAAACAAGTTAATTTGTTTAACCCATATGACTTTAATAACCAAATTTGCTAAAGATATTGTTGTTAATTTGCAGTCTGTATATAACTATTAGAGAGATTAGTTGAGTTGGTTACATGGTTAGTTGTGTTGGTTATATGGTTGTTTGTATAGTTGTTAGAGTTAGTTACATTCTAGTTAGAGAAGGATCCTTCTAGATCCTTCTAGTGGTTCTCTCTATTCATGTATAAATAAGTGAGCTTGCTTATCTCTAGTGTTAATGAAAAAGTTCATACACATTTGTATTTTCTTCATGGTATCAGAGCTTTGCTCTAGGATTCCGGTACCCTTTTGTGACATCCGGTAATTTTCCATTACCAAACTCCGTTAGTTCCGTTAAGTCTTCCATACACTTGTCGGGAGCACACACTAGTTGTCGTTGAACGTTGGTGACTTAATAATAATTAATAATGTGAAACAAATAATTACTATGTTGATTATTAGTTGTGATTATGTGATTTAAATGTTTATTGTAAATTTTATCGCGTAACGTGGAAACGTTTGTATTTAATCTGAATGTTTTGTATCCAATAAAGATAAAATATATAATTGTCATTGTTAGTTTATATGCTTATTATTGTAGTTAAAAACCTTTTTAAAAAGAGTTTAAAAGCTTAATTTTTATAAAAAGTAAATTACAAGGGTTTAAATGGTAATATTGATAAATTAAATATAATCAAAAATCCCAACCCTAGCCCCCACATACCCATCGGCCGCAACACACACTCAAACACACACAAACCTGCGATTTCAAGCAAGAACAAGTGATTACCATTCGGTTTTGGTCGATTTCAAGTTATACAACGCGTTAGAATCATCAATTGCAAGCCATTACACGTTTAAAGGTTAGATTTTTACATGTTTTTGATGATTTTTCATGGTGGCCGAAACCCTAGTTCGAATATTGCAATTGAAGGTCGTTTCTTGGTTGTTTGTTGATGTTATTATGTTAGTTAGGTTAGATTGATGCTAGTTAACGTCGATTATGCAAGAAAGCTATGATTTTGATACGTTGTTCATAGGTTACTAATAATAGTAACTTCATTTGCATGGATATGGTGATTTGATGATGTATGAATGTTATGGATGTGTTTGTGATGATGATTAGATGCTAGGTTGATGATATGAACAATTGAAAATCAAGAAGATGTGTTATAGTTCATACATTGCTAAAAATAGTAACTTTTGGTGTTGAATGTTGATGAATCATGATGATTAGATGTTGTTGATCATGTCTAGATATTATCATGGACTTGAATTGGTATGTAAATGATGAATTCATGAATGTCTTGGGTGTTTGATGGATTTGGGATGAACTTTCCCAAAAGGGAAACTTTAATTGTGAAATCTCTTAAATATGATGATATGGGTATGTTAGGAGCATTTGGATCATGCTATTAAGTTCATAGATGAGTTCTATGGTGATAGAATGTATTGGGTGGATTCAATGGATGTTGGTTTGGGTAATTATCTGTTTTGGCCTGTTTGTGGAAAAATCATGGTATGAGTCATATAGGTAAGCTAGGACTTTCGTTGATTGATGGTTGATTAAGAATGAACATTTTGGATGATATGAGCTATAGAAAATTGGTATGTTAATGATCATCATACACACGTGCGAATCTGAGGCCCCTACTTAGTAGGATTGGCAGGGTTTAGGGTGTGAAGTCGTGAGTGGTTTCACATGGCATATGATGCGTGATTTGATCCTTGTATGGTGTTTTATTTGTGTTATAGATGTTATGAGCATGATAATAGTTTGAGATTCGCATGACTTGTATGATATCTGTCGGTATGATGATCTAATTAGTACATGTGGTTAATGAAGTGTTATATGTAATCAGTTTGTATGATAATCATGTGTGATAGGCTATTATGCTTGTTTGAATGGAAATTCACCTATAATGTCACCAACGAGTCAAACGGGTCAACTGGGTCAAATGTGTTTTGTCTTTCTAAAACCTTGAGTTCTTTGGGTTGTAGAGCACTTAGGGTTTCATATTGATTCTGTGTACACGTACTTATGTACTCATGTGTTCTAGGTGACCTTTGAAGGTTGTCTTTCCCCTCTTTCTTTCAAGTTAAGCTCTAAGTTAATTCTTGCGCTCATCAGGTGAGTTCTTGCCCCACTCTTTTTACATAATCTCTTTTGGGGGAGATAGCATACTGTTGATCACAAACGCTTTTAAATATGAGTGTGTATAATATTAATATAGTATTGTTTACCATGGAAAGTCCTCACACTTTCGGATTGTTAATATTGACTAGCGGGAAATTTTGGGTAGTACTACTGGGTTTGACGAGTCCACCTGTGCGACTCGAGGTCAAACGGGTGCAATTTTGTCCTAACATATATTCGTCACGACCTGGTAAGTCGTGACAGGAGGCACAAACTATCACAGTCAGCTTCAATCGTGAAATCACTATGTTTAATATTTTCATGTTAATAGACTAGCTATCTATTGCAATACACTATTTATGCTCTGGAAACTATTGATTGGTTTATATTTTAATGCAAACTCTTGAACTCACCAACCATGTGTTGACTTGGTTAGTATGCTATTCTCAGGTTAAGGTTGCTATTGCCTAGGAGCACGTCACACGGGTCAGCATCATGGTGTTTGGCAGCATGTTATGAAACATTGTTTTGGGTTAAGAATGTTTAAACATTGTGTTTTGGTTTTGCTTAATACTTGGGCGCGTATGTTTGCGCATTTTCAAATCAAGTTTCATCGTTTTGGGTTTACTAGTTTATTTAACGCTTCCGCATGGTTTTAAAGTTTGAACTTTGGTTGGTTTTATTTTAAAAGTGGCATATAGTGTCGTTCTGAGTAACTATTGACTGTGATCCTGGTTTGTTCACACGCCTCGCGGTAAAACTCCGCTCATGGATTTTGAGGGTGTGACAGATTGGTATCAGAGCCATTGGTTATAGGGAACTAGGTTGCATACACACACTAGACTATAACCGCATAGTTGTTAGTTACTTATCGCTTACTCTCCTTACTGTATACTCATTGGCATACTCAACACGTACTTCGCAGCATGGCATCGTCGTCCAAAAATTTTGGCAAGAGACCTGCACGATCTGAGTCATCTCCTACGTCTCCCGTACCCGATAGGGGATTTAACTGGCCCCGACATCCTTATCCTTCTGGCGAGATAGACTGGGATCAGCCTTTCATACCTCCTGAGCTCGATCCTCCACGGAACTGGGATTTCTACCCCACCTACATAAACCGTATGGCTTATAGAGAGCGCGTACCACCAATAGCTCCTACACGACCTAGGACTAGCTCATCGACCTCCTCTGCATTTCCTACTCTTCCTACCTTGAGCATCCCTCTCGAGCAGGCGTTTGCAGCTTTGGTAGCCACTCTAGACACGGAGCGACAGCGGATTAGAGGACTCACTGATGAGAACTCTGCATTACGATCTGAGATACATCAGTTGCGTTTCCAAGTAGAGACGCTTCAGGAGCGACTCTCGATGGCCATCGGTGGACATCATACTCTGGCAGGCAACGTTGTAGCACTTAGTGGGCGCATGGACGCACAAGATCACCATAACATAGTGATCAATGGTAGGTTTGCTGATTTAGAGGCACAGCTAGCAGCACTTCAGATTGCTGAAGCCCCTGCACCTTTTGTAGACCCTGATGAGGAAGACCCGGAAGAGGAACCGGAGGAATCCCCCGAAGAAGAACCATCAGAGATGAATGAGGATAGTGAAGGATCTAAACAATGGCAATAGCAACAGCAACGATGGTAACAACGGTGGAAAAAAAGGGAGAGCCTTTGTTATCGGTTCAGGTGAGGCAATAAACAACCCTACTACTGTTACTGGTAAATTTTCTGTTAACGGTCGTTTTGCTACTGTAGTGTTTGACACTGGAGCTGATAGAAGTTTCATCTCCACTAAGTTTAGTAGTCTTTTAAGTGATATGCCCTCAGCCTTAGAATCTAAATACATCGTAGAGTTAGCTGACGGTACACAGATTCACGTAACGCATATTCTTAGAGACTGCAATATAGAGCTTGCTGGTCATACATTCGCCATAGATCTCATGCCTGTTACACTAGGAAGTTTCGATGTGGTAGTAGGCATGGATTGGCTTTCCGATAAACAAGCGGAAGTCATATGCCACGAGAAGATCATACGGATTCCCATTGGTGAAAAAGTCCTTACGGTCAGAGGTGATAGGAGTGGTGTGGTGATAGGCATCATTTCGTTCATGAAGGCATAGAAGTTGTTACGAAAGGGTCGACTGGCCATATTGGCACTCGTCACAGATAAACAGACCGAGGAAAAGAAGATAGAGGATATCCCTGTAGTTCGCGAGTTTCCCGAGGTGTTTCCGGAAGACCTGCCTGGATTACTGCCTCATCGTCAAGTTGAATTTCAGATTGAATTGACTCCAGGAGCCGCTCCAATTGCGAGAGCACCATACCGGTTAGCTCTGAACGAACTGCAGGAATTATCCGCCCAACTACAAGAGTTGTTGGATAAAGGGTTTATCCGACCGAGTTCGTTGCCCTGGGGAGCACCAGTTCTATTTATGAAGAAGAAGGATGGTACATTTCGGATGTGCATTTACTATAGGGAACTGAACAAGGTTACTATCAAGAATAGATATCCCTTACCTCGTATCGATGATTTGTTTGATCAACTGCAAAGATCAAGCTATTACTCTAGGATTGATCTAAGGTCTGGGTATCATCAGCTGAGAGTTCGAGAAGAGGACATCTCGAAGACTGCTTTCCGTACACGATATGGTCACTATGAATTTTTGGTCATGCCATTTGGGTTGACGAATGCACCAGCAGTATTCATGGACCTCATGAATCGCATGTGCAAACCCTATCTTGATCAGTTTTTTATCGTCTTTATTGATGACATACTGATATACTCAAGGACCGAGGAAGAACATGAGAAGCACTTACGCTTAATCTTGGAATTACTTAAAAAGGAACAATTGTATGCAAAGTTTTCTAAGTGTGATTTCTGGATACGTGAGGTACAATTCTTGGGTCATATTGTCAACGAGAAGGTAATACATGTTGATCTTGCTAAGATTGAAGCGATAAAGAATTGGTCTGTTCCTAAGACACCGAGTGAGATACGACAATTCCTTGGATTAGCGGGATATTATCGACGGTTCATCGAAGGATTCTCTAAGATTGCACAACCTCTCACAGCCTTGACTCATAAGGGAACAACATACAAATGGGGTGAGAATCAGGAATCTGCTTTCCAGTTGCTGAAACAGAAACTGTGTAGCGCACCAATATTAGCGTTACCAAATGGTAGTGATGACTTCATAGTCTACTGCGATTCGTCTATTCAAGGACTTGGATGCGTCTTGATGCAGTGGGGTAAGGTGATAGCTTATGCCTCTAGACAGTTGAAGATTCATGAGAAGAACTATACCACCCATGACTTGGAACTGGGTGCAGTAGTTTTTGCCTTGAAGATCTGGAGACATTACTTGTACGGTACCAAATGCACTATCTACACCGATCACAAGAGTCTTCAGCATATATTTGAGCAAAAGGAATTGAACATGAGGCAAAGGCGCTGGGTAGAATTACTGAATGATGACTGTGCTATTAAGTACCACCCGGGGAAAGCAAATGTAGTTGCCGACGCGCTGAGTAGGAAAGAAACTACTAAGCCTCGACGTGTGCAAGCTTTTCAACTTACTATCAGCACACAGTTACCTGAACAAATCCGAGAGGCTCAGACAGAAGCTCTGAAAGCAGAAAACATTGGGTTTGAATCGTTAAGGGGAATGGAAAAACAATTGGAAGTAAAAGCGGATGGAATTCGTTACTTCATAGATAGACTTTGGGTACCTCTACACGGAAATCTGAGAGATTTGGTCATGAGTGAGGCACACAAGTCTAAGTTCTCTATACATCCTGGATCTGACAAGATGTACCACGATTTGAAGGCGCACTATTGGTGGCCTAACATGAAAGCAGATGTAGCTACTTATGTGAGCAAGTGTCTGACCTGCTCAAAGGTTAAAGTGGAGTATCAAAAACCATCTGGTCTACTACAACAACCCGAGATCCCTATGTGGAAGTGGGATCAGATATCAATGGATTTTATTACTAAGTTACCTCGCACTTCTACAGGATGTGACACAATATGGGTTATCGTGGACCGATTAACAAAGTCTGATCATTTCCTAGCGATAAAGGAAACAGACAAGATGGAAAAATTAACTCGACTCTATTTGAAGGAGATCGTTTCGAGGCATGGGGTACCGATCTCAATTATTTCTGACCGCGATTCTCGTTTCACATCACACTTCTGGCAGTCGTTGCAGAAAGCTCTAGGTACTCGATTGGATATGAGTACTGCTTATCATCCACAGACTGATGGTCAAAGCGAGCATACTATACAGACTTTGGAGGACATGTTACGTGCTTGTGTGATTGACTTCGGGAATAACTGGGAAGTTCACCTACCATTGGTGGAATTTTCTTACAACAACAGCTATCACACAAGCATAAAGGTGGCACCTTTTGAAGCTTTGTATGGGAGAAAGTGTAGATCACCAGTTTGCTGGGCTGAAATTGGTGATAGTCAATTAGCGGGTCCCTAGTTAGTACACGAGACAATTGAGAAGATTGTCCAGATAAGAAACCGCATGGCCGCAGCGCGAGACAGACAGAAAAGCTATGCTGACAAGCAACGGAAACCTTTGGAATTTCAAGTTGGTGACAAAGTCTTATTGAAAGTCTCACCATGGAAAGGCGTGATTCGGTTTGGTAAGCGAGGAAAGCTAAATCCGAGATATGTTGGACCATTTGAAATCTTGGAAAGAATAGGTCCAGTAGCTTATCGACTAGCCTTACCTGATTCATTGAGTGGAATCCATGATGTATTCCATGTTTCAAATCTAAAGAAATGTTTAACGGATGAAACTATGGTTGTACCGCTGGAAGAAGTTCAAGTAGACGAACAGTTACGCTTCATTGAGGAACCTGTTGAAGTGATGGATCGTGAGGTGAAGACACTTAAGCAAAGCAAGATACCCATTGTCAAAGTTCGATGGAACTCGAGACGTGGACCAGAATTCACGTGGGAACGTGAAGACCAAATGAAGCTTAAGTACCCTCAGCTATTCGAAAGGACGATGCCAGCCGGCGAAGGTACTGATTAAATTTCGGGACGAAATTTCTTTCAACATGGGGATGATGTGACAACTCATCCAAAACTCACTCGATTTCAATTTTCTTGTGCCAATGCAGTAGACCAGTGATGGAACACTCACCATGTAACGCAATTTTCGGGACGAAAATTCTTTCAACATGGGGATAATGTGACATCCGGTAATTTTCCATTACCAAACTCCGTTAGTTCCGTTAAGTCTTGCATACACGTGTCGGGAGCACACACTAGTTGTCGTTGAACGTTGGTGACTTAATAATAATTAATAATGTGAAACAAATAATTACTATGTTGATTATTAGTTGTGATTATGTGATTTAAATGTTTATTGTAAATTTTATCGCGTAACGTGAAAACGTGTGTATTTAATCTGAATGTTTTGTATTCAATAAAGATAAAATATATAATTGTTATTGTTAGTTTATATGCTTATTATTGTAGTTAAAAACCTTTTTAAAAAGAGTTTAAAAGCTTAATTTTTATAAAAAGTAAATTACAAGGGTTTAAATGGTAATATTGATAAATTAAATATAATCAAAAATCCCAACCCTAGCCCCCACATACCCATCGGCCGCGAAACACACTCAAACACACACAAACCTGCGATTTCAAGCAAGAACAAGTGATTACCATTCGGTTTTGGTCGATTTCAAGTTATACAACGCGTTAGAATCATCAATTGCAAGCCATTACACGTTTAAAGGTTAGATTTTTACATGTTTTTGATGATTTTTCATGGTGGCCGAAACCCTAGTTCGAATATTGCAATTGAAGGTCGATTCTTGGTTATTTGTTGATGTTATTATGTTAGTTAGGTTAGATTGATGCTAGTTAACGTCGATTATGCAAGAAAGCTATGATTTTGATACGTTGTTCATAGGTTACTAATAATAGTAACTTTATTTGCATGGATATGGTGATTTGATGATGTATGAATGTTATGGATGTGTTTGTGATGATGATTAGATGCTAGGTTGATGATATGAACAATTGAAAATCAAGAAGATGTGTTATAGTTCTTACATTGCTAAAAATAGTAACTTTTGGTGTTGAATGTTGATGAATCATGATGATTAGATGTTGTTGATCATGTCTAGATATTGTCATGGACTTGAATTGGTATGTAAATGATGAATTCATGAATGTCTTGGGTGTTTGATGGATTTGGGATGAACTTTCCCAAAAGGGAAACTTTAATTGTGAAATCTCTTAAATATGATGATATGGGTATGTTAGGAGCATTTGGATCATGCTAGTAAGTTCATAGATGAGTTCTATGGTGATAGAATGTATTGGGTGGATTCAATGGATGTTGGTTTGGGTAATTATCTGTTTTGGCCTGTTTGTGGAAAAATCATGGTATGAGTCATATAGGTAAGCTAGGACTTTCGTTGATTGATGGTTGATTAAGAATGAACATTTTGGATGATATGAGCTATAGAAAATTAGTATGTTAATGATCATCATACACACGTGCGAATCTGAGGCCCCTACTTAGTAGGATTGGCAGGGTTTAGGGTGTGAAGTCGTGAGTGGTTTCACATGGCATGTGATGCGTGATTTGATCCTTGTATGGTGTTTTATTTGTGTTATAGATGTTATGAGCATGATAATAGTTTGAAATTCGCATGACTTGTATGATATCTGGCGGTATGATGATCTAATTAGTACATGTGGTTAATGAAGTGTTATATGTAATCAGTTTGTATGATAATCATGTGTGATAGGCTGTTATGCTTGTTTGAATGGAAATTCACCTATAATGTCACCAACGAGTCAAACGGGTCAACTGGGTCAAATGTGTCTTGTCTTTCTAAAACCTTGAGTTCTTTGGGTTGTAGAGCACTTAGGGTTTCATATTGATTCTGTGTACACGTACTTATGTACTCATGTGTTCTAGGTGACCTTTGAAAGTTGTCTTTCCCCTCTTTCTTTCAAGTTAAGCTCTAAGTTAATTCTTGCACGCATCAGGTGAGTTCTTGCCCCACTCTTTTTACATAATCTCTTTTGGGGGAGATAGCATACTGATGATCACAAACGCTTTTAAATATGAGTGTGTATAATATTAATATAGTGTTGTTTACCATGGAAAGTCCTCACACTTTCGGATTATTAATATTGACTTGCGGGAAATTTTGGGTAGTACTACTGGGTTTGACGAGTCCCACCTGTGCGACTCGAGGTCAAACGGGTGCAATTTTGTCCTAACATATATTCGTAACGACCTGGTAAGTCGTGACGGGTGGCACAAACTATCACAGTTAGCTTCAATCGTGAAATCACTATGTTTAATATTTTCATGTTAATAGACTAGCTATCTATTGCAATACACTATTTATGCTCTGGAAACTGTTGATTGGTTTATATTTTAATGCAAACTCTTGAACTCACCAACCATGTGTTGACTTGGTTAGTATGCTATTCTCAGGTTAAGGTTGCTATTTCCTAGGAGCACGTCACACGGGTTAGCATCATGGTGTTTGGCAGCATGTTATGAAACATTGTTTTGGGTTAAGAATGTTTAAACATCATGTTTTGGTTTTGCTTAATACTTGGGCGCGTATGTTTGCGCATTTTCAAATCATGTTTCATCGTTTTGGGTTTACTAGTTTATTTAACGCTTCCGCATGGTTTTAAAGTTTGAACTTTGGTTGGTTTTATTTTAAAAGTGGCATATAGTGTCGTTCTGAGTAACTATTGACTGTGATCCTGGTTTGTTCACACGCCTCGCGGTAAAACTCCGTTCGTGGATTTTGATGGTGTGACACCTTTCCGGTAATCCACCACTTCTTCGATCAAGATCATCTTCTCCAACCGATTCAATCAACCGATTCCTTTCCTTAATTATCATGACCTCATCTACTTCATCTTCTTCGTCTGAAACAACACACGCAACAATGAATTCAACAAACCTACTTCTAAACATTGCAAACTTTCTATCAATCAGACTAGATGACAGCAATTACCTCAATTGGAAGCATCAAATCGTCACTATTTTGAAGACTTTGGGCTTGTTGAACTTCATACAATCCAATGCAGTAGCGCCAGATTATTCAGATTCTTCATACCTCTCGCACCATTACTTCCCGTCATGTTACTTTTCATGAGACTGTATTTGAGATTCCTGGTTCTCCTACTTCTCTTGTATCTTATACTACAGTTTTTCTTCCCGATTTCTTGATTCCTCCACCCTCCTATTCGCCTATTTCTCCTTCTTCTCCTTCCCTTGTTTACCTCTCATTATGTTGTCTTCCATGAGACAGTATTTGACATTCCCATTTCATCTTCTTCTACTTCCTCATCAGATTCCTCCCCTTTATTCCCTTTATCTGACTTCTTTGTTCCATCTCCATCTTACACTACTTCTTCTAGTTCTATCCATCTTCATTGTCATCTTCCTTCTTCTTTTTCTTCTCCTTCTTCATCTTCCTCTTCTAGTTCTATTCCCTCTCCCTCTCGTTCTTCTCATCCTATGGTTACTCATTCTCGTGATCATACCAGACAACCTACACAGTTTCCTGATCATGAAAACTGAATCATCCCTCCATTCTCCAATACTCTGTAAATCCCTACCAACAACAATGGCGACCTCTGCCTCATTCCTCAAAACATCGATCACATACGTTACAAACGACACAATCTCTTCTCCTTCTTCTTCGTTCTCAACAAAACACCATAAAACCACTGAGTCATCTTCTTTCTCCATGTCGGTATCTTCCTACTCGATCTCAGCTTGCCGAGATTCTGACTAACGACTTATCATCGTCTCACTTTGATGATTTTCGGTCCAAGCTTCACGTTACTGCCTCCTGTTAAGATTGAGGGGGCATATTAGAGAGATTAGTTGAGTTGGTTACATGGTTAGTTGAGTTGGTTACATGGTTGTTTGTATAGTTGTTAGAGTTAATTACATTTTAGTTAGAGAAGGATCCTTCTAGATCCTTCTAGAGTGGTTCTCTTTATTCATTTATAAATAAGAGAGCTTGCTTCCCTCTAGTGTTAATGAAAAGTTCATACACTTGTATTTTCTTCAATAACTTTATATTTTGTTCTGTTGGATTAACCTAGGTAAACTGATACATGTTAAACGGGTCAAACACTATAAACTGCATGACTTTGACCCGTTTTATGTTTGTTTTGAAGCTTATAATGACTCGAGAATAACCAAACTTGCAAAAGATGTTGGTAATCTGCAGCATGTATATAACCTTTTATTTCGTTTTGTTGGATTATGCAGAACTGCTAACAGGGGCGAAGGATAGTTAGGGCCGAGGGGGGCCGCCGCCCCCCCTCTTTTTTTCGTCGGTAGTGTAAATTTTTTGTCCGCTAGTGTAAATTTTTATATAAATATGAAGTTCGCCCCCCCTAAAAAATTTAATTCCGTCCCCGCCCCCCTTACGGGGGTGTTCAAGCTCCGTCACTGACTGCTAAAGATGTTCGGCAGTATGTATATAATTTTTTATTTTGTTGTGAGTATTTGTTTACACAATAGGATTTCTTAAATTTAATTTAGTCGAAATAGTTCAACAGAGATGAGTTATGACATGCAACTTTATGTGAAAAACAAAAATCACTCAATTATTTCAAGATGATTGATCCTTGAATTTTTTATATAGACTTATTCTTCAACCACCTTTTATTTTAATATGATGTTTTTCTTCTATTACTACAATTTGATGTGATACAGGCAGATGTATCGCCAATAGTCCATCTTTTTTCCCTACAAAACAAAAAAGTGGCGGGAATACAAACCTAATGTTTTTTTATTACTATGTGAAATTGTTTTCATGTTCTTGGCAATTTGATGGTGGAGTTATCTTGAATTCAAACCTAATGTTTTTTTTTCGCATATTAAAATGCTAATGTTGTTTTCTAATTCTGTAGGGGGATATTAAGACAGAACATCCACAACTTTTATATGAACCCAAGTTATACCATATTCTTACATATGCTTTAATAGCATAATCACCTTTTATTTAAACATGAGCAGTGCTTTTTGTTTAGGTATGATAATTATAATTACAAGAGTAAATTACCATTTGCATCCCTAACGTTTTTTTTTTATTTTAACCGTTTGCATCCCTATAGTTTTAAAATTGCCATCTTCCTCATAACGTTTTCTTTTTATCTCTATTTAAGTCCAAAACACTAACGACGTTAGATTTTCTAGTTAACTTTTGTAAAATAACAAAATTGCCCTTATTTATTAAATCACATACCCCTCATCCTCACCGCCACCCTCACCCCTTCTCTCTTCTCTCTCTCTCTCTCTCTCTCTCTCTCTCTCTCTCTCTCTCTCTCTCTTTCTATGTTTTTTAGTCTACCACCACAACACCACTACCATCGTAACCACTGTAGTCGCTGCTGCAACCACTGATGGCAACAGTCTGCTGATGTTGGAGAGGCAGTCGCTCACATAGTTAAAGAGCTGTGGACAAAATACCAGCACTCAAATCGATTCAATCACCCAACATAATAAGATTACATGTACATACATGAAGAGACACCGACCCTTGACGTCGCCGACGTCACAAGTAACCCACAGCCCAAAAACCAATTCAATATCCTCATACTACTCTTCCAAGAAACCCACAACCCCCCTTCTTCCACACCTCAAACAATCCCCAAAGACCCCCAAATGGGCACCCCTCAATTTCAACAAATCAAAGCTCTATTTGCCCCTTACATTCCCCACCGGTCAAACGTTGAGATGGAAACTGACGTCCCCTTTTTAGTACACAGGTGATGTTGACTCCCACCTCGTCTCCCTCTTACAGCTTCATGATGCAAGCGTATCTTATTGTTTTCACAACACCCTTGATTCCGATCAAGCTGCTGTAAAATCAGCTCATTTGGATTTTCTTAATATGGGTATTTGTTTGGGTGATTTGTGGAGTGATGGTGGTGATGGGGGGCTGCGGTGGTGGTGTTGGGGGCCGCGGTGGTGGTGTTGGGGCGGTGGTGGTGTTGGGGGCCGCGGTGGTGGTGTTGGGGGAGGTGGTGTGTTGGGGGCCACGGTGGTGGTGATGGGGGCCATGGCGGTGGTGAAGGGAGTCATGGCGGTGGTGATGGGTGGCCCTAATAAAGAGAAAAGACAGTGTATGCGGGGGAGGGACTGTGGTGGTAGTGATTGTTGGATTATGTACGGGTTTGGTTACGTCACGTTGCCAACCGAGCTATGACCCGTAAGAGTTACACATTGAGCAACGAATATTAAGTCCATTTATTTTAACCGGCGTTTACGAACTATATCGGGTTTAAATGATTTATAAAAGTTATAAATTATTTATAAACGTTTAAGCGTTAAACGTTATTGTTTTGAATCTTGGTTATTAAATGGGTTAATATTGATCTAATCGGGCCTGGGGCCCGCGAGTAGATTAATATTAATTAATGGTTTAATTAGTTTTAAAAAACCTAATATTATATATATATGTATATGTATGACCGAAAGAAGAAGTGAAGAGATATACGGCGGCGGCGATGATACTTTGGTTTTGGTCAAAAAGGACGGCTGCTGCGATTTTGCTTTTGGCCAAAGTCCACGACTGCAACAAATTTGAACAATTGTTTTCAATTGTTCTTGGATTTGCTCACAAAACTCACGGCTGTCGCTACGCAACATCAAGACCCGAGAACCACGCGTCTTGTTGTGCGTTCCCGTTCGGTTCGTTCATTCTAGCACTTAATTCGTTGTTCCTCGGTGTCTCAAATGGTTAATTATTAACCACAAAGGTATTATTATCTCATCAGTAGGTTAATCACATTCTGTATTTGTATTGTTTGTAACCAAGATCCTGTCGGGTTCACTTTTGGTATTTTCTTTATTACTCCGCTGCGTTATATATTATTAATATGATTAATAATTACTTCAAAATCGTTTTGATAAAATAAACCTAACCAAGATACCACTGAACCCAACAGTGGTATCAGAGCCACGCTTACAACATGCAAATCAGATCCGGTCTATTAACCGGTTATAGATCACAAACTTTAAAATTATTTAAAGTTTCTGATTTATTATTGAGGGCAATTATATATTTTTGGTTACATATTTATTAACCAAAAGATTGACCGTTTTATTTTGATTGTGTTTTAATATGTAAATCTGGCTAGACCCTGTGGTTGAATGGTTGTGATGTGATTTGTTTTTGTTAAAGTTTTTGGTTTTATGGTTTTAGCCCATTTGATGGCTCAAAGTTGTAATAGATTAGGGTTTTCTTTTATTTTGTATTTATTTTGTAAGTATTATAATATTTGAAGACCCGAAGTCAAACTGGAGACAAGATAAATCAAGGAGTCAGTGGGAGCCCATCAAGACAACTAGATGCACGTAGGTCCATCTATGTGGTTGTTTTGTGTTTTGACCCCGTGACCTGGTTTGATCTTGCTATTTGGCTCTAGCGAGATCAAACAATCATAGCCATTAGATTTACATATTACTTTGCTATTATGGTTGCTTTATTTTATAATTGTTATAACATCCAACCTAATATCAAACTAATTAATTTTTTTTACAATCAAAATAAATAACAAGTGTTAAACTTATTTTTACAACTTGTTAAAATATAAAACAAATTGTTTGTTTTAAAAGGGATAACCGGATAACTTTTCAAATTCAAAAAATTAATTTGAATTTCAAAACTTAAAACGTGATAATTTTAAATTAAAAATTAATTATCTATTTAAAAGGATAACTAGATAAGTTTTCAAATTTAAAATTAGTTTAAATTTCAAAACTTAAAACTTAATAATTTAAAATTATCAACTTAAAATCGGTTGTCTATCTCGCAACAAACCTAGTTTTAATAGGGTATTAAAATTTGGTGTCCCGAGAGATGAAAGGATTCGTCATTTATTATCACGAATTGAATATTGTAAAACTGGCTTTTACAACGTACGTATGACTTAATTATATGTTGTGTTTGACCCTATTCGGTAAACACTAAAATTGGATCTCATGGATAAAATTAGTAGTCTATGCCACCCTATTATAAGGAACACTTGGAACATTGAGCGAAACATCAGTGTTTGGAGCCACAGCACCACACTTGATATGTAGTTTATTCTTCCAAGGTGTAAGGGTTTCGTTGACACATCCGGCCCTTCCACACGTACCTGTTTTAGGATGACTATTACTTTTCTCTCTTGTTACGTGCCACAGCTGTCTAGAGAGAAAAGTGGGCATAGATGAGGCTAAACGTATCAATGCCTTGAAAAATGTTGTCGTTGCGGCCTCATACCCGAGAGTTGTGCAATTTTCACAATTGATAAGCGTTGTCAGTCTGCCTAGTCACTTACTAATGTTGCGTGCCCCAACTGCCTTTGGTAACTGACCAAGCCAGATTCTTATCCTTATTTAAAATTACTATAAATGGGTCATTAGTTAAAATAAGGAAATAATACATCGAAAATACTAATTAATTTATTTTTGCTTATTTAAACAGATGTCTTCAGAAACTAATAACTCCTTCATTCTCAAGTCTATTCTTGAGAAAGAGAAACTTGACAACACCAACTTTCTTGCATGGTACCGCAATCTGAGAATTGTTCTCAAGATGGCGAAAAAGCTCTATGTTTTAGATAGCGCTGTTCCCAACGAGCCTGAAAACAATACGGCCGCTACCCGTAAAACTTGGGAAAAATTTAAGGAGGATGCTGATGAGGTATCCTGCCTTATGCTAGCCACCATGTCCCCTGATCTCCAGAAGAACATGGAGGACATGGTTGCATTTGACATCATTAAGCGACTTAAGGGCATGTTTCAGAAACAGGCCCGACAAGAGTGCTATGATACCATGAAGCAGCTTATATCCTGTAAAATGCAAGAAGGCTCGTCTGTTAGTGCCCATATGCTTAAAATGAAAGGGTATATCAACCAAATGGCCAAACTTGGTTATCCTATGCAGGATGAAATGGCAGCAGACTTCATCTTGAACTCCCTGCCTAGTTCTTACGACCAGTTTGTAATGAACTTTAATATGAACGCATGGGTTAAGAGTGTAGCTAAACTACACGGTATGCTCAAAACTGCCGAGCAAAACATACCAGGTAAAGCCAGTCAAATGTTGATGGTTCGATCTAGAAGAAAGCTTATAACAATGAGGGAAAAGGTAAAGTTGTTGCTGCCAGGTCTGCCACCAACAACAAACAGCTGGCTAAAAACAAAGCAGTACCCCCCCTGAGGAGCAACACTGTTTTGAATGCAATAAGATGGGGCACTAGAAATGTAACTGTCCTGACTATCTAGCTAAGCTGAAGGTGAAGAAGGCCAATGGTGAAGGCTCTTCTTCAGGTATTCTGATTTATGCTATTGAACTTTTCACTGTTTCCAGCAACACGTGGGTATTTGATACCGGATGTGATTACCATATCATTAATGTCTTGCAGGAGCCTGAAAAGTGGAAGAAACTGAAACAAGGTGACATGGAGCTCATCGTTGGTGATGGGAAAAGAGTACCGGTTCTTTCAACCGGAACGTATTATCTTTCTTGTCCATCTGGCCTTGTAATTACTTTAGATAATTGTTTGTTTGCTCCTGGTTTAACCAGAAACATTATTTCAGTTTCTTTATTGTTTCACCAAGGATTCAAGTATGTTTTAATGGTGTTTTTATTTCTGCCTACTTGAATGATGTCTTTTATTTTGAAGCTAAACCTCAAAGTGGTATTTATGAGATTGATATTCAAAAAAACAATAACATATATAATCTTACTAAGCGTATCAAATCTGGAATTAACGATACGTTTCTATGGCATTGTAGACTTGGCCACATAAGCAAGATTCGTGTAAAAAGGATTCAGTCTGAAGGGATTCTTGAATCCACAGGACATGATTCTTTTGATGAATGCGAACCTTGCTTAGCTGGCAAACTCACAAAGGATCCTTTCACCCATGTTGGTGAACTGGCCAACAATCTGTTAGCACTTATACATTCTGATGTATGTGGTCCTTTCAGAACCATGTCTAGAAATCATGAAAGATACTTCGTTACATTTATTGACTATTATAGTCGATACGCCTATGTCTACCTTATAAAGCATAATCATGAAACCTTTGAAAAGTTCAAAGAGTTTCAGAACGAAGTGGAAAACCAACTTGGTAAAACTATCAAGGTACTTCGATCAGATCAAGGTGGTGAATACCTACGCCAAGAGTTCACTAATCATCTAAAGGAATGTGGAATTGTTTCACAGTTCACTCCACCCGGCACACCCCAACTTAAAGGCGTGAGTGAGAGGAGAAATCGAACCCTACTTAAAATGGTTCGATCAATGATGTGTAGAACTAACTTACCTCACTCCTTTTGGAGTTATGCTCTTATGACCGCCGCCCGCCTTGTCAATTTGGCACCGACTAAGAAGGTAGACAAAACGCCATATGAGATATGGCACGGGTCTAAACCTAATTTGTCTTACCTTAAAGTATGGGGATGTGATGCTTATGTCACTAGCGAGTCTGATGACAAGCTAGATCCTCGAGGCGAAAATGTTATTTTCGTCGGGTACTATAACAGAAGCGGATATTACTTTTACCATCCTCGTGCAAATATGATTTCCATCAAAAGGAAGGCATATTTCCTCGAGAAAGAGTTTCTTGATCGAGGAACTAGAAGTAATATTGTGGATCTTAAAGAAATTCGAGAACCACAAACAAATGCTAATGTAGTCGGTTCATCTGAACAACAAGAAATTATTGTTGATTCAGACATAAATGCTTTGGAATATATCTTTGGAATTCGAGAACCACAAACAAGTGTTTGTAGAAGTAGCAGAACCCGTAAAGAACCTGACATATATCTTTGGAATCTAGAGGGTCGTGAGGTTTTGGTAGTAGCTGACTCTGGTGATGAACCTACTAACTACAAATCTGCTATCTCAGATCCGGAATCTGTGAAATGTCTAGATGCCATGAACGCCGAGATACAATCCATGCGAGACAATCAAGTCTGGGACTTGGTTGAGCTCCCCTCGGTTCACGGGCAGTAGGGAGCAAGTGGCTTTTCAAGAGAAAAACTGACATGCATGGAAATGTACACACCTATAAAGCACGGCTTGTTGCAAAAGGTTTCACTCAAACTCAAGGTGTTGACTACGATGAAACTTTCTCACCCGTTGCTATGATCAAATCAATCAGGATATTGCTTGCCAAGCAGCGTACTATGATTATGAGATATGGCAGGATATTGCTTGCCATAGCAGCGTACTATGATTACGAGATATGGCAAATGGATTTCAAAACCACTTTTCTAAATGGACATCTCTCTAAAGATGTTTATATGGTTCAACCTGATGGTTTTGTCGATCCATAATATCCAGATAAGGTGTGCAAACTGAATAAGTCTATTTAGCATCTCGTAGTTGGAATCTTTATTTTGATCAGAGAATCGTGGAATTCGGTTTTGTCAAAAGTGAAGATGAGCCTTGTGTTTATAGGAAGACTAGTGGGAGCACTATATCATTCCTCATATTGTATGTGGATGATATACTAATCATTAGAAACAATATCCTAATGCTTAACAAAGTTAAAAATTGGTTGGGAGCTTGTTTCGTAATGAAAGATCTTGGAGAAGCTGCTTACATTCTAGGAATCAAGATCTATATGGATAGATCTAAGCGGCTTCTAGGGCTTAGTCAAAGCACATACATAGACAAAATGATGACACGCTTTAAGATGGAAAACTCCAAGAAAGGAGGTGTTCCGATGATTAAAGGTACTGTGTTGAACAAATCTCAATCTCCTTCAACGGACATTGATATTAAGCGAATGGAAAAGGTACCATATGCTTCAGCAATTGGTTCCATCATGTATGCTATGTTGTGCACTAGACCTGACGTCTCGTATGCTTTAAGCATTACTAGCCGTTATCAGCAGAACCCTGGTTTCGCCCATTGGACTGCAGTTAAGAATATTCTAAAGTACTTGAGAAGGACTAAAGACATGTTTTTAAAATTTGGAGGAGTTGAAGAACAGCTCACTGTAAGATGTTACGCTGATGCTAGTTTTCAAACTGACCGAGATGACTCTCGCTCACAATCTGGTTTTGTATTCACACTCAATGGTGGAGCTATCACTTGGAAAAGTTCCAAGCAAAGTGTGGTGGCAGATTCCACCACTGAATCTAAATATATTGTAGCATCAGATGCTGCAAAGGAAGCTGCTTGGATGAAGAAGTTCATAGCCGATCTCGATGTGGTTCCAAGTATTCAGCACCCAATCTAGATATTTTGTGATAACACAGGTGCCATTGTTCAAGCCAAAGAGCCCAGATCTCATCACAGGGCCAAGCATATTCAATGGAAGTTTCACTATATACGGTACATAGTGAAACAGGGAGACATCGTGATAAGCAAAATAGACATAGATCAAAACCTAGCAGACCCGTTTACTAAGCCCATGACTCAGGACAAGCATGATCAGCATAGGGATGCGATCGGTCTTAGATTAGCTAGTGATATGTTTTGATTTAGTATTTGGATGTACGAACTTTTAATAGTTATACCTTTTAATTCATTTTCATTTATTAATTTAAGTGAATTATGAATCTTATAACTGTGTTCGATTTTAATACGTTTAATCCATGAATATTGTATTCTAAATTATCCATAGTCGGTCAGACTTGTGGGAACAATTTTGAATTAAGACTATTCTGAATTTAGACTCAAGGAGTTGAATTCTAAATTCACAAACCTCATTATGAATGACGTTGGATGTAACTCGCCACAAACCATCTTTGTTATAAGATGCTTTGATACTGGTACACTCATTTAGTATCCTATAACCTGAGATGCATACTAGAACTTCCGTTTACCAAGGGTTATTCTTTAATCACTGTCAACCGCTGTCGCGTAACTGCCAGTCATAAAGGCTTTGGTTGGGAATAATTTTGAAGTTCAGTGGGAGTTGTATGTGGTCAATAAGGGATTCTGTACTCTTATATTATATGTAACAGTTATACATCGTGGCGCCCTCGTTGATTCAAACTGGTGAAGTGTGAGGCCTCACCCAAACTGACTGTGTGTTTGATTGGACCATTTTGAATATGGATCAAGAACAATAATGATTGAGCTCCATATGAGAATTAATCTCAATGACTCAATTGATGTCTTTTACAGAAAGGATAAATGACTATGATTACCATAAGTCTATTGTGTTGTTGTAGTAAAATGTTACTAGATCAAGATGTTTTGGTTAATGACTTTAAAGTGTCATACCTTGTTGGGGGCAGCCAAGTGCAGCTAGAGCGCCGCTGACTGTCTACGTGGAATTTAACCGAATGCCGTCCAAGTAGGAGCTTGTTGGATTATGTACGGGTTCGGTTACGTCACGTTGCCAACCGAGTTATGACCCGTAAGAGTTACACCTTGGGCAATGAATATTAAGTCCACTTATTTTAACTGGCGTTTACGAACTATATCGGGTTTAAATGATTTATAAAAGTTATAAATTATTTATAAACATTTAAGCGTTAAACGTTATTGTTTCGGATCTCGGTTATTACATGGGTTAATATTGATCTAATCGGGCCTGGGGCCCGCGAGTAGATTAATATTAATTAATGGTTTAATTAGGTTTAAAAAACCTAATATTATATATATATGTATATGTATGACCGAAAGAAGAAGTGAAGAGATATATGGCGGCGGCGATACTTTGGTTTTGGTCAAAAAGGATGGCTGCTGCGATTTTGCTTTTGGCCAAAGTCCACGACTATAACAAATTTGAACAATTGTTCTTGGATTTGCACACAAAACTCACGGCTGTCGCTACGCAACATCAAGACCCGAGAACCACGCGTCTTGTTGTGTTTTCCCGTTCGGTTCGTTCATTCTAGCACTTAATTCGTTGTTACTCGGTGTCTCAAACGGTTAATTATTAACCACAAAGGTATTATTATCTCATCAGTAGGTTAATGACATTCCGTATTTGCATTGTTTGTAAACCAGATCCTGGGTTCATTTTTGGTATTTTCTTTATTACTCCGCTGCTTTATATATTATTAATATGATTAATAATTACTTCAAAATAGTTTTGATAAAATAAACCTAACCAAGATACCACTGAACCCAACAGTGATGAGGGATGTGGAGGTGGTGACGAGTGGCTGTCGTGGTGGTGATGGGGTTGTGGAGGTGGTGTTGAAGGCTGTGGATATGGTTTTGAGGTTGTGGTGGTGGTGATGAGTGTGCTGGTAACGAAGAAGAAGATGTTGATAAATGGGTCCCATAATATTTTTTATTTATTTAATTTTAGAGGTAGTTTAGTGTTTTCAACAATAACTTAACAGAAAAACTAACAATGTTAGTTATCTTGACTCAATTTGAAATAAAAATAAAACGACAGATACTCAAATGAAGATAACATAAAACATCAGGGGACAGATGGTAATTTTGAAACTATATGGATGCAAAGGTTAAAATGAAAAAATATCAGGGATGCAAATGGTAATTTACTCATAAAATTATTTAGGGTTCTTATGTAACATAAAGAGGCAAGTGTAGGGACTATATTTGTAATTCTAGTATTGACTTTGAATTCTTTCTTTTTATTCTCTTACAATTGTAATTCCTTCTTTTTGTTCTTTAACAATTGCTGGTATGTTCTTTTACAATTGTTGGTATGTTTAAGTAGTTGGTCTTTTAAATCTATCTAATCTTCTTTTATATTCAAAAACAGCTCATATGTTTCTTCGTGTCATTTCCATCTTGAATTCTCTCTATACACGCTCATCATCATCACCACTCACCGCCACCACAAAACTCTTAATCAATTTTGTATAGTTTTATGAGTATAACTCCAGTTTGTTCTAGGTTAAGTCACAATAGTCTTCGGAATCTATCGATTTTGACACAAACCGGCTCTGGTGGTTGGCGCCATTAACATCTCCAAAGCCACGCCCACTCTGGATCAACAATTATAATAAGGAGTTGTACACTTGTACATCTAAGTAGTTAAGGCTTGTATCACATTATTCATTCAGTTCCACAATTAATGATAGTATATATATAATATAATTCTTTTATGCATAGAAAAAGAAATTAAGTTAACACTTGAAACCATATGCATAATTTCTTAAAAAAGAAAACACTTAAAAATTTGGTTTGGCTACAACTAGCAATAAACAAAATTAGGTCTGGTTGACTGGTTAAACGGCTTCTCTTCCTCACAAGAAACACTGCTTCGAAACCCCTGACCACCTAGCCAGTCTAAACAACTTCTTTTCTACTTCTTAACCATTTTCTATTTTTATGTTTCAAATTATTTATGTAAATGAAATGAACTTTAATATTTAATTTAATATCTAATGTATAGAAAACTAAAGGGAAGTGAATAGGTTCTCAAAGTTTTCTTTATTAAACACAAAGTTTATAAGATAAATTCTTGTTTAAAACCCAATCAAATGATAATGTAATAATGTAAAAAGTTTAGGGTTAAAATGACAAACCTGATTTATAAATATTCAAGTGGATGTTAACTAATCAACTCTACGTGATCTCCTTGTTTCTCTGATCTAAAGTTGCTCCACTGGTCATTTATCTTAAACGAAAGAAATCACCCATGCACAAACATTTCACTATACAAAGGTAGTGATCACCTTATGTAACATCTCACTATATCAAGATAGTGATCACCTTCTACTTTTACTAATCTTAAGAGGTAATGAGCAGAGAAATCATTAACTAATATAATGATGCCCATCATAAGTTATCACTAATACAATGATAGTGATCTTACAACACAAGAATAAGAGATTGAAAGTTGTAGTATAACCATTTTTTTTGCTCTTTGATCTTTAATCTCTCTCTTTGTTTTGATTTAAAATATCAATGGAATGAAATTTGAGATGAGTAATTTAAAGGTTTTAGAGCAGAAGAGGTGGTGAAGAGGGTTAGGAAAGTCTTCCATTTGTAGACAAAAAAAAAACAACATTCTAGTCCCACAGTTACTAAAGCGACCATGGATCACCATATCAGTCATTTTCTTATCTTTTGTGTTAGTGAACATTAGGCATTGTAAAATCCATCCTTTCAAACATATCTTCATACACTTGAACCATATTTTGAAGCTCAATAAAGGTGCCAATTACACTTGTATACAAAAAGTTGTATATTTATATCAAAACCATAAGATTTTCTTATGTATTTTATAAAAAGAAAATGTTCAAATAAAAAGTCTTATAAAACTAAAAAGTATAAGAAGTAATCTAAACCGTCAATCTCTTTAACCAATGGTTGATATCAAATTGTAGAGAAAAGTTTGTTAAAAGAATATTTTAGAAATAGCCACTTTTGTTGATTTTTTAAAAGTTCTTCCATTTTTTTAAACGTTCATAACATTTATGTATGACATTATTATTTTTCAAAAAATTGCACCATAAAACGAGTGGTTTTTAATCTTTAAAACGAGTACAACATTGTTATATAAAAAGATAATAAATTTTCTTATGTTTATAAGCTTATATTTGTCATTGGGTCTTTAGTGTACTTCATTGTGTCTTTTTGTTAGTTATTGTGTTTTTTGAATACTATTGTGTTTTTGTAAAATGATGCATTTAAAAAAAATATAATGATGGAATAAATTTGTTGTGTATCGCTAATATGTATAACATAATAATAACTTAACAACTAATTAATCTAATATATTTAAAACAATGACAAAATAACACAATGTCTCAATATGTGTAACAAGCAGGAAACCGCACCGGATATTGTCCACTACTTGGGGAGACTACCCCCATCACGGGTTTAAAACGCGTCCGATAGGGGAAGGTATCCAGCCCCTTATAAAGAGACTTTCGTTCCCCTTCCCAACAGATGTATGATGTTACATCCTCCACTTGGGAGACCAGCGTCCTCGCTGGCACACCGGCCCAGCCCTGGCTCTGATACCAACTGTAACAAGCAAAAAAACCGCACCGGATATTATCCGCTACTTGGAAAGAATACCCCCATCATGGGTTTAAAACGCGTCAGATAGGGGAAGGTATCCAACCCCTTATAAAGAGACTTTCGTTCCCCTTCCCAACCGATGTGGGATGTTATAATATGTTTTTTTGATCGTTATTATTTTATCTTGAACAATCTAAGTTTTAAAAAATATATTGGTTAAATAACATCATTGTGTACTTCTAATTGTTAAATACGATGATAGATAATAACTTTATATAATTTATAAAAAACAATGGCAAAAATAACATATTGTGTTATATTTATCACCATGAGTTTTGAAAAATACATTGGTGAAAGTATATTATTGTGTACTTCTAATTGTAAAACACAATGATAGATAACAACTCTATATAATCTATAGAAACAATGACAAAAATAACACAAAATGATTTAAAACGTAAAACACAATGACAAATATATATTATAAATGATGTAAATATATAATACAGTGAACATATAAGACACAATAAGCTGATGTATTTGATATAATGATTAAAATATCATTCTC
Organism: Flaveria sonorensis; assembly: GCA_025506505.1. Taxonomy (NCBI): domain Eukaryota; kingdom Viridiplantae; phylum Streptophyta; class Magnoliopsida; order Asterales; family Asteraceae; genus Flaveria; species Flaveria sonorensis. The sequence continues at coordinate 53,350,660 of CM046427.1, read as the reverse complement.
TTTGAAACAATAGAAGACACGTGTTAAGCTCACAATCATTTTTAAACTTTCAAGATTAAATCTCTTTTTAATATACCCCTATCCTTTTATAAAATGTGTTTGATGTTTTCCACTTAATAAATCCTTCTTTTTCTAAACAAATTTGTTTCTTCAATGTTAAGCACGCTTAAATGTATCCACATTTAGTAGGTTTCATCCACTTAGACATTTCCGCATTCAAATTCTATTTGATTTAAATCATATGTTTAGTAAAATATTATATGGAATTTGGTTTCACAAACACTTAACCAAGGTTTATCAATACTATTATATAAAATATAATTTTGAGACACAAGTTTAATTTTACAAAAAAAAAAATAAGACAACTAATACAACTTTTTAATCATTAGATATAAGTATTCTATGCAATCGTTCCTATATTGCCCCTCATTTAATAATTTTTTTTCTAATTACATTAATTAGTGCATATTATTAATTATTATTCAATAATGTGAGATGATTTAATTCCCTACATTATATATATTATATCATTTATAATATCTTAAATTAACATTTTAATTTATTAATAAGTATTATCCTATTTGAATACTTAACTATAATTACTAAATACTCGTATAATAATTATAATAATAATAATAATTAAATTTATAAATAAGTATATATTATTTGAATACCTAACTATATAATTACTAAATACTAATTTTGTTTTGTTTAATTGTGAAAGGAGGAGAAAGATGTAGAGGCAATAAAACGACTTCTTGAAGGATATGATAATAGCTTATGGCCTTGTTGTGTGTCTAAGCTTGGGTATTATTATCTCTGCACTAGGGCGTGGCTGTTTATCAAATCAAATTAAATTTGAAATTTTTTAAACTGGATACAAATTCGACTCGAATTAAAAATTATTTGATTTTCATTCTGTTAAATTAAACAACCAAACATAATTTTCAAAATTCATGTCAATCCCGAGTCTGGGATTTAGGTGAATAAATAGTGATTTTATGTGTATTTTTATGGTATTTTAGAACCAGGTGATTTTATGGTGTTTCTAGGTATTTTTGTGGTGCTTTAGAATTGGGTAATTATATGATGTTTTTAAAACAGGGTGATTTTTTGGTATTTTAGAACTAAATGATTTTATGATGTTTTTAAATAGATGAATTGATGGTATTTTCAAACTGAGTTACAATAAAAGAAATATACTTAAAATTACCATAAAAATTTTTCACTCTAAAAACGTATAGTGAAAATCAACGACTCAGGATCATAAACTTGTCTAGTTATAAAACATCATATAGTTGTGTAGTTCTTATACTCTAAAAATTGTCTAGATATAAAACACCGTAACTCACTATATATCACCTAATTAAAAAAAACACTATAAAATCACCAACCATTTTAACCTAGTTGATTTTATAATGTATTTGAATTAGATATTTTATGTTATTTTTGAGCTAAGAAATTTTATGATGATTTTGACCTGAAAATTTTATAGTGTTTAAAAGGTATATAACTTTATGGTATTTTGACTTATAGATGATTTATAGTGCTTTTAAAATTAGACAATTTCATAGGTGTAAAAAATATAGTGAGAATCAATAATTCAATGATGAAGTAGAAGTATAAAGATTAAAGAACATGTAACATGACAAATCATCATGTACATAACAAAATATTTTAAATTCTTATTTTATTTTACAATCCTCATTTCTTGTTTAGTTATTCTGTTTATTTATTTGTTTAATTATTTTAAATTTGTGTATTAAATTAGAAGTTAGTACTTTCAAATATAAATGTTAGAATATTTTTTTTGGTTGAATTCGAATTTGTTCCAAACTCGATATTCAAATTCGAATCGAACTGAAATCGAACTTGATTTCGAATTCGAATTTGAATACGAATCGAATCCTTCGAATATAATTTAAATACAAATTGAATTTGAAAACAAAACTAAAAATCCAATATAATTCTTTAATACGAGAATTTGAAATTCAATTCGTTGAACACCCTACTAGTATACGCCTTATAAGTGCTTGTATATGTCTGCACATGGTTTATTATACCCACATACGTGCATATTATACATGTGTATTCAACTTGTATACACCCATATATAAGTTATTATGTCAACTTGTATAATGCTATATCTTTTAAATAAATAAATAAATATATCTATCTATATCTATACTACTATATAATACATATTAGAATGATAAAATGATAATTTCATTCAAAGTATAAGACACCTATACAACATTTTAAACATGAAATACAAGTATTTTATGCAATGGTTTCACTTTTGCCCCCCATTTAATTAACTTCTTCTAATTATTGTATTATTTAATACACATTATTAATACATTATTTAGTAATATGATATTGTTTAATTCACTTTTATTAAATTTTATTTTTTATAATAATATAATGACATTTAAATTTATAGTTACTAATCATATTTTTGTAATTAAATACTATTTAAATTAAGTATTATTTTATTTAAATACTTATATTTATACTACTATATAATACATCTCTTTGGAGAGAGATGTAATTTTGCTAATCATACAAGTTTTGAAGCAATATATACAAAGGAATGCAAGACATTTATGAGGGGTAGAATAAGGAATTGATTGAGATTTTAAGACACTTTAAGAGCAATATTGTAAATTTATTCATTAAATTTTATATACCTTGACAGTTTTATATTTACTAATTATATGTTTATAACTAAATACTGAATTAAGTATTATTTTATTTAAGTATTTAAGTATATAATTTATATATATCTTTATATTTATAATAACTATAAAACTAATATTTTTCTAGAGGCATTTTGTGAGTCTAATAATTTTAATATTTATCTATATCTTTTAGAATAAAAATGAAAGTAGGATCGAATGATAATTTTAGGTATAAATTATGACAATCATATGAAAAGCAATGCTTAAATTTCAAAATTTTAACTATTTTATTTTATTTATGCTCTTATAATAAAGTATAACATATGATGCTTATAATATAAATTGGTATTAATATATAAAAATATAAAGTAAATCATTTATAAAATAATATATATATATATATATATATAATTTAAACTTGAGAAATTTTAACATGTATAATTATGGATATTACTTGCGTAATAATGAATATAATTTGCGTAATTATCCACCTCATATGCATAGTTGTGTCATTGACGAAATTACATCTCTCCCAAAAGACACGTGTCACGCCCCGATAACACGTAATTATCCACCTCATATGCATAGTTGTATCCACCTCAAATCTACGAGCGTATCAACGAGCTCCGTTCGTCACACCGAACCTCCCAATGAAGAAAAGTCAGGTTTTAGGAGCTTTAATACCATTTTTGCTCGACTGGGCTCCACACTAACCGCTACCCATTCCTTGGTGGTCTACTACCGCCTTAAATAGAAACATACACATCTATGAAATAAATATACCACGCTGACTGTTAAGCTCGACCATGGTGGTCCACGACCACCTTAGCTGACTGTTATGCTATTCCCTTACCGGTCCATTATGAGACCCGGATCTCCTTGCTTAACGGTCTGCTATGCCTACTTATGGCAGTATGCTATGGTCCTAAAATCCCAAATACCTTTGAAATTTTCCATTTTAAACCACTCCACTCATGTTCACCACCCGTTTATCCATGTAACAACATGTCCGTTGGGCCGAGGGGTCAAAATTTTCATCTTTATCTGTAGGTCGTCATGGTAATTTGATATTAATTCCAATATGGCTTGTCTAGTTTTGGTTACAACTACAATCTACAATAAATTTAAAAATAAAACCAAATGTATTGCTAGAAGTATTTCAAAACTGTAAATAAATTACAAGTCAATTGAAAACCACAAGAATTATAAATAATCAACACAACCACGTGTCTCAGACTTGTTAATGAAACAACATAATATTTAATTAAATAAAAAATGATGCAATATTTTTTCAATCAAAGCTTTTGACAAAATATAACTTGATTGCAATTATAAATTGTCGTTTTATAAGTTTGCAAAAGTGGTTTTGATACGGTAACAAAATAATTTTACAACAATACAATGATGTATGTATGTACGTATGTATGTAGGTACGTAGGTACGTGCGTGTAGGTACGTACGTACGTGCGTGTAGGTACGTACGTACGTAGATACGTAGGTACGTATGTAAGTATGTAAGCATGTATGTATGTATGTATGCATGCATGCATGTATATATGTATGTATGCATGCATGCATGTATATATGTATGTATGTATGTATGCATGTATATGTATGCATGCATGCATGCATGCATGTATGTATGTATGTATGTATGTATGTATGTATGTATGTGTATGTGTGTATGTATGTATGTATGTATGTATGTATGTATGTATGTATGTATGTATGTATGTATGTATGTATGTATGTATGTATGTATGTATGTATGTATGTATGTATGTATGTATGTATGTGAGATCTGTTAGGGCATTAGCTAAGATGGTAGCAGACCCGAAAAAGAAGAAGGAGCAAGCCTGTGAGATCTGTCAGGGTGGTCATGATACTATTGATTGTCCCATTTCTACTGATAGTTTTTAGGAGCAGGTTGACTTTGTCAGCAATCCCAACCGGATGCAAGGAAATGCCTTTGGTATTTTCTATAATCCTGGTTAGAGGAATAAGCAGAACTAGAGGAGTGGGAACCCACCGGGTTTTCAACCGCGTACTCAAAGTTTGTTTTAGAATCAAAGTTCGAGTAGCGATTAGACTAGAGGCATAGGTTAGGGCAAGAAGAAACCCACCCTCGAGGATATCATGATGTAGCGGTTACAGATGTTAACTCAATTCATGGCGAGGGATGACACTAGGTATAAGGAAGCGCAGGCTAGAGATTAAGCATATCAGGTTAGGTTCCATGAGAAATAGGCCATGATCAAGAACCAAGAAGCATTATTACAGAATATAAAAAGGACTATGGACCTCTTATCAGATATGTTTCAGAAAAGGCAGCCTGGAGGCCTACCTAGTAATGTAGTGAATAATCCGAATGCGCATGTGAAGCCTGTGATGACTTGTAGTGGTAAGTCGTCTGGTGTGGTTGAGCATCCTCTAATGATTGAAGAGGAGGGTGATGAGGAGATAAGGATGGAGGCCCTTCCTGGAAAGGTGCAACAAAGGCTGTGCCCAGCAAGTACAACACAGCAAGAGGAGTCCGTAAAGAAGGTTGCTGAGAAGAAGAAGGCAAAGGAGTCATTAGTCCAGTTTGACAGACTTCCATATCCAGGATGATTGGCTTAGCATCAGTCTGAGGAGCAGTATGGAAAGTTTCTTATGATGTTTAAACAATTCAAAGTAAACTTACCTTTTGTAGAGGCATTATAGCACATGCCTAAGTATGCTAAGTTTCTGAAGGATCTGCTCACAAATAAGAAAAAGTTGGAGAAGATCTTGACTGTGACGTAGAGTGAGGAGTGTTCAGCTGTTGTGTAGAATAAACTACCACAAAATATGACTGATCCGGGTAGTTTTACTATTCCATGTATCATAGGTGGTTTGTCTGTGAGCAATGCTTTGGCAGATCTAGGGGCTAACATAAACTTGATGCCATATTCTGTATTCGCTAAGCTAGACCTAGGTGAGCCAACAACGACACGCATGAGCATTCAGTTAGTGAATAGGTTAGTGAATATCCATGAGGGATCGTAGAGAACATGCTCATTAAGGTGGATAAGTTTTTTTCCCTATTGATTTTGTGATCTTAGATATGGATGAGGACAAGAAGGTACCATTGATCTTAGGATGATCTTTCCTAGCAACTACGAGGGCATTGATTGATGTCCTTGACGGCAAGCTAACCTTAGAGTTGCAGATGAAACAGTTACCTTCGACGTGAACAAATCTATGAGAACACACATGACCAGGATGATACCTTGTACATCATAGATACCATTTGGACATAGGTGACTACGAGTTTTCAATAGTTTATTAGATCAGATCAGACATACTAACAAATCTTAGTTTGTGAGAACCAAGAAATCAAGTTGACTGCTTTTGCCTTTGAGCATGACTCGATAGGTCTTGAGGGTCAGCCTCTCAAGGAGACCAACGTGTGTATGGTGATTACGAGAGAGGAACCGATAGAGAAGTCGTCGATTGAAACTCCCCATCCTTAGAGGTTAAGAAATTGCTATCTCACCTGGAGTATGCATTTCTAGATGAGGGATCTCAGTTACCTGTCATCACTTCTGCTGGATTGACAGAAGAGGAGAAGAGGAGACTAGTAGATATGCTAAAGGCATACAAGCAAGCTATTGCATAGAAGATTATGGATATCAAGGGTATCAACCCTTTATTTTACACATATAAGATACTCATGGAAGATAGTATAAGCCTGTTAGAAAGATTCAGAGGAGATTAAATCCTAACATGCAAGAGGTAGTCAAAAAAGAAGTAATTAAGTTGTTAGATGTGGGATTTCTCTACCCTATCTCTGACTCGAAGTGGGTGAGTCCCGCGCAGGTTGTTCCCAAGAAAGGGGGGGTGACAATGGTGACTAATGAGAAGAACAAGTTGATTCCGATGAGGATAGTCACCGGATGGCAAGTTTGCATTGATTATCGCAAACTGAATGATGCCACGAGGAAGGACCATTTCCCGCTTCCCTTTATCGATAAGATGTTGGAGCATTTGTCAAGGCAACATTTTTACTGTTTCATTGATGGATTTTCAGGTTATTTCCAGATCCCCATCGCTCCAGAGGATCAGCAAAAGATGACCTTTACATGTCCGTATGGCACCTTTACGTATCGTCGCATGCCGTTTGGGTTATGTAACACTCCAACCACTTTTTAGCGGTGTATGGTAGCTATATTCCAGGACATGATCGAGGAATCTATGGAGGTTTTCATGGATGACTTTTCTGTGTTTGGGAGCTTCTTCGATTCATGTTTAGAGTGTTTAAGATGATGTTGGCTCGATGTGAGGAGACCAACCTCATGTTAAACTGGGAGAAGTGTCACTTCATGGTGAAGAGGGCATCGTTTTAGGGCACAAGATTTCACGCACAGGGCTTGTGGTTGATAAGGAGAAGATTAAGACTATTAGCAAGCTTCGCCTACCCATATCGGTGAAATCTATTAGGAGTTTCCTAGTCTACACTGGTTTTTATCGACGTTTCATTAGAGATTTCTCTAAGATTAATAGGTTGATGACGCAACTTCTAGAGAAAGATGTGCCTTTTGTGTTCTCTGAGGAGTGTAAGAGAGCTTATGGGCTTTTAAAAGAGAAGTTGGTCAATGCTCCGATTATGATTTCCCCAGATTGGAGTTTACCTTTTGAGTTGATATGCTACGCGAGTGACTATACGATAGGTGCGGTCTTAGGTTAGCGTAGGGGCAAACATTTCCACCTGATTTATTACACGAGTAAGAAGCTAACATATGCATAGGAGCATTACACCACGACTGAGGAGTTGCTGGCATTAGTCTTTGCATTCGATAAGTTTAGATCTTACCTTGTCCTTTCTAAGACTATTGTTTACACAGATCATGCTACGCTTAAGTATTTGTTCAGTAAGCAGAATGCTAAGCCAAGATTAATACGATGGATTTTGCTGCTTCAGGAGTTTGAAATTGAGATTAAGGATAAGAAAGGAGTGGAGAATATTGAAGCGGACCATTTGTCATGTTTAGAGGACTCTTGGCGCGAGGAGATTAGGGAAGACATAATCGATGATAACTTTCTGCATGAGACACTGCTGTTAGTGAAAACATATGAAGAGGGTTTTCCATGGTTTGTAGATCTGGATAATTACTTAGTGACAGGGGTTCTGATAACAGGCATGACACATTAGCAAAAGAAGAAATCCTTTGAAGATGTTTACCATTACATTTGGGAAGACCCCTACCTCTTACGCATTGGAGCAGATCAAATCGTACGCAGGTGCTTACACGATGATAAGGCAAGGAGGATTTTGAGGCATTGCCACTCAGGACCAACACGTGGCCACTATGGAGGGAGTTTGACAGCAATGTAGGTATTCAATGCTAGGTTTTATTGGCCGACGATCTTTAAGGATGCGCATGAGTTTATGAGGAGTTGTGACGCGTGTTTGAGGGTAGGAAATATTTCATCCCGGAATGAGATGCCACAGACTGCCATTCAGGCATGTGAGATTTTTTATTTATGGGGCATCAATTTCATGGGCCCGTTTCCGCCATCATGCTGGAACAAGTACATCTTAGTAGTCGTAGACTATGTTTCCAAGTGGGTGGAGGCTCAAGCCTTACCTACGAATGATGCTATGGTTGTAGTGAGATTCATTAAGTAGTTATTTTCATGCTTTGGTACCCCCAAAGCTCTGATTAGCGATCAAGGGACCCACTTCTGCAATGCGCAAATAGAGAAAGCTTTGCAACGCTACGGAGTCACCCATCAGCTTGTAACAGCTTATCATCTGCAGACTAGTGGGCAAGTTGAGGTACGTAATCGGGGTATCAAGAGGATTCTAGAGAAAACAATCAAATCAAATCGTAAGAATTGTTCTGATAAGTTAGATGACGCACTATGTGCTTTTCCCACGGCGTATAAGACACCAACTGGTTCTACATCGTTCAAGATGATTTATGGGAAAGCATACATCGCGCATATTAGCCATTGAGGACAGTGAATTTAGATATGTCCATGGCCGGACAAAATCGATTTCACCAGTTGCACGAGTTGGAGGAATTGAGAGATCATGCGTACGCCCATTTGACTTGATACAAGGAACGTACGAAAGAATTAAATTATCACCACCTGAAAGGTAATAAGTGTGGGGATCAAGTGTTGTTGTACAATTCGTGATTGAAATTGTTTCTGGGAAAATTAAAGTCTCGATGGTCGGGACCATACACTATGCGCGAGGTATTTTCATACAGAACAATTGAAATCAAGGAAAAGGACGAGGAGACGTTTAAGGTAAACATCCATAGTTTGAAGCACTACATTAGCGGACCGGTGACTGAGAACGAGGACGAAGTGGTCGACCGCTCCCCTGTTGGAACCTGATTGAGAGGTTCGAGTCAGGCTGACGACTCGTAAATAAACCATGCGCTTCCTGGAGGCAACCCGAGGGTTTGTTTTTATTTTTTTACATTTCTAGTTTAATTTTTAATTTTTATTTCTTTGTACCAGATGCTCCTGTGTTTGTCTTTGATTTCAGGCTATTGCTCGGAGCTGGATGATCGTTTACTTGAGGTTTTCATCAGTTGAAGTGTGGGGATGCCATTTACATTATTAATGAACCTTCTATCATTGCACGTTACATATCAGGGAAGTTTCAGATTTCCTATTTCTTACACTTCTATTATCTTTAGTGCTTATATTTATTTGTTCAAACATTAGGGACAATGTTTGATTTAAGTGTGGGGATGGGGTTGCTAGCAATACTGAAACATTTTGGGTCAATAATATATATATATATATATATATATATATATATATATATATATATATATATATATATATATATATATATATATATATATATATATTAATTGATAAATCCCTGAAATTCAAAAAAGAGAAAAAAAGACACTAAGTACCACTCGTCCACGCATATAAAACACAACTTGAATGAATCATGATGTGATGCCGATTAGCATTTATTAGTTAAACCTAGGGCATGATTTACTTTTCAAGTCCATGATTAAGTTAACTTAACAAGCGATTACTTAGACGTCTAATTAAGTGAGGTAAACCGAGTGATAATAAACATATAATTTTCACAACTAATACCCTTATTACCTCCGTTTTTATGTGAGATTGAGCCTTTAATTCTTGATTATTTTCATTTCACATGCATTTGTTAGTTTGAGCATTTATATAACACAATTACATGCATTTTAAAACTTGTCTAGGTTATACACTTCGAGACCATGAACTTTGAACTTGCACAAAAGTGATAGAGGCACCTAGGATTTAGCCTTGTGTTTAGCCTGTGACTACCACACCTTGAAGTTATCCACTAGTTAGCCATATTGAACCGTTTATTTAGTACTTTCTTTTGTTTACACCCCTGCCTTTATTTATTTTAGCCTTTTGTGTTATAACCTGTGTGTTTAGAAAATCTGACTAAGTTAGTTTTTAAATAGTCTAATTAATTTGTTATGCCTGATTTAGTCTCAGTTCCTATATTTGGTTGTGAACGTGTCATTGTGTTCGTTCAAAAAAAAAAACAAAATTGAAAAATGAAAAAATCAAAGAAGATGAAAATCTAATCCCACAAAAGCATGTCTATAAGTACTGTGTTTGTTAAAGGATTCAAGTTTGATCATTTGTTTTGTTTATCAATTGCATATTATGTTCGTGTTTAGCCTAGCGAATTCAGATTTTTCTAACACCTTAGCCTTATTTTTTCCCCCTTGGTTATTCCTACTATTGTAGTATTGTCCTAGCCACGTTACAACCCATATATGTTAAGAGCTACTTGATTTGTGCAAAGTTCAATAGTTGGTTGGTGTAGATGTGATACGTTTACAAGCTTATGATAACGTCATGTCGTGATGATATCGAGAGTACCACATATATAAACTAGTATATTTTATATTAGTCTACTAAACAAATCGAGATGAGAGAATATTGTGAGAAGTTGTGGATTTTTGTGTGTTTAGAGTCTTTAAAGTAAATTGAACTTAGTTAGTGCGTCCGTTTTTCAAAATTGATATCACGGTTGCTTGTTAAGTTGTTGTGTTTATGAAGTTAGACTTGTTGACGTTAGATATGCCGTGGGATGAGATTGCTTAGGAACAAGCAAATGTTCAAGTATGGAGATATATGATGTGGTTTAAATTAAACATACTTTATAAAAATATTTCTTACGTCTTTAAATATTTTTTGGGTTAGTTATTATTAAATATTACTCATAATTGGCTCATACTTAAATTTAAAAGGTTTTAAGAGTCTACAAACTAAAATAATTAATTCCAACGAAACTCAAAACCCAATTAAGAAAGTCAAACAAATATGATATATAGATATATTAGTATTATTAATTTAGCTAAACCAAAGATGAATTGTAAATAAAAATCATGAGTCTAAGTATGGAATTGTATGGATGTAAATATTAAATTTATATATTGAAATCATAGCATGAATTCTATTCACGTGACTTTAATCAAAGATGATCCATATAATTCCCTTGCTGTGTTTTGTTTTGTGAAGCCCCCACGTGACATGAATTGTTTTTACGGCCATCGTTTTTTACAGTTGAAGCCCGCGAGAAATTTGGAGTAGAAGATACAAACAACCTAAATCTCCCATATAAAAAGTAAACAAGCGACGGCAGAAGGAGAGGCGTACGGGAGAAAAGGATACAAAAAAAGATTCATTAATTTTGAATTAAACTTTGAAGTTTGGAGTACGATCGAAAAGCAAGGATTGAAGCATTCAAGTATTGAAAAACATTCGGTTCGATTCGTTTTCTTTATTATTTATTTGTTTCGTCAATTCTCTCATTTATGTTTATAGAGTTTGAATCTTTATTATTGTTCTTGATGTTTTTAAACGTTATGAGTAGCTAACTTTTTAGTACTATCTAGGTTGCATTGAAAGCTAGTATGTTTTGACTAAATAATTGGTTTAGATTTCGTATATTTGTTGATTAATCTTAGAACTTGGTTATTTTCTCAATTAAATGCGGATATGTGAACTGTTTTATGCTTGAAAATTATTTCCATGCTTGTGTGTGCTTGATCTTGATTGACTGCATGATATCTAGGTTAGGTGTTGCACGTTAAAATTAATTACTTTGCGTTTTTAATTTTAGACTCGGATTAGAGATAATCTTAGGAGTTTTGGTTGTGATTTGATAGTATTTTTCAGTGAGCTACCTTATCTAAAACTTAGGTGTGATAGATACTGCTTAAAACTAACTACCCATTGCTTGTTAGGTTTAGACTTCGTGAGATCGTGTTTTGTTTTTCATTCGTGGTGTTAGTGTTTAAGGGTATTTAATTGGATTTGATTAAGTTGTCCTTTATCTTAGGGTTCAATAATATTATCTTAAAGATTTTATGGTAGAAAACCTATGGTGATCTTTCATTAGATATTTTAATAAACCTATCTTGTGCTTTATACCTGTCTTTGGTTTTCTTAGAGAGTAGCAACATACCTAGTTAACCCTAGATTCGTATTTTTAGATATACTCATACAAGTAATTACCTTTATGTCATTACATGTTAGTTGGATTCCTACCTAGGTAGTTACACTTATTTGATCGTATTCAAGTTTTCAAGTGTGAATTCTTATTTGTTTATTTCATTTGTCGCGTTTAGATTAATTAATTTTAATTAAATTGTTTATTTTTTTATTAGTATTAATTACTTTAAATATTTAAATTAATCAGATTAGAAGTTGGTAGAGGTTTATTATCAAGAGCCACCAAAAGTGTCCAAGAATTTGATATCCGGACTTACCTCAACTTTACGATATCACGACCGGTACACTTGCCGTTGGGAATTTCCATTTTAAAACTAATTTGTGAAAATTGTTTTTGTAATAAATTAATATATATTTTTTCACACATCAATTACCATAAAGAAACTTAACCAAAAGAGTTATAAAGGCAAGACTGTTTGATCTTGAAGTGAAAAAGAAGAAATAAAAGGAACAAATATTTGGGAGCCGGGCATATTGAGAAAATGAAGAAAATTATAGTCAAGAGAGCAAATGGAGTAATCTCTTACCATGATCATGAAATGAAATCCTCGATTTGCCTCTAGACATTCTAGAGCAAATTGTTGAGTATTTAAATACTTTTGGATGTAGAAAAAAGAAGATTAAGCTCCTGCTCCAAGAGGTATTGTCCTTGGTTCAAGCCGAGTCTAGTGAAGATATTCCTGAAACTTCTCTATCAGCATATGATCCAATCCAAGAGTGGGAATATAATCAAAGCAAAGATGCATACTTTGTCACCAGATCAACTGCTAGAAGAGTAGCTTACTCAAAAAACCAGTTGGTGTGCTTCAACTGGTTTAAAATAGTTGACCTGACCAGACTAAGACTAAGAAATCTCAGTAATGGCTCAGAAGAAAGTAGAGAAGGTGCTTCTAAGGATATGCAAGTCACATCATGAGAAATCAAAGCAAGCTTCGGAATAAAGATTAAAGAAAAGAGAAGCTGAAGCTTCCGAAGCCATCTTATCTGCTGAACCCTCACCTAGCACTCAATCATAATCTCCTATTCCTACCACTTAATCAGCTCAAACTATTGAGCACATATCTCCATCAATCCAACAAGCAACTCAAGCAATTGAACCCTCATCATAAAAAATTCAAATGATCTTTTGGTAGATGTAATGACAATCACTACAGCTGCTAAAAGAATTAGAAGAGCTTTGGAAAATCCAAAGGAAACTACTGAAGATGATCTCTTAGAATCTGAAGAAGAAGAATCTTCTAAAGATGATCGAACTCTCATTAGTGGTTCAAAGACCTTCTTCTTGAATGAGTTAGAGGTTCTGAACCTCAGCCCAGAAGATCGGAAGAAATGTTTTCCCTTATCAAATAATATGAAGGCATGCTTGACAAGTACAAATCTATGGCTTCTATCCTCAAGGTGAAAATTGGAAAAAAGGTTGAGGCAGAGCCAAAAGGAAATGAAGAATAAAATGTTCTTCATGTGACTCCTCTAAACGTTCATGATCATATCACTCAATGGAGTTACAATTCTACAACAAACTCTTTCATATTAATTTTTGCTGGTGAAAGATTGAGTCAAAGAATATGATCTCTTCATACTATCCCGGCACAACATGAGAGATTTGGTAGATCTACCTCTTAGAACCCCATAAGAGATAGAAGGGTATATATGTATGAACTTATTTTAATGAGGATGCTTGAAGATTGAAGAAAAGTTTTGATAGCATCAACCTAAGGGGGTTTGTTGGATTATGAGAAGGATGAAGAACTTTAAGTTTTATGTTGATCTCCATATACCTAAACTTAAGTATTTGCTTTACATCATCCATCCTCATTTGTCTAAGTCATCCGCATAAACTAATGCGGATGAATAAATACTTAGTCTATCTTTTGTATCCATACTTATTTCTTCTAAATCCACATAAACTCTAACATTTGTATTTATTCCAACTAGAACAACATCCCAATCACTAGTTGAATTGGCATGCATGATCCTTTCAGGGTCCAATAATACTCCCATAAGGATTATGCAGCCTATGTACTTTAAGGGTTTGTAGGTGATGGAAGTTGTGAAGATTTTGGTGAATCTTCAGACATTGTTGGTGCTTGTTGTTGTTGTGAAGTTGATGTTGGATCTGATGTTGATGTTGGTAGAGGTGGTGGTGCTGGTGCTAGTTCAGGATCTGTAGGATACTGAGTGATAGTAGGATCCAGAATAGAGTTGATCATGGTTGCAAACTTTCTAGGCTCTTGCATTCTACTAGTATCAAGCACATGTGTCTTTATTTGCTTTATTCTAGAAATGAATTCAATCAGGACATCTCAATGACTGTGGCTCATACATAGCTATGGTAGATAAACAATATCTATGAATTACAAGATCACCATCTGCATTTATCTCCAACTTCACGATACTACCAAAGTTTAAAGGAACTCTCTTTCTCTTCTTGGCTTCTCCTTTTCTGTTGATCCTATTATAAGCAACCTTTAAGATTCTGTACACTTTAGAAAGAAAGTTAGATCATCTTCACCAAGCCTGTTCTTAAGGCTCCTAAAGTGCCTAGTGAACATATAATGGATATATAATTCATCTAGCAGCCGCAGTTCATAAGCAGTAAAGAGTTTGATATTTGGACCTACTCATTTTCTTTCTTTTACCAACTCACATTGTTTATTGATGTGTGTGAAAGTTATATATATTTTGATAAAGATTTTTATATAAATTTAGTTTTAAATGGTTTTACTTATACTAACTAGACACACAAAAGGCAAGTGTACCTGTCATATGGTAATATAGTGTTAGTAAGAATCGAGCATCAATCCATGGACATACTAAGTATACTTAAAAACCCTTATAAATGACTATCTAATTAGGTTTTGATTTTGGAAATGATTAGTTTGATTTGAGGTGACTAACTATTTTTGTGGTTTTTTATAATGATAATTAAAATAGATCATGATGAATAAAGATAGATCGAGACTTTTGGTCATTCTTTCAGTGAAACAAGACTATCATCCTAATTTAGATTACAATTATGTAACTATGATTAATTGCATGGTGTGATTAAAGATATAAGTTACAACAGTTATGTTAATGTTTATAAACATGTTCCAGCGTGGATTTCTCATAAATTGGCTAAATAATGACAAGGACAGCTGTATCGAGTCACTTACAACGCTAACCACCAAGCCATTAGTGACGTAGGTAATAATTGGGCACCCTTTAACATACGATTTCTGAAAACATAACTTAATGTTCGAAAGAGAGTTAATCAAGTTCCTTTTTAACATACCATTTATTTTAGAAAACCAAAACAATTATTATAGATTTTTCAGACTACTAAAAGATTATATGATTTCAAATAACTATTTCTACTTTATTAGCCATGAATTTATTATGAAGATCGGTTTCATGAATAAAAGTTAGTTCATCCGTTTTTTAACCTTGTATGACATTCATAATTACAAATCATAAGCTTGTAACTTCCCACTCAAATTAAGATGCTACCCATCAAAATTTTACTGAAGATTACCATAACATTAATATAATATAAAACACATTATTAGTTTATAATAATTAAATAAAGTTTCACTGAATTAGGATAATAAATAAAGTTTAGCTTATAATGAGTTTGAACATAACAACAAATATAAAAGATAGTAATGAAATCATAGGTAATTAGAACAATCAAACTGGTGATCCACTATGGATGATGATAAACAATCACCGGCTTCTTCTAAGTGTTGAGTGGACCTCCAAAGGCTAACCTCAGTAGATTGTTTAACAACTCTACTTGATGCATGTTTGATAAAGTGTTTCTGCTTCCTCACACCTTTTTACATTTAGTCTCAAGTTGATTTACATCTTTATTTGAGATGTAAGGCCCCGATCCCGGGAAACCTCACAATTGGTTATTCATAGCACATTACACATTAAAATACATTAAAGTAAGAAAACATTACAGCGGAATAGTTAAACAAAAACCATTTCATGCATTAATAATAACTTTTGCCAAGAAATACATCGTTGTTACAAGTTTCAAAAGAGAACATTTAGTTGTATTACAAGACAAAAATCTCATTTTTGCATAACAAGGATGCCAGTCTTTATTTGCCAAGTAGCTTCAAGTTCGTGCCATTCCCAGCAACATCATTACCTACCAACTGATATGCATATAAAAAGTCAGCGTTGTTGAGTAAGTTCTAGTTTTGATAATATATAAAATTTACATTTTGTAAGCTTCACTTGGTGTTCATCCATCTTTATACATAACCATTCTTTAAGAGATTCATTATCTTTCTTTCTTTTATTATCTTTCTCTTTCATTAACTAGGATTGCACAAAGCAAAAGCCTACATTGTTGGTTGGCAATAGATGCCGAACCCCTGCCAGTACACGTTTATCATAGTAGCTAACTCCTAACGGTTGACCCACACTGCTAGGCATGAAGCTTGCTCATGAATACAGGTCCCATTCATTTATTGGTCAATCATAAGGATTAGACCCCAGATGTGCATCCTTTAGGTTGAAACAGCCGACACGCAGGGTCGTGATCCTCCATTTATTTTGTTTGCAATGCTTTTTATTTATCATAAGGGCCCGGGGGTAATATTCATTAGGTTATACTATCTTTTTTTTTATTTCTTTGTGACCACTTGATTATGAATAATAATTTTATGATATTCTTAGTCTTATTATCACATAACATGAGATATTCATAATCATAACAGTAGCCCATAAGCAAATTGAGCATTAGAAACATTAAACAAACATAATATTCCATTAAAACATAAGTACGAGTCACTTAATTTCCATTCCCAAAATTTCAGAATAAACCTAAGTGTTCACAGCGTATGAATAAGGTATACAGCGGATGACTTAATTACTAAGTGCCCACAGTGGACAGTTAAAGTCCACAGTGGACAAACAAAGTTCACAGTGGACGACCAAGGTCCACAGCGGATGAACTAAACACTAAGTGTGCTCATAGCGGATGACTAAAGTCCATAGCGCATGAAGATCTGTGTTCTCATGGACTATATTGGGAGCCTTAGCTTTGCTCCTAGTGACACGTGGCCCAGTAGTACGTCGGCCACGAGCACCACCTCGGGTTGCCTTTCTAGATTTTCTACCCGCCATAAAATCTACTTCCTATAAGATTCAAACACCAACAAGGTCATTCAAGGTAATAGCTCAGATTATGTCAAATACAGTAAGTCCCTAATTACAATGGCCAGTTGTGATTAGCCACTTACTTTACTCTTTATTCCCCAAGCATTTCCTATCTTGACTACATCAGCATCCAAATCTACTAAGCATGTAAGTCAGATAGCATACGCATATAATACCGGTTAACTTGAAGAAAATTTTACCTGATCACATGTAGCTACTTAGGCTGGCATCCTTCATTTGGTCCCATTTTCAGTTTAAGTTTAGGTTTTGAAATTAATTTACCCAATTCTCTTAAACTTTGGCTCTGATACCAACTTGTAGGGCCTTGATCCCGTGAAACCCCACAGTTGGTCATTCATAGCACATTACACATTAAAATACATTGAAGTAAGAAAACATTGTAGCAGAATACTTAAACAAAAACCATTTCATGCATTAATAATAACTTTTGCCAAGAAATAAATCGTTGTTACAAGTTTCAAAAGAGAACATTTAGTTGTATTACAAGACAAAAATCTCATTTCTGCATAACATAGTTGCTGAGTGAGTTTCAGTTTTTGTCATGCAGGAAATATACATTTTGCAAGCTTCCTTTGGTAATCATCCATCATTGTACATAATCATTCATTAAGAAATTCATTATCTTTCTTTCTTTCATTATCTTTCTCTTTCATTAATTAGGATTGCACAAAGCAAGAGCCTACATTGTTGGTTGGCAACAAATGCCTAACCCCTGTCAGTACATATTTATAAGTGGTAGCTAACCCCTGACAGTTGACCCATACTGCTAGGCATGAAGCCTGCTCATGAATATAGGTCCCATTTATTCATTGGTCACTCACAAGGATTAGACCCCAGATGTGCATTCTCATGGGCCGAAAAAGCCGCACATCAGTTGAGCTAACGATGACAATGTCGTGCACCTCTATTCATTGTGCTTGCAAGGCTTTTCATTCATCATAAGAGCCCAGGGGTAACATTCATTAAGTCCCAATGTCTTTTGTTTTATCCTTTGTGACCACTTAATACTTTTAAGATATCCGATCATTAAAATCACATAACATGAAATATTCATAATCATAACAATAGCCCATAAAAGATTAAAATAAAAAAAAAATCAAACAAGCACATTCTCCTATTAAAACATAAGTACAAATCACTTTATTTCTATACCCAAAATTCCAGGATAAACCTAAGTGTTCACAGCGCATGAATGAGTTACACAACGGAAGACTTAAATGCTAAGTGTCCACAGCGGACACCCAAAGTCCACAGCGGACGATCAAAGTCCACAGCAGATGAATTAAACACTTAAGTGCCAATAGCGGGCAGTCAATATCCACATCGGATGACTAAGGAATACTAAGGCATTAAAGCGGATGACTAAGTTTCACAGGATGATTTAAGCACCTAAGTGTACACAACGGACGTGTATGAATACCTTAAGTGTTCACAGCGGACAAACAATGTCCACAATAAGCAAGTCAGGCACTTACTCACGTACTCCACTACATCATGCTTCATCCCTGGCCACCAATAATCCTTCTTCAAGTGCTGATACATCTTTGTAGCACCAGGATGGATGGAATACCGAGTTTTGTTAGCTTCATCCATAATCTTTCTCTTCAGGTTCCCGTAACAAGGAATCCACATCCGTCCGGATTGGGTTTTAACACCAAGGGTGTTCTCCCAAAAATCCGTTATCTGCCCCTTCATCCACTTAGAGTTGATCCTATCATCCTTCAGTGCCTTGTCTTGGAACTTTCTAATCTGACCCATGACATCGAGCGTCACAACCAGCTGACAAGCCTTCACCCTAATCGGTTCAGGTCGTTCCTTTTGACTGAGGGCATCAGCAACCACATTTGCCTTGCCTGGATGATAGTGGATTTCACAATTGTAATCCTTGATCAACTCTAACCACCTCCTTTGCCTCATGTTAAGATCCTTTTGCTCGAAGAAATACTTTAGGCTCTTGTGATCTGTGAAGATGGTACACTTTTCCCCATACAAGTAGTGCCTCCAAATTTTCAATACAAAGACCACAGCCGCCAACTCTAAATCATGAGTAGGGTAGTTAACCTCATGGATCTTCAATTGCTGAGACGCATAGGCTATAACCTTTCCTCGTTGCATCAACATGCAACCGAAACCTAAATACGAAGCATCTGAGTATACCACCAAGTCGTCATTCCCTTCAGGAAATGTCAAGATTGGGGCTTGGGTTAACCTCGTCTTCAACTCTTGAAACGCATTCTCCTAATTGGAACCCCATTCAAACTTCACATCCTTGCGACTAAGCTTAGTCAATAGGGTTGCCACCTTAGAGAAGTCTTGAATAAATCTTCTGTAGTAACCTGCCAAACCCAGGAAACTACGGATCTCGGATGGTGTCCTTGGGGATTCCTATTGCATTACAGGTTCGACCTTTGTAGGGTCCACCATTATTCCTTCGTGGTTAATCACATGGCCTAGAAATTGAACCCCTCATAGCCAAAATGCACACTTAGAGAACTTTGCGTACAATTTCTTGTTTCTAAGTGTCTCTAGTACCTCCATGAGATGACAGGCATGCTCCTCTTCTCTCTTAGAGTGGATCAGAATATCATCAATGAATACGATCACTGATCTGTCTAGCATCGATCGGCATACCCGATTCATAAGGTCCATAAAGGCAGCCAGCGCGTTGGTTAAACCAAAAGACATCATGAGAAACTCGTAGTGCCCATAACGAGTGCGAAAGGCTGTCTTAGGGATATTCTGCTCCTTCACCTTCAGTTGATGATACCCCGATCGAAGGTCTATCCTAGAGAACCAACTAGCACCCTGGAGCTGATCAGACAAGTCGTCAATCCTTGGTAAAGGATACCGGTTCTTCACAGTTAACTTGTTCAGCTCACGGTAGTTGATGCACATCCTCATACTACCGTCCTTCTTCTTCACGAATAAAACCGGAGCACCTTATGGAGAGATACTCGGCTGAATAAAGCCCTTATCCAAAAGATCTTGCAGTTGTATCATCAGCTCTTTGAGTTCAGATGGAGCCAACTGGTATGGTGCCTTGGCGACGGGTTGCTCTCCTGGCATCAAGTCAATCGAAAACTCGATTTCTCTATCGGGTGGGATCCCTGGCAAGTCTTCAGGAAACACATCGGGAAAATCACATACTACCGGCACGTCCAACAGTTGAGGCACGGTAGCATCCACATCCTTCACATAAGCTAGGTAAGCACCACACCCTCGCCTCATAAATTTCTCTGCCATGATCATAGATATCACTCGCGGAGTGATGCATTCCTTGTCCCCGTGAACCGTAACCAAACTGCCATCGGGCGCAATCAGACGAATCATCTTCTTTCGACACACGATATTCGCTTCGTAGGTCGCCAACCAATCCATTCCTAACACCATATCAAAACCTCCTAGGGCCATCACATACAATCTAGCAGGAAACCTATGACCATCCAATTCTATGAGGCAATCGTCAATCATATCAGTCACCTTGGTTGATTTTTCTATTGTTATCTCTACATGGAAAAGCACATCTATCTTCCTACTCTTACCATGCATTACACGACAAAGGCAGCAGATACAAAACTCCTACTAGCACCCGAATCGAAGAGCACAGAAGTATACAATTGCATTACCAAAAACATACCTGAAACTACTTTAGGGTCCACTCTAGCTTCTTCCAAGGTCATGTTGAATGCCTTTGCCTTTGCTTTGGTGCTCTCACCCTTCCTTTTCTCCCCAATCGTCTGGGTCCCTGAGCTTCCTGCTCCACCTTTCTTGCACTCCAGGCCCGAGTGGCCTACCTCTCTGCATTGGTAGCATCTCGGTACTTTACACTCCTTAGCATAATGGCCCTCGCCTCCACACTTGAAACACCTATTTGTCCCCACTCTACATTCAACCATGTGACTCTTTCCACACTTCCTACATTCCCTTTGGTCATTCCCCTTCCTCTGTTCTGGGCGACGATCGTCAACCCGCATCTTTTTCTCCCTAATTCCATAGCTGTCGTTCCTGAAACTTTTCCCATTACCATTCTTATTCCAACTCTTCTCGACCTTATTCTGAACTAGCGTCGGTTCCCTCTCATCATACAACTTGTAAGGCCCTGATACCAACTTGTGGCACATAGCTACTTGGGCTGGCATCCTTCATTTGGTCCTATCTTCAGTTTAAGTTTAGTTTTTTTTAAATGATTTACCGAATTCTCTTAAACTTTGGTTCTGATACCAACTTGTAAGGCCCCGTTTCCGGGAAACCCCACAGCTAGTCATGCATAGCACTTTACACATTAAAGTACATTGAAGTAAGAAATCATGGCAGTGGAATAGTTAAACAAAAACCATTGCATGCATTAATAATATCTTTTGCCAAAAGTACATCATTGTTACAAGTTTCAAAAGAACTTTTAGTTGTATTACAAGACAAAAATATCATTTCTGCATAACATGGATGCCAGTCTTTATTTGCCAAGTAGCTTCAACCTTGTGCCATCCCCAGCAACATCATTACCTGCCAACTGATATGCATATAAAAAGTCAGCATTGCTGAGTGAGTTCTACTTTTGATAATATATAAAATTTAGATTTTGTAAACTTCACCTGGTGTTCATCCATCATTATACATAACCATTCGTTAAGAGATTCATTGTCTTTCTTTCTTTCATTATCTTTCTCTTTTATTAAATAGGATTGCATAAAGCAAGAGCCTATATTGTTGGTTGGCAACAGATGTCGAACCCCTGCCAGTACATATTTATCATGATAGCTAACGCTTGACAGTTGACCCACACTACTAGGCATGAAGCCTGCTCATGAATACAGGTCCCATTCATTTATTGGTCAATCACAAGGATTAGACCCCAGATGTGCATCCTTTAGGTTGAAACAACCGCACATCAGTTGAGCTAACGAAAACAAGGTCGTGCACCTCCATTCATTGTGCTTGCAAGGCTTTTCATTCATTATGAAGGCCTGGGAGTAACATTCAGTAAGTCCTACTATCTTTCTTTTATTCCTTTGTGATCACTTATTTATGAATAATACTTTTAAGATACCCGGTCATTAAAATCACATAACATGAAATATTCATAATCATAATAGTAGCCCATAAAAGATTAAAACATAAAAAACATCAAACAAGCACATTCTCCCATTAAAACATAAGTACAAATCACTTAATTTCAATACCCAAAATTCCAGGATAAACCTAAGTGTTCACATCACATGAATGAGGTACACAGCGGATGACTTAAATGCTAAGTGTCCATAGCGGACAGCCAAAGTCCACAGCGAACGACCAAAGTCCACAGGGGATGAATTAAAGACTTAAGTGTCCCAACGGACAGTCAATGTCCACAGCGGATGACTAAGGAATACTAAGGCATTACAACGGATGACTAAGTTTCATAGCGGATGAGTTGAGCACTTAAGTGTTCACAACGGACATGTATTAATACCTTAAGTGTTCACAGCAGACAAACAATGTCCACAGCGAACGGTCCAGAACACATGTGTCCACAGCGGACACTTAGTGTCCACAGCGGACGACATAAATAATCCTCCTAAGTGTCCACAGCGGACGTTCAAAGCCCACCGCGGACAGTCATCCAAATACTTATGTTCTGCTTATGCAAATTCTAGTTCCATACAACACTTCTAAACATATGCTTAGCATAGATCTATCATATTCACACTTAGTACACTCAATTATCATCACAGAATCATGGAAACACATGCAATATTCGTATAAAGTTATCATTTTCATGAAAAACATAATTTTTGCTTAAGAAATATCTTTGTAATACACAAATCAGCCCCAAACAAGTAGAAAACACGCAAAAGAGGGGATCTAGAACTCACCTTAAACAACTTTCGAGCTAAGCACAACAACCCGAGAGCAACCTAGAGTTCTAACACCTAAACACACGTAAACATACAAGCTCAACATATAGAAACACATAAAAATCAGTCCTAAAGATTGAACCTGACTGAAACTGAGGAGAAAACACCTTAAAATCTTACCTTTTGAAGATTTCTTCTACTTTCTCACTTTAGAACCGGTTCTCTAGATGAAGGTTGAGTGCATGGGAGAGAGGGCATGGGAGAGAGGGCATTGGCGGCCATTTTCTTTTTAAACCCCATTATGGGCCAGTTTGGCCCTTGTATACTTTTAACCCTCGCTTTTTTTAAAAAAAATCACGTTTGCTCCTTTACTTTTCCTTTTGAAGTTTTCGGGTGTTACATTGAAGATATTGAATGATGTTATTGTGTTAATTTGATAGTATTATTGATGATTTAAGTGGATTATGTATAAAAATCATGATTTCAACATCTAATTTATAACTTACTTAAAGTAGAAACATTAATTTCCAAGAACTTGGGATTTTGAGATTCTATGTTGTTTCTTGTGTTCTAACAATTTCTATGAACGATATTAAGCATATAAATGGTGAACCAATGATTATTTTTGATGAACTTTGGGTTATAGGATATTATTTTCCTAAAGAGGAAACTTTATTAATGTGTTTGGTGAAATTCCGTGTTTTGAGCATGCATGTTGTGTTAGGCATACTAGATTAGTTGTTAGGATCATTTAATGTGTTAGAATGTAATGGTTAGATCATATGGATGTTACTTTGGGAAAATTTTGGATGTTAAGTGCTTTTGTAGTAATTGTTGATGTGATTATATAACTTTCTAGATTGATGTTAGAAAATTAAGTTTTCATGTCTTAATAGATATGTTTGATCAATAAGTTATGCTAGTGCGATAATCTTGTTAGAGTTTAGGATTCATAATATGCTATACATGAATGATTTGAGTATAACTCATGAATAACTAGTTTTGAAAATTTGAACAAGCATGATTTCACTTAATATGGGTCAAACGGGTCAACTAGGTCAAATGGGTTAATGTTTTCAAAGTCACTTAAATCAATGAGATTACTTAAACGTTTAGGGTTTGTTAAACCATCCTGCCTTGCCACGTATTTCAGGTAACTTGGGACTGGTTGTCTTTCCATTTTATCATTTGATTACATTATATCTTGCTTATACTTTAGGTGAGTTCAATGCCCCTCTTTTACATACTCCTTTTAGGGGAAAAAACATACTTTCAAAGAATTTATTTATTATAAGTTATGTATGCCATTAATATAGTGTTAGATTACCATTGAAATGTCCTTACACTTTTGGGTCGTTAATTAAGGAAACTAGTGGGAAATAATAGGTAGTACTACTGGCTTTGACAAGCCCCACTCGTATGACTAGAGGTGTAAGGCCCCGTTCACCCCACAGTTGGACATTCATAGCATCATTCATTATTAAGAACGCCTTAAATCACATTATTATAAGAAAACAATCGCAGCGGAATAATTTAACCAAAAACTATTTCTTACATTAATGATTACTTTTTCCAAATAATACATCATTGTTAGAGTTACAAAAAAATATTTAGTTGCATTACAAGACAAAAATATCATAATTGCATAAATGGATGCCAGTCTCCATTCACCAAGTAGCTTCGGCCGTGCCATCCTCAACAACATCCTTACCTGCCAACTGATATACATATAAAAAGTCAGCATTGCTGAGTGAGTCCTAGTTTAATAATATAGAAAATATACTTTGGTAAACTTCACATGGTAATCATTCATCATCATACATAATCCATCATTAAGGGATTCTTTATCTTTCTTTCTTTCATTATCTTTCACTTTTATTGTCTAGGTTTGCACAAAGCAAGAGCCTATATTGTTGGTTGGCAACAAATGCCGAACCCCTATCGGTACACATTAATAAGTGGTAGCTAACCACTGACAGTTGATCCACACTGCTAGGCACGAAGCCTGCTCATGAACTTGGATCCCATTAGTTTATTGGTCAATCACAAGGATTAGACCCACCAGATGTACCTTTCTTGGGCTGAAACAGCTCACATCAGTTAAGCTAACGACAACATGGTCGTGAACCTCCGTTGGAAAAGCTTGCAAGGCTTTTCACCTATTGTTAGGGCCCTGGGGTAACATTTATTAAGTTTCACTGTCCTTCTTTTGTTCCTTTGTGTTCACTTATTAAGAAAAATACTTTTATAATATTATTACCTTAAAATCACATATCATGAAACAGTAAGAATTATTCATAGCAAGTAGCCCATAAGAAGGTAAATAAAACATTAGAAACATAGGACAAGCATAAACATCCATTAAACATAAGTTCTTAACACTTAAACTCAATTCCTAAAATTTCAGAAAAACTTCCAAGTGTTCATAGCGCATGAGTAACTTATACAGCGGACGGCTTAAAGTACTAAGTATCCACAGAGGATAACTAAAGTCTACAGCGGACAGCCAAGATCCACAGCAGACAACTTAAGTCTACAGCGGATAGCCAAGATCCACAACAAATGAGTAAAACACTAAGTGTTCACAGCGGATGAACATAGTCCAATGCGGATGAATAACATCCACAGCGGATAACTAAAAGTGCACAGCGGATGAAATAAGTACACAGCGGATAACCAACGTCCACAGCGGACATAAAAATTTTTCTAAGGGTTCACAGCGGACGGTGTCCACAGCGGATAACCAACATCCACAGAGGAAAACAAACAAAAAAACTCCTCAAGTGTCCACAGCGGACATGTAAGTCCACAGCGGACGTTCTACATTTCTAAGTGTCCACAGCGGATGACAATCATCCACAGCGGATACTTGTTCAGTACCTATGATGCAACTTATGAAGTTTTCCAATCTCAAACATCATTCTAGCCTGAACTTATCATAGATCTAATATGTTACAAGCTTAAAGCATAACAAACATCATCACAACAACGTAGAAATCACTTAAAACCAACATATATCAAACACAACAGTACACCATGTAAAACTCATAGTTAGTTAAGAAAAACAGCAGTTATAATGCATACCAGCCCTAAAACAAGTAGAAAACATGTAAAAGAGGGGATCTAGAACTCACCTCTCAGCAGCTTTCGAGTGAAACACCATAACTCGAGAGCTAACAAGAATATCTAACACCTAAACACATAAAACAAACAACCAACACAAGAAAACACATAAAAATAGGTTCATAAGCCCGAACCCAGCAGGAAAATCGAGAAGAAATCTTCTGGAAATCTCACCTTTTGAAGAACTTGAGCTTTCTCTCTCTAAAACCGGATGGGGTTTTCTTTTCCAAGCTTTCAGCTGAATTGTGCATGAGAGAGAGAGTCATAGGCGGCCTTACAACCTTTTTGAAACCCATGATGGGTAAGTTTACCTTTTGTACACCTTCACCCCTTAAACTTTTGGATATTTATCTTTTCTTCTTTACTTTTCTTTTCTTTGAATTTTAGTAAATTTCCGGGTGTTACAAGAGGTCAAGCGGGTCCAACATTGTCATTGTCACGACTCGGTAAGCCGTGGAGGAAGAAAAACAAACGAACATAGTCAGCTTCGATTGCAAAAACACTATTGTTATTGCTATGATGTAGACTAGTTATGCAACACCCCAACCCAATAAGGGCTGACGTGTCACCATCATATTAATCAAAACATAAGACATGATTTCATAATTGGAACGTTAGAAGCACGTCCCCAAAACAACTTTTGAGAGCCCTAGGGTTAAAGTATTCGTTACATATTATTTAATCATCCAAATCTAAATGCTAGTATATGTTACAAAAATGGCTAGCTATCTCTATCAAAAAGTCCTATAGCTCAATTTATCTCTCTTCACACCTCGTCCTGAGTAACCTGTGAACCTGCTGTCAAACAAACTTGTTGTCAAACAAATATTTACTGAATGAGCCGAATGCCAAGTACGGATAAAGTCACAAGTAACAATAATAATAACTACAATAACATTAAGATATAAAGTGGCATGAAATGATACGACGTGAAGTAAGACAAGCCAATAAAATAAATCGTATCATATGGATGTACCCAATGAGCCGGATAACTTATATCAGAACAGACATGCATATAGAGCTGCAGACCCTATGTATCAAACATGAGATGGAGCATGGGCATACACAACAACCATCCACCATATTCATATACATAAATCCTAGGACCAGTCCATACGCCTCCTCAACATAATGTGGCCAATTTACCTCGTAAGTACCAAACAGGGAGAAACAAGGGTAGGTGAATGGGTGTTGTGTGGCTGAAATAAGAAAACAACCGCCTTTGGTCCAAAAAGTCAAAAGAAAATAATCCAAGGCTTTCGTGAAGTCTTTTCGGTTCTAATTTGCAACATTAAAAAGTGAGATGAGTTAGTTTCAATCTTTTTGGTGTAGGATTCATTGGTCAAAAATAAATAAATTTTTTTTTGAAAGAGTACAAAATAAGGATGGTGGTCAAGGGTCTTATCCTCTTATGCATATTTAATAATAATAATAATAATAATAATAATAATAATAATAATATAATAATAATATAATAATAATAATAATAATAATATTATTATTATTATTATTATTATTATTATTATTATTATTATTATTATTATTATTATTATTATTATAAATATAAAAATATTAATAATAATAAATTGCTATTGCTATTGCTATTGCTATTGCTATTGAGAGAAAGAAGCTCTCATCCGGTTCTAGAAAGAGAAAGTGGGAAGTTCTTCTAGGAGGTAAGATTTTATGGTGTTTTCTTCTTGGATTCAGCTGGGTTTAAGCCTCTAGACAGTTTATATGTGTTTTTATGTGTATAGCTGCTTCTTTACGTATGTTTAGGTGTTAGAACTCCAGGTTTGCTCTTGGGTTTGTGGTGTTTTGCTTGAAGGCTGTTTAAGGTGAGTTCTAGATCCCCTCTTTTACTTGTTTTCTACTTGTTTGGGGATGATATGTGTACTGAAAAGAATGTTTATTTACCAAACTATGTTTTTCCATGAAAATATGACTGTTTACGAATGATGTTTGTTTCTAAAAGATCTCTATGATGTTGAATGGTTGCTTGTTATATTTTAATTGTGTAACTGTTAGATCTATGCTAAGAATACAGTTAAGATGGTGTATAGAACTAGAAACTGCATAAGTTGGATCATAAGTGTTGAACATGTTGTCCGCTATGGACACTAACTGTCCTCAATGGACACTTGAACATTGTTAGAATGTCCATTGTGAACACTTTACGTATTTAGACTGTCTGCTGTAGACACTTAAGTATGCATGCATGTCCGCTGTAGACACTTAAGTATGCATGCATGTCCGCTGTGGACATTAGTCATCCGCTGTGGATCCTTTAAATACTTTAGACTGTCTATTGTGGATTATGGCTGTCCGCTGTGGACACTTGTAATGTCTAATTCATCCGCTATGAACCTTAGTCATCCGCTGTGGACACACTTAGTGTCTTATTCATGCGCTGTGGACCTTTAGCCGTCCGCTGTGGAATTTGGTCATCCGTTGTGAACTTTGATTGTCCGCTGTGGGCACTTAGTACTTAAGTGATCCGCTGTATACCTTATTCATAAGCTGTGAACACTATCGTTTATTCTGAAATTTTGGGAATAGAATTTAAAAGATAGGTACTTATGTATAAGGAAAGATTATGCTTGTTTAATGTTTCTAATGTTTGATTCTTTTCCTATGTGTTGCTATTATGAAAATTAATATTTCATGTTATGTGATTATAATGACCGGATAACTTAAAAGTATTATGCATAATCAAGTGGCCATAAAGGAATAACATAAAGACAGTATAACCTAATGAATATTACCCCCGAGCCCTTATGATAAATGAAAAGGCTTGCAAGCACAATGAATGGAGGTGCACGGCCTTTTACTATTCGGGTTGAAACCACCGTGCCCGAATCTCTTCCCGTTCCAACTCCTGTTATTACCACCCGTCTTCTTCACCTCCACCACCTCCACTTCTCTTTCATCATAAAGTCTCCCAGCTAAATCCACCGTCGACCTAAAAGTGCTCGGTCGGGCAACTATCAAGTGCCTACGGATGTCAGCAGGCAACCCCTGAATATACCGCTTGATCTTCCTTGAAGCCGGTGTAACTTGATTGGGCACCAGCCTTGCCATTTCGTTAAACTTGGTGGTATATTGCTGGTGGGTCATGGTTCCCGCCTCAAGCTGTAGGAACTCTCTCTCTATCTTGTCGAGTTCTCGATGAGGACAGAATTCCTCAATCACTAACTTTTTCAGTTCACTCCATCTCATCCACCCGACAGCCCTGTTGCCCTCGGCTTGGACAAGATTGTCCCACCAACACAGAGCCGAGTCGACAAACGAGTGAGTGGCAAATTTCACCTTCTGATCCTCCCTGCACTCACTAATATCCAACACTGCCTCCATCTCTCTAACCCAGCGGTGGGCAGTAGCAGCGTTACCGTTGCCGTCAAAAGTAGGGGGTTTACACTGTTGGAATGCCCCGTAGCTGCATCCCCTCGCGGTTTCCCGCACCTCTACATCTTCTTCATCACTGGAGGCTCCCCTTTCGACATTTATCTCCTCCTCAACATCATGATTT
This sequence comes from Flaveria sonorensis, assembly GCA_025506505.1. Lineage (NCBI taxonomy): Eukaryota > Viridiplantae > Streptophyta > Magnoliopsida > Asterales > Asteraceae > Flaveria > Flaveria sonorensis. The sequence goes on along the minus strand of CM046427.1, from coordinate 53,320,799 downwards.
CCCTCATTCTCCCTTCTCCCAGTAGCAGCCCTTCTCTCTTCCTCTTTTTCTTTCCTCTCATCCTTCCTTACGGCCCGGATCACCTCAGTCATGACAGACGGTAGGATCGTCTGCATGACTTGGTGAACCTCCTCCACCACTGCCTCTTTCACTGAGGCCCTCAAATTGGCACTCTCATCCACTCCCTCCGAGTGATGAAGCTCAGGCTCAGCAGGAGCCGTCTCTGCAGTTCTTGCCTTGTTCTTTGCGGCCCGGGGTCTCCCAGCACGACCACCCCGTACACCACCTCTAGAAGCCTTAGATGATCTACCTCCAGCCATCCTCTAACACTATAAGATCCAAACACCAACACGATCATTCAAGGTAATAGCTCAGTTAATGTTAAGTATAGTAAGTCCCTAATTACAGTGGCCAGTTATGATTAGCCACTTACTTTACTCTTCATTCCCGAGCATTTCCTATCCTGACTACATCAGTATTCAAATCTACTAAAGCACATAAATTAAATAGCATGCGCACACAACACCGGTTATCATAATAAAAGAAATACCTGATGGAACGTAACTACTCGGGCTGGCATCCCTCCATTCGGTCCCATTTTCAGTTTAAGTTTAGGTTTTTGAAAATATTTACCCATTTCTCTTAAACTTTGGCTCTGATACCAACTTGTAAGGCCCCGTTTCCGGAGACCTCACAGTTGGACATTCACAGCACTATTCATGATCCACTTCATAAATTCATTATCACGATGCAGCGAAATTTAAACATTTAAAAGCCATTCATTAATTTGTAAACGTTGTTGCTAAGTAATACATGTTTGGTACAGTTACAAAAGATCATTAGTTTGCATTACAAAACAACAATGTTATATTCATGAATGGATGTCAGCCTTGTCCCGACGAGTAGCCTCCCCGAGTGCCATCCTCAGCAATATTACCTGCCAACTGAAAAAGCATAAAAGTCAGCCTTGCTGAGTGAGTTCTAGTTTTAAAATCATAGAAATATCTTGATAGATTTGTATACAAAATACTTCTTAAGAAAATATCTTATCTTTCTTTCGGATGTGATCACACATCATATATACAAATCATAACCATTACATTATCACCATTTTCTTTCTTGCTTATTATTATTATTATCTTTCACTGTCGATATGGACCAAAGTGCTATACCCCCCATAAAATGCGCATAAACCTGGTACTGGGCCTTGAAGTCTATAAATAGACTCCATCCGTGGTGCACATATGCTGGCACCAGTACCGGGGCAACAACAGTGGTCCCCTCAATCTTAAAGATTGACCCTGTGTACATCCTTTGGGTTAGCTAAACCGTACACAGTTGAGATAACGACAACATGGTCGTGCACCTCCTGTAAATTTTTACTTGCAAGTCTTTCATTCTTTAGGTTCCACTTTTCGTTAATATTAATCTTTCACTAGATTAATAATACTTCATAATTACGAACAAACCACATAAGGCCATATAATAGTATCATAATAGGCACATAAGGGCAGCCCACAACATGCATAAGATAACCAAATAAAAGCATCAAGTCAACCGTGGTCAAATCCTAATTTCTGATCTTCCAAAATTCCAGAAAATTTCTCGTCCTAAAGAAATGCGGATGAACAGAACCAATGCGGATGAACAAAACTAATGCGGATGAACACTTGCAAATGCGGATGAATAACTTGCAATGCGGATGAATAACTTGCAATGCGGATGAATAACTTGCAATGCGGATGAATAAAACTAATGCGGAAGAACACTTAGGCTGAATTTAGACAAATGCGGCTGAACAAAGGTGAATGCGGGTGAACAAAACACTTAGGCAATTATCACGGTGTAAATGCGGATGAACCATCAGACCTGTAAATGAGACTTATGCTATAACCAGTTCTAAAACCTCATTTTCATACATTCTTAACATCGATCTATCATGCTAAACTCTTAGAACAAGCTTACAACCACATAAAACACAGAAATTCATACACATACATAAGCAGTCAACATACACGATGGTTGTAAAACATTTTAAATGCATTTTCAGCCCCAAAGAAGTTTAAAAACAAAGAATCGGGGTCCTAGAACTCACCTATTGCAGCAAACAAGTGAATCTCCTCCCAACTTGCGTGCACAAGAGTTCAAACACCTAGAACAAGCCAAAACAAACACCCAAACACCAAAAACACATAGAAATCAGTTTCTAAGGTTGAAACCTCAAAGAAACCGAACCAATTAATCACAAAAACCTACTAACCTTGAAGATTCTTCTCCTTCTTCACAATTCGACAGAGAGAAAATACAAAAACCCAGCTTTCTTTCTTTTTTTCTTCGGAAAGCAACAGCAGGAAGAGCATGGGCGACCATGCTCTTTATACACCCACTTTTGACTTTTGTACTATTTTACACTTTTCACCCTTCAACTTTGGCCTTATAAAAATTCGGGTGTTACAGTTGGCAGGTAATGATGTTGTTGGGGATGGCATGAGGTTGAAGCTACTTGGTAAATAAAGACTGGCATCCATGTTATGCAGAAATGATATTTTTGTCTTATAATACAACTAAATGTTCTTTTGAAACTTGTAACAATGATGTACTTTTGACAAAAGATATTATTAATGCATGAAATGGTTTTTGTTTAACTATTCCGCTGCCATGATTTCTTACTTTAATGTACTTTAATATGTAAAGTACTATGCATGACCAGCTGTGGGGTTTCCCGAGAACGGGGCCTTACAAGTTGGTATCAGAGCCAAAGTTTAAGAGAATTCGATAAATCATTTAAAAAAAACTAAACTTAAACTAAAAATAGGACCAAATGAAGGATGCCATCCCAAGTAGCTATGTGCCATCAGGTAAATTTTCTTAAAGTTAACAAGTATTATATGTGTGTACTATTTGAATTATGTGCTTTTAGTAGATTTGGACTCTGATGTAGTCAGGATAGGAAATGCTTAGGGAATGAAGAGTAAAGTAAGTGGCTAATCACAACTGGCCACTGTAATTAGGGACTTACTATACTTGACATAATTTGAGCTATTACCTTGAATGAACTTGTTGGTGTTTGAATCTTATAGGAAGTAGATTTTATAGCTGGTAGAAAATCTAGGAAGGCAACCCGAGGTGGTGCTCGTGGCGGACGTACTACTGGGCCACGTGTCTGCAGGAGCAAAGTTAAGGCTCCCGAGATGATTCATGAGGACACAGATCTCCATAGCCACCAAAAGGGTGAAGGATCAGCTACCCTTAAATCTAAGGAGACAGAAGCTATTGCTGACGAGGTCTATAACGTCATGCAGAATATGTTGCCTTCGGTGGTGACTGAAGTGTTGAAGGCTGTAAAGGATGGGGAAAAGCTGAGGATATGGGGAAGAAGGAGGAGAGGAAATCAAGAAAGTCCACTTAAAGGACTGAAGAAGCTGAAGAAGAGCCATCTAGCCCAAAGGTGGTAATTCATGATGATGATAGCGAGGAGGAGACGGAGACTGCTATGGGGTGCAGCTATGGGGCATTTCAGAGATGCAAACCCCCGACCTTCGACGGTAATGGCAATGCTACTACTGCTCACCGTTGGGTTCGAGAGATAGAAGCAGTCCTGGACATCAGTGAATGTCGGGAGGATCAGAAGGTGAAGTTTGCCTCCTATTCTTTTATTGACTGGGCACTATGCTGGTGGGATAACATTGTCCAAGCCAAGGGAAAATGATCTATAGCAAAGTTAAGGTGGTCGGATTTGAAGGAGCTGGTGCTGGAGGAGTATTGTCCACATCGAGAGTTTGATAAAATTAAGAAGGAGTTCTTGCATTTGGAGGCTAGGAACATGACTCATCAAGAGTACACCTCCAAGTTCAATGAACTTGCAAGACTTGTTCCAGATCTGGTAACTCTGGTGTCCAAGAAGATTAAGAGATACATGCAAGGTTTGCCAGTGGACATTAGGAGAAACACGATAGCCGCTAGACCGAGCACGTTTAGGTCAGTGGTAGATTTGGCGGGGAGATTCTATGATGAGAGGGACCCGGTGCCAATTCAAAGGAAGGTCGAGAAAAGTTGGAATAAGAATGGTAATGGGAAAAGGTTCAGGAAAGACAACTATGGAATTGGGAAGAAGAAGATAAGGGTTGACGACCGTCGCCCAGAACAGAGGAAGGGGAACGACCGAAGGGAATGTAGGAAGTGTGGGAAGAGTCACATGGGTGAATGTAGAGTGGGGACGAATAGGTGTTTTAAGTGTGGAGGCGGAGGCACTAAGGAGTGCAGAGTATCGAGATGCTACCAATGCGGAGAGGTAGGCCACTCGGGCCGGGAGTACAAGAAGGGTGGAGCAGGAAGCTCAGGGACCAAGATGCTGCTAATGAATGTTACCCCCGGGCCCTTATGATAAATAAAAAGCCTTACAAGCACAATGAATGGAGGTGCATGACCTTGTTGTCGTTAGCTCAACTGATGTCTGGCTGTTTCAGGATGCACATCTGGGGTTTAATCCTTGTGATTGACCAATGAATGCATGGGACCTGTATTTATGAGTAGGCTTCGTGCCTAGCAGTGTGAATCAACTGTCAGGGATTAGCTACCACTTATAAATGTGTACTGACAGGGGTTCGACATCTGTTGCCAACCAACAATGTAGGCTCTTGCTTTGTGTAATCCTAATTAATGAAAAAGAAAGATAATAAAAGAAAGAAAGATAATGAATCTCTTAACGAATGATTATGTATAATGATGGATGAACACCAAGTGAAGCTTACAAAATGTATATTTTCTATATTATCAAACTAGAACTCACTCAGCAACTTCTAGAGTATTTTGGCTTCGGAAGATTTTACACTTAGAGTATTTTTCTGATGGAGAGTGTAAAACTTCCAAAGCAACTTCTACCTTGTACGTCCAGTGCATGCATGCAGGAAGACCCTTGGTTGTTTTGGCTTCTTTAGTTGCATCAGCCTTATAATCTTTTGATATTACCTTACAAACTCCCCCTAGTCTGATGCTACTAAAACAGAAGTTCTTCAAATGTTGATAGTCCTAATTAGGATCAAGACCAAGCCTCTCTTCATCATCTGGTCAGGATCCCTCAGACGCTCATAGTATCTTCTTATATCATAGAGATCATGTAGAGGAAGATCAAGCATGTCTTGCCAGAAGTAGACATCTTGACCTCCTTGATCACTGATGACAGTAAAACTCCAGGGCAAGTTGGGTCTTCCAATGGCAAGAGGCTCTACTTGAATAGGAGTTGGTTGAGCAGCCTCTTCATGCACTACCTCAGGATGCTCTGACTCATCCTGAGGTGTGGAGGTGGATACCTTGGTCTTCTTCTTCTTTGAAATACTTTTCCTGGCCATCCTTTTCCTCCTCTTTGAAGTTTTTAACTGAGAGGACTGGTCTTCAATACCAGATTGTTCTGTTGTGTCTCTCTCAGTTGGGATCTCTTCTCTCACAGGTTCAGAAGGAGAGAGAAGAGAACCCTGCTGTGGATCAGAAGACGAAGTTGGCTGGGATGCAGCTCTAGGTTCGGTTGTGTTGTCTCAAGGGGTTCAACCTTCACCTCAACTTCAGGTTGAGCTGGACTTGGTGGAGAATGCAAGTCTACAAGCTCTCCCTTTTTGATCTTCTGCTTGATCACTCTTGTATGCTCATCCATAATGGATAGAGACATAGGATCAAGCCTCCTTTCGGAGAATCCATACAGCTTCAAAAAGCTCATCATCCTTTATCTGTCTTTAGACTTCTTTTGGCTTTTGTGGATGATGGCCCTTGACTTTGTAGCTTCTTCCCTTAACTTTCTCTTAGCAGCTTTTCTTTCTTTTATAGCTTGTTCCTCCAACTGCTTTAGATATTCAAATTCAATGTACTCAAACGATAAGGGAAGAAGTGCAGCTGCCTGATAGAGTCCTGTGGCACTTAGGTAGTTGATCATATTCATTCTTTCAGCTTCCTTGTCTACCTGAGGTTGTGCAGCTGTCACAGTCTCTGTCTCAGGACTTTCTTGAACTGGAGAGAGGACAGGAGCATGTTTGTAGGGCTTTTTCAGTCTCCTTTCTTCCTTGATCTTGAGGAGCAATGCTGCATCCTTTACCTCCTTCCTCTTTTTTGACAATCATTATCAACCAGCTCATTCAAGTCTTCTAAGGGGAGAGATATGAGTTCATCAATGTTATAGTTCTTGGTCCCCAGGTAGTTTAACCCGCTTCCCTCAACTCATCATCTTAAGTGTTTGGCCTGGGGGCAGCCCGGATAACAGCTTCTATGAAGCCTGTGGACCCTCTTGAACTCTCTCCCCTTAGCTTCCTCTTCTTCTCTCTCTTCTCCTCCTCTAACTCCTCAAAGGTCATTTTCCTCTTCCCTTTGTCATGTATAGGCCATGGTGACTCAAGGTGGAGAGAGCTTTGGCCTTTATTGCTTGGTTCAACAGTCAAACTCTGGCCAGAGAAAGGATGTGAAGCACCTTCACCAACTGGTGCCTCACTGAGGGTACTGGATGTTGAAGGAGATCCTGTCTCAAGGTTCACAGGCTCAACTTCTGGGCCTTTAGTTAAGGCTTCCTCTTTGAAGCTAATCTTAGGGTCCACCTCAACATCCAGTTGACTAAAAATCTCACCTACTAGCCTCTGTCAATATAATTTTGATCTCATCTTGAACTCTTATAGCACCCTTCCTTAAATCCAATCTGCTAATCTTTCAACTTATCTATTTTTGGCTTGGGTTGACAAGTGGAAGATTAACCAAATGGATGCACTCATAGAAACTCAGGTTTGTAAAATTGAAGATCTCCTATTGACCCTGAGCTCTAGAGATGACAAGAGCTTTTCTTTCTGTGTCAGACCTCCATCCCAAGATTGGGTTCTCAAAGTGAAGAGATGGGGTAGACATGGCTCTGGGTATACCCTCCTCAAATAGGCTATATATGAGTGAGTCCACATCAATGTGGACTTGAGGAGGTTTCTGATTATGGACTAGTCCAAGTGAGGGTGGTGAATCCTCAAAGTCCATACTCTGAAAAGAACTCCTAGGTTCTGACTGTTCTGACTTTCTCTTCCTTTTTGGTAGCATCACTTTCTTGCATAAGTGAGCTAGGGGTTGAGTCTATCATATTCATAGGTTCTTGTGGACCTGGTTGAGTTGTCCTTAGTGGTCTCTCAGCTAGCTTGCCCTTGAGATCAGTGATCTCAAGTTGCTGTTCATTGACCCTCTTTTGTAAGATAGTCACTTGAGATTCCAGGTGACTAATCTTAGAGACTAAATAGGTGCAAGTTTTAGTCAATGTGTGCATTTTTAGTTTCAGACTCCCCTCATCTTCATCAGAAGAATCATGGGGGGATGAGAGAATAGGACTAATGTCTTCTTCCTCATCACCAGCATATTGTTCTTGGCTACTCGATTTCCCCCGCATCATGACAACTTCAAGAGAAGTGTCAAGAGAATGGGTTGCCATGGTTGAGGTCTGAATGATGTAATCACTTTCTAAAGTGAGAGCCTCTTCCATATGGATCTCCTGAACAGGTCCAAGAAGATCCACCTCAGTAGGGGGTGGATGATGTGGGCTAGACATGGGTGAGACAGGGGTACTCATCTCTCCTTGAGTAGGGGTGGAGAAGAGAGACTCATGGTACTCACTGAAGACTATTTCTTCATCATTATAGAAGTCAAGGCTGGGAATTAATTGGTTTAGATCCAGTGGCTGGGGATGGTAACTATCCCCGGAAGGTTGTTCACTACAGTCTTGAGACTCTGAGTGAAGGCTTAAGGCTGTTGGGGTTGTGAGCTCATCAGGCTAAGCATGAGGTACCTCAGCACTGATCATTTGAGAGATGGGAGTGGTTTGCTCCTCAGGGGAAGTGGGAGAACGAGTGTCCACTTTCTCCTGCATGGTTGGTGATATGGGGGCCTGCACAAGCTGAATAGCATGTGCAGGGGTTTGTTCGATTTTTCTCTTGTAGGTGATGGTGATTGTAGGCTGTATTTGTGGCTGGGAGGTAGAAGGTATGGGTTTAACACTAGCTGGTGCTGCTAGGTTGCCACCTTGAGCAATGAGCTCAAACATTTTTGGGACAAGGGCTGTTTCTACCCCAGAGAAGCCAACAGTTGGTTTTCTTATGATTTTGAAGATGTTGTTCATCTATCCCAGTTTTAGAATATTACATGTTCCCCTCAACTGTGTGCCCAGTTCACAGTTGAGAATGTGCTGGACATATCTAGGGAACATGTAATACTCTAGGGAGTCTAAGTTAGCAAGTAAATTGGTATATACAAATTATGAATACCTAAACTTGACCCCCTAAACCATTCCATGGACTATGAAGAAGAGGTCTTTTGGAATCTGGTCCCATCCTCCATGCTTGTTGGATAAGCTGTGTATGATAACATGGAGGAGGTACTTCCATTGAGAGGAGACCTTCCCCTTCCTAAAGGTCTTGACTGAAAAGTCACCTTCATAGCCCATTTTCTCAAAGGAGTGGTTGACAGTAGCTTTGGGAAAGGACAAGTCACCTTCAACATCATCCAGCTAAAGATGTGTGTTTATGGTGGCCAGAATGATGAAGATTGTCCTTCCCTACACTATGGCAAATAGTGCCTTCTCCCCGTCCATGGTGACCTCTTCGCATGTCTGCCAGAATGCCAACAAGTGATCCTCATAGAGAGGAGGATCACTGGTGAGGGAGGTGAAGTAGTTAGACAAAGAAAAGTAACGATAAACCTCTGAGAAACCTGGATCTTTCTCAGAGTCTAACAGAGCAACCTGATTATGTTGCTTGTAAAGAAGCATGGAAAAATCAGGTTGGTTTCTACGGTCAAGGTTGGCCATTTGAAGTAGCTTTACGATGAAGGAAGATAAGAATGAAGGCGGTTTGTGGGTGAAATTAAGTTAGAGAAATACAGATGAAGAGAAGAGTGAGAAGAGGGGGAACCGTTGTGAGAATACATATGAAATGGATTTGAGACAAAGTTAAAGCAAAAGGATAAACTTTGAAATCCGGATGTCGGTCCCACCTCTGAAAATGTACCCAAAAAGGTAGTTTTCTTGGAAGTTAAAAATCTTCCGAAGGTAATTTGGCTTCAGAAATTTTAAGAAAAAGCTTTCGAAGCCAATTTGGCTTCGGAAGATATTCTTAAGAGTTATGAAAATTTAGTTTTTCTTCCGACACATATTTGGTTTCGGAAGATATTAAGACTTTGGAGTTTTATTCTAAAGAGAATAAATCTTCCTAGACTTAATTGCTTTTGAAAGATATTTGTCCTTCAAATACATGCAAGTACTTAGAAGCATATATAAGCTTCGGAAGATATTCTCAGAATTTCTTCCAAAGGTAAATTTCTTATAAGTAGTTAGTTGATTTGAAGACATAAATTTCTTCTGAAAAATTTTCAAAAATCTAAGGAATATCATTAAAAAAATTTCTTCCAAAACAAACTGGGCTTATGAAGGTGATAAAATAGACAACTTAGGACACACAGGTTTTAGAAATAAAGTTGATTTAAGTTTTAAGAAAATCTACTCAAAGTTAATCATCCTAATAGCTGATACAAGATATTTGAATCTCTGTTCATCAAAAGCTTTAGTGAACAGATCAGCATATTGTTTATTTGTGTTAACTTTGACTAGTTTGATTAATCCCTTCTCAAAGTTATCTCTAATCAAATGATACTTGATGTTGATGTGTTTGGTCCTTGAGTGCTGCACAGGATTCTTTGTAATAGAGATAGCACTGTTGTTGTCTATATGGATGGGAGTCTCTTTGAAGTTGAATCCATAGTCCAGTATCTGATTCTGAATCCAAAGCACTTGAGCACAGCAACTTGCAGCAGCAATATATTCAGGTTCAGCAGTTGATACAGAGACATGGGATTGTTTCTTGCATTGCCATAAGACAATCCTTCCACCAAGAAATTGACATCCCCCTGATGTAGACTTTGCAGTCATATTGCAGCCACCATAGTCACTATCTGTATAAGCATACAGATTGAAGTCAGAACTCTTTGGATACCAAAGGCCAAGCTTGGGAGCACCTTTAAGATATTTAAGAATCCTCTTGATAGCAACCAGGTGTGACATCTTGGGGTTGGCTTGATATCTTGCACAGATGCATGTGGCAAACATGATATCAGGCCTGCTGGCTGTGAGGTACATAAGAGACCCAATCATAGCCCGTTCATCCATACACTCCCCCACAAGATCAGGTCCAAGGGAGTGGTTTATGGCTATGAGTGTCTTACCAACCTTACAATCAGTCATGTTGAATCTTGTAAGTATGTCTTGTACATACTTTGACTGACTTATGAAGATGCCATTGTCAACTTGCTTCACTTGAATTCCCAGAAAGAAATTGAGTTCCCCCATGGCACTTATTTCAAATATATTTTTCATCAGCCTCTTTAAGTCTTTGCAGAGCTTTGGATTAGTTGACCCAAAGAAGATGTCATCCATATATACTTGAACCAGCATTAAGTCCTTCCCTGTTCCTTTGATGAAGAGACTTCCATCTATAGTACCCCTCTTGTAACCATGTTGACAGAGTTATTGAGATAGTGTCTCATACCACTTTCTTGGAGCTTGGTGCAGCCCATAAAGAGCTTTATCAAGCTTGCAGACATAATCAGGATGATCTGGGTCTGCAAAGCTAGGTGGTTGTTTGACATACACCTCTTTATCAATCACCCCATACAAAAAAAACACACTTGACATCAAGTTGGTAGACCTTGAAATCCTTGGATACAGCAAAAGCCAGGAATATTCTTACAGCTTCAAGTCTTGCCACAGGAGCAAAAACATCTATGTAATCAATTCTCTCTTCTTGTGTGTACCCTTGAACAACTAGTCTTGCCTTGTTCTTGATGACAAGTCCTCTATCATCCTTCTTGTTCCTAAAAACCCACTTGGTTCCTATGATAGTCTTCCCATGAGGAAGAGGACATAGGTTCCAAACCTTCTGTCTTTTGAATTGAAGCAGCTCTTTTTGTATTGCTTCAACCCAGCTTTCATCTTTCAAAGCCTTATCAACTTTCTTTGGCTCTACTTGGGACAAGAAGCAAGAGTATAGACAAACATTTTGTCATGGGTTTGTCCTCTTATTCTCACCCCTGTATCAACATTTCCAATGATGTTTGTGGTGGGGTATGAATTATGGATCTTGAGTTGAGGGATCACAACAAGTTGATTGGAAAGATTCAAATTAGAGAAATTTAGTTCTGGCAATGGAGTATCACCCACCATATCAGTACACTTATCAAGTAAGACTTGATCCAATGAGTGTGTGACATCATTTATGTTGTCTTCTATGGAGTGGTTATCAGCATTAAGAAATTCTTGATCACTATCACCACCTCCATTTCCTCCTACATTTGAAGCTCCTTCACCTGAGTTTTGAACCTCTGAACTGGAATTTTAAGGCATCTCAGATGTATCAGTTGAATTTGTCATGTTTGTGCTGATAGGATCTTCATTTGCAGGGTTAGTCACCACAGGAGCTAAAGTAGTATTCTTGCATGGTCTTCTCAGCTCAAATCTTGGGTCAAGAATCTCCTGTTGATATGTTACCTGTAGATCCTAAAACATCCTCACAAGAATTGTTAAAATAGTTGGTAACTAAATCAAGATCAAATAGCCAATCCGGACCAGAACCTTTCACACTGGGAGTGTGCTCATTGAAGGTCACATTGGCTGACTCCTCAACTACTCTAGTTCTGAGATTGTATACTCTATAAGCCTTAGCTTGAGAAGAGTATCCAATAAAATATCCATCATCTGATTTCTCAGTAAACTTGGCTACCTGATCTTTGGTATTCAAGATGGTTTAGGGACATCCAAATGACCTGAGGAAACCAATGAATGGTCTCCTTTTATGCTATAGCTCATAAGGAGTTTTACCATGAGTCTTAACTACTAAAACTCTATTCTGCACATAGCTGGCTATGTTAACAGCCTCTACCCAGAAGGTGATGGGCAGTTTAGAGTCAGACAGCATGGTTCTTGCAGCCTCAATAAGTGTCCTGTTTCACCTCTAAGCAACACCGTTTTGCTGAGGAGTCCTGGGAGCACTATATTGTCTTGTAATACCCTTTTCATCATAAAATGTATCATGGATTTGGTTCTTAAATTCTGTTCCTTGATCACATCTTATGGTCTTGACCTTGTAATTAGATTAAGTCTTAATTTTCAGAATGAAGTTCTTCATGATCTCAGGAGTCTCATCCTTAGTTCTAAGGAAAAATACCCAAGTGAATCTTGTGAAATCATCTGTGATCACTAAACAATATAAGGTCCTTCCTAAACTCATTACACTGGTGGGGCCAAAGAGATCCATGTGTAATGAGTGTAGGGGAGTAGTGATAGAGTTCCTTTCCTTTGGCTTGTGAGACACTTTGTGTTACTTCCCTTTAGGCATGCAACACAGTGATCATCACTTGTACACTCTTTCTTTGGCATTCTAGTTACCAAATCACTCTTAATTAATTTATTCATGTTCTTAAAGTTTACATGGCACATTCTTTTATGCCAGAGGAAAGACTCATCACTATTTGCTTTAGATAGAAAGCAAGAAACCTCTCCTAAGGGAGATGTTTCCTGCAAGTCCATCTTGTACATGTTCCTTTTCTCGAGGACTCTGATCAGGATATGCTCTTAAGAAATGATCACCCCGGGCTTGAGAACAATGCACTCATTCTCAGTAAAGAGCATGTTGTGTCTCTGATCACAAAATTAGGATACACTCAGTAGATTGTACCCAAGCTCCTTTACAAAATTTACCTTCTCAATGGTGAGCTTACCATTTATGACCATGCCCCTTCCAGTGATGTAACCACCAGCATCTCCTCCAAAATCAATTGGTCCTCCATCAATTTTCTCAGAATTATGAAGCAAAGAACCATTGCCAGTTATGTGCCTGGAACAGCCACTATCAATGATCCACACATTTCCCTTGGTCTTTAGCTGTTCCTACATAAAAAGAAGTGGTTAGTTACACTTGGAAACCCAAGCCTCATTGGTCTTGGGCTTTTCAAAGTGATTTGAAGACAATGTAATAGTAACTGATCCTATATTCAAGCTTTAAGGATCATTAGTTGCTGTTAATGAAGAACTTTCAGTCACCAGGTCTTTCTACATCTTCCACACCATCTTCGAAAGATTGGACTTGACCTGCAACACCTCGGAAGTTTCAACAACTTCTGAAGTTTTGGAGACTGGACCTTCGGAAGATCTTGCTTTCACTGTAGCATGCTTCAGTACTTCGAAAGCATTCCTTTCTTTCAAGACCAAATTTTCTTCCAAATGCAAGTTTTCACTTGTCTTCTTCTTCACTTTGGAGCTTCCGAAGGAAATAGATTTTCCTTCCGAAGCTAGCTTCTCCTTCTTCTTCTCAGAAGTTTTCTCTTTGATCATGTTGATAGTACTTTTAGGATTGTAGATGCAATCCTTAGCCAGATGAAAAGTACTACCACACATGATGCAGTCTATTTGCTTCCTTCTAAGAGTCTTCTTCTGAGAGGAACTGAACTTGATCACTTTCCCTCTCCATCTTCACCTTTACAGATGATACAAAAAGATTCTTAGGGAGAGGTTTGCTCTTGGAGCTGGATGGTTCAGGCTGTGTAGAAGTGGTACACAGCTGATCAATCTTCTTTTCCTTGCTAAGATCATTTGGACCTGAACTAGAACTCCTGGTACTAGAGTTCATAGTTGAGTCTTCAGCCTTCACCACTTCAAACCCTGCAGAGATAAACACTTGTTTCTGCTTAGAGTTGAAGGTGGCCTTGATTTCTTGAGCCTTCTTTGCCTTTATCTTGGCTCTCCTAATCAAGTTCTTTTTTTGAGACTTGGTCATCCTAGCTTCTTCATCTCTCTCCTCAGGAGAATAGTGTTCTTCATAGGATGGTCCTCCTCACTCTTCTCAGACACATCCTTCACTATCTCCTCCTTATCCTCTTCAGCAATAGGGTCTATGAGGGGAAGCTCATCTTCACAAGTTCCACACCTTAGAGAGATAAAAGAGTGTATGGAGAAGCTATCTTGGTAGATCCCAGTCCTTTGGTTTTATCATGATCTGCCATAAGTGCTTGGTTTGGAGCAGCATCCTCCACCTAAAAGCTCCAGTCAAAGCCTCCTTCTTCATCAACTGCAGCTTGTTGCCTAGGCTTCTCATTCTGGTGTGCTCCTTCAGTGTAGTTTGGCCTGGCTTGTGCTTGGCCACCATTTGACTTAGGTTCCTTGCACTCTCTGGCAAAGTGTCCCATTTGGTTACAATTGTAACACTTCACCTTGCCTTTGTCTTGCCCAATCTTTCAACTAGACATATTGCTGGGAAACTTCCTCCCAGTCCTTTTGTAGAACTTCCTGGCCCTATGAGTGAGAAGAGCCATCTGCTGGAGTATTTCCATATACTCCAGATCATCTGGATGGATATAGTTTAGGTCTTCAAGAGTGAAGAGAAAGTTGCCTGTACTTTCATTTGAAGACACAAAAGCTTGTGAAGAGCTTGTCTCCTGGAATGGGCTTCTAGGGATGTAGCTCTCCCTTGGTGTCTCCAGGAAGGTGATGAAAGGTCCCTTCTATGAGTTTTCAGAGTAGCAGATAAGGTGGTGTTGTGGTTCTCTGCAGTCCCTTTCAACCAAATGAAGGGCTGAACTTTGTTGGATGCTAGAGTTACCAGATGAATTTTGCATATTCATCTCCATCTGGTAGCCACTGAGTATACCATACAACTCAGTGAGAGTAAGGGTCTTGAGGTTTTCATTCCTTTTAGTGACCACACAATAGTGTGTCCATTGTTTGGGAAGAGAGGACATGAACTTCCTCACAATATCCCTGTTCTCAAGAGTTACTCTAATATCAATAAGAGTATCCACAATCTTAACATACCTGAGGTACTGTTGAGTCATGGTTTCACCTACTTTGAAGGTGAAGTTCTTAAACTGCTGCTTCAGGAGGTCCTTCTTGTTCTCTTTAGCTTCATTGGACCCCTCATACATCAGCTTCAGTGCATCCCATAGTTGCTTTACAGTCTTGCACTTCTTGAAGCCTCTATAAATAGAGTTGGAAGAGCAGTTTGGGGTGGTCATGGCCTTCTGATCAATATCAATCTTCTTACAGTCTTCATCAGAATAATCAGCCACTTCTTTGGGTATCATACCACCACCACCAGCAGCTGAAGGGGTGGATGGTACATGAGGTCCAAAGACTACTGACCCCCACATCCTGGAGTCCTGGGAGTTGATAAAGCCTTCCATTCTTTGACACCAAGTGTTAAAGTCTTCAAGAGTGATCAATGGGGACGTAGTCATAGTACTAGTTTCCATGTCAGCCTTGGTGATAGCTGCCATTTGATATGTTAAGTATTTTGTAAGAGTGAAAGGATTAAAGATGGTGAGATCTTACAATCAAGAGCCTAAAATGCTCTGATACCAAATACAGGACTGGGTGAAGGGTGGTCAATACAATCAGTCTCACAATGAGAAGAGATTTAGAACATTTAACAATTCAAATGGGGAACCGGGTTTGAGTATGATGATACTAAGAACACAAGTAAGTAGTGAGACAGAACTAAGAACAAGAACAAACAAGTATGGTTTTCAAGGATGTTGTATATTTCTCTCAAGTTCTATTACAAGTGTTACAAAGCATATTCGAATTACAACGACCTGAGACACTTTATACTACATCCTACAACCGTCAATACTTAGAAAGACAGTTAGAAACACTAATCTAGACAACAAGATCAATGTAGAGTCAAAAGGCAGATTGCCTTTTGACTGGTGACTATGGCATACCATTGCTCACATCCTTTTCTAATATAAAAAGGTTTACAGTTACAAAAGTAGGAAGTTATAGACAAAGACCTTATTCTAATGTTTACAAAATCATGGACTTTTCACCAACTCATACAAGTTGGTGAGTCTTCAGAGTTGCAACGGAAAGTGTGTCAGCTTTATGTAAAGTAGATCAGAGAAAGAATATCTTATCTGTCTTCGAAAGAAATCAGTCTTCACAGCAAAATGGCTTCGGAAGACTTTGTCACTGAAGCTTTAAAAGACTTCATCTTTGGCTTCAGAAGATTTGTACTTTGGCTTCGGAAGATTTTACACTTAGAGTATTTTTCTGATGGAGAGTGTAAAACTTCCAAAGCAACTTCTACCTTGTACGTCCAGTGCATGCATGAAGGAAGACCCTAGGTTGTTTTGGCTTCTTTGATTGCATCAGCCTTATAATCTTCTGATATTACCTTACACTAATAAATGTTACCCCTAGGCCCTTATGATAAATGAAAAGCCTTACAAGCACAATGAATGGAGGTGCACGACCTTGTTGTCGTTAGCTTAACTGATGTCTGGCTGTTTCAGAATGCACATCTGGGGTCTAATCCTTGTGATTGACCAATGAATGAATGGGACCTGTATTCATGAGCAGGCTTCGTGCCTAGCAGTGTGGGCCAACTGTCAGAGGTTAGCTACCACTTATAAATGTGTACTGATAGGGGTTCGGCATTTGTTGCCAACCAACAATGTAGGCTCTTGCTTTGTGCAATCCTTTAATGAAAGAGAAAGATAATGAAAGAAAGAAAGATAATGAATCTCTTAAAGAATGATTATGTATAATGATGGATGAACACCAAGTGAAGCTTACAAAATGTATATTTTCTATATTATCAAAACTAGAACTCACTCAACAGCTTTTTATATACATGTCAGTTGGCAGATAATGATGTTTCTGGGGATGGCACGAGGTTGAAGCTACTTGGCAAATAAAGACTGGCATCCATGTTATGCAGAAATGATATTTTTGTCTTGTAATACAACTAAATGTTCTTTTGAAACTTGTAACAACGATGTATTTCTTGGCAAAAGTTATTATTAATGCATGAAATGGTTTTTGTTTAACTATTCCGCTGCCATGATTTCTTACTTTAATGTATTTTAATTTGTAAAGTGCCATGCATGACCAGCTGTGGGGTTTCCCGGGAACGGGGCCTTACAACGTGTGAAAGTTGAGGCGGAAAAGCTAGACGGTAAGAAACTTCAACTCTCTCAAGAATCTCAAACGTTCAATGAAACGTGGTTTGCTCACATGCCTCATGGTAAAATCTTGCACGATAATTTTGAAGTTGTGATAGTTTTCTTTAAAATCCAACCACACTTCATAAGCTATCTTGTAGTAAACTTGATCCTAGAGTATATGTTATCCACATACAACTCTTCAAACACAAATTTAATTAACCAGGTAAGAACTACATAATTGCATCAATCCTATTGATATGGTAAAACTTAGTAGATCTTATGCATTTTCCTTCAATATAACCAATTCTGTATTTTTGGCTTGTAACGCTTATTTCATTGCATTTGCCCATATGGTGTATTCTCAATTCCATGCCATTTAATATTTACGATGATTAAGTTACTAAAGTTGCTGGCATGTAACTTCATAGGGGAAATGTATCTAGTTTGCTAATTAGATTCAACGGCAAAGGATTCAAACGAGAACCCTTCATTTTTATGGAAAACCCTTTAGCTCATCTCCAGATCATCAAAATTTTAAGAGCCAAAATCTTTCCATTTTTTACTTTTTTTAATAGAAAATGATATACGATTCATTTAACCCACCCCAACATTTAATTCACACACAATTTGACATGTACTTCTACCCTACTCCCCTTATTTTTTATTTTTTAATTTTAAAAGTTTACTCCCTTTTTAAAACTTCTACAACTTTTTTATGCATTGTTAATTTTTTTATTAAATTTACACTATTAATCATGTGTCATTTTTATCTTTAATTCCAATATATTCTTGAAAATTTTTAAAATTTTCTTTTCGGATGTTACTTATTACCTATAGAAAAATGTATTGTGCTAATGCAATTTCAGGTTATACTGATGCAAATACAATATAACACTTAGTTATAATGAATTACATCATTCTCATTTATTTGTAAATCCTAATACATAAATGAATTACATCATATAGTAATTTCTTACTGTAAATTACATCAAAAACATACATAAAAGCCAACAAAAGTAAAATCTAATTAAATGGTTTCAAATTTATATTTCAAATGAAGATCCAAACTTTAATTTCATGACAAGATAGTATATGTTTGCTATCTACAAAAGTTTGTTAAACATTTAAGTGAATCAAAATCAACTTCCGAGCACCTCTAGTTGGTTTTCTTGATGACCTATATGTTAGAGCGCTAAATGTTGTCGTCATCATCATCATCAGGTGTTTAGACCATTTTTGGGATTGCTTATTTTGGTTAAAAAGAATTTTTAATATAAATAACTTATTAACTTATTACTTTTCGAAATTAGTTTTTTTTTAAAAAGTTGTAAAATGATCAAAAATGACATACTTTTAAAAATGATGAAAGTTAATAGAAGATAGTAAGGGGTAATAAAAAATTAGACTAAAACGTATTTTTAAAAGTCAATAAGTAACCATCTAATTACTTTCAAAACCTTATTTTTATCATATATAAAAAGTTAGTTTAAAATATCTTTTTAAAATTGACAAAAAAAAATTCTGACTTATTAACTTATTACTAATACTATTAATCCACTATGTCGGTAGATTTTTTTGTTTTTTTTTCTTTATTTTTTTGTATATTATATTAATCCACTATCTCGATGGATTTTTTTGATTTTTTTTAATTTTTTTTGTATATTATATATTACATATATGTCGGTGGGGATTTTTTTATTTTTATTTTTATGTGTAAATTTTATTCGGAATGAGTTGGGTCAAATATTATAATTTTATTTCGTTAGTATAAATTCGAGTTACTTTATGTTTTAATGTAAATTCTGCTAGGAAATGTGTTAGAGCGGATGTAATCTATGCTTTATCATGTCGCCTATGGTTTTCCCACACTTGCTTATTTTGATGTACGTTTTGAGTTGTTCTACGTTTTAACGTAAATTGTGTTTGAAATATACTCGATTTAAAAAAAAATATGTTTTCATTTGATGGTACAAATTCGTGTTACTCCATGTTTTACGTAAATTTAGTTCGTTCTATTACTATTGTCGGTGGATTTTGATTTTTCTTTTTGTATATTATATATATGTCGGTGGGGATTTTTTTATTTTTATTTTTATGTGTAAATTTTGTTTGGAACGAGTTGGGTCAAATATTATAATTTTATTTCGTTAGTATAAATTCGAGTTACTTTATGTTTTGATGTAAATTTTGCTAGGAAATGTGTTAGAGCGAATGTAATCTATGCTTTATCATGTCGCCTATGGCTTTTCCGCACTTGCTTATTTTGATGTACGTTTTGAGTTGTTCTACTTTTTAACGTAAATTGTGTTTGAAATATAGTCGACTTAAATAAAATATGTTTTCATATGATGGTACAAATTCGTGTTGCTCCATGTTTTACGTAAATTTTATTCGGAAACAAGTTAAGTCGATTATATTTTATACTTGATCATGACACGTACGCTCGCCGCCGCAGCAGCAACGCTCGCCGCCGCAGCAACGCACGACAAGTTAGATCACTAGTTAAAAATTACTAAGTTAAAAATAATTTGTAAAAAAGCAATCACAAAGACTCACTCATCCTCTTTCTAGTGCACCATTTTCTATCTAACCATTGTTTCCACCCCCAATTTTGTCTTCCTACAACATTGCTACACAATTTGATTTCCTTATACCCACTTCCTTTCCTACACTCTTCTCCCATACTCATGAATCAAACGTTGATTTTAGGGTTTCGAAATTTCATTATCCACAAAAGGTATCACCTTTGTAGTTGTACATTTGTATGCAGATTTGATCTGTAAGAACCCTAGAGAAATGAGGTGTCAAAGGCTTTCTTCAAGTTCAAAGATTAACAATAGATGTATGAACTCCCCTTTTAATCGACTTCTTGTTTTGCTTAGGATTGACCAAATTGCAGCAAATAGATAACTACTTTAACTACCTATGTAATTTGATCCATGGGCACTAAATAATAGGTTACTACTTGCAGTCTAAAACCAAGGTGAGTATTTTGGGTAAATGTGAATGTTATTTGTAAATTGCTATGTGGCTGAATGCTTTTATGTTGGTTTTAGCGGTTGAATGATTGTTGTACAGTAATGAAAGGAGAGAGTATCACCACATGCTTGAATCCAATAAGACTTGTGAATTCATTTGTATTCAAACTGTCCTATAGTAACTCATCATGTTATTCACATAAGTTGCTATTAACATTCCTCATACTATATCTAAACTTGTCTTTAATCTGCATATATCATAAATTTGTAATTGTCATTGTTTTTTTCATCACTTTTGTTTCAACTTAAATGTAATGCAGGAAACTATAACAAAAGGTGGAATTGCTGAAAATTCAAGTGCCAGCAACAATCCAGATGCCTTGCAGAGAATGACAGTTCAAGAGCTAAAAACAAATTTGAGAAAACTTCTCTATTGGAAATCCTTTGAATGGAAAATAGGATAAATGATGTTGGTTAAAGTTGCATTTTGTTGAAATCATGCAGCTATAGGAGGCCGTAAAGCAGTTTTAAATATCAAAGGCATTTAGTCTGCCGCCTTCAAATTGCTTCTAAATTTTTTTTCTTTTATCATGTCAAGATCTTGTTAAAAGGGAAGAAATTTTAACCTATTTTTATGACATTAAGTATTCTAATTAATGTTTTTGAATTGTAGGAGCATTGGGGGCTCAACAAAAGGTTCTAAACGTGATCTCGTAAACGCCTTCCAAAAGTTCTTTGATGAAGAAGTTAATGGTACTCAATCTTGTAATTATACATTGTTAAATATACTCGGTATAAGTTAAAGCTATAAATTGAATCAAGTTGGATTACAGTTTCATGGATTATAGTTCTAAACTTTCATTCACTTGTTAAGTTTATCCTTTTTATTTATATACCAAGATTCTCAAGAGATTGTTGAAGATGAAGGATCCCTTATATTGCATCAAGTTGGAGGTGAAAAAATTTCCAAAAAGACAGCAAACAGTTTATGCAGTAAACAACATACTGAGGTTGTGAGCACAGTTTCTGTAAATACAAGGATCAAGAAACGAGTAAAACAAACCACAAAAGCTCTAAATGTCACTTTGGAAAATTCCAAGGATATTGAAAATTGTGATAAGAATGATATTTTAGAACATGAAGTTGAACCATGGACTGTTCTTGCTCACAAGAAACCACAAAAATAATGGGTACCTTATAACCCTAAAACCATGAGGCCTCCTGCTCTTACTGGTGATATAAAAAATATGAAGATAATGTCTTGGAATGTTAACGGTCTAAGAGAAGATTTCGATATACTTTGCCTGCAGGAAACCAAATTACAGGCCATTTACTTCAATTGCTATCCATAACAGATGGCAATTTACTTATGACTGGGTCAATTTGGGTTGTGTTCTACCTCAAATGGTTATAATTAACTATTTATTTACTATAAAATATAACCATCGTGTTGTTAACCATAGCTAATTAGCCATTAAGGGCTATGGTTATCATTTCCTTGATTTATAATGTCAAAATGTGTGGAATTTTGTTTTGATTATTTATGAAAGCTGGAGAAAGATGTAGAAGCGATAAAACAACATCTTGTAGCAGGATATGATAATAGCTTCTGGACTTGTAGTGTCTCTAAGCTTGGCTACTCTGGTACTGCAATTATCTCTAGGGTATGCTCTTCCCTCTTTGCAACATTTTTATTTACAACATAACATATGAATGTGGTGAAGCACAGGTACCAAGAACAAGAAAGAAAAACGAATTTGATAGTGTAAAATTTTAGTGATTAATTCTCAATTTTTCACATATAGCCGTTTATATAAGAGAGTTAGTTACTCTCTTAACGGCAATTCAAACTATAAGAACTATTTACACATTTAGCTCTACACAAACTTGGAATTACAAATGAAACCCAAACTATTAACCAACAAATTCCCCTTAATTCCAAGTTTTACGCCAAATCTTTCACTCCAAGCAAGAATCTAAGTTCAGCAAATTTTACTCTCGGCAATGGTTTTGTTAACACATCTTCCCTTTGTAAATCTCCACTAACAAACTCAACTTGAATCTGATTCCTTTCTATGCATTCCCCTATAAAATGAAACCTCGTGTGAATATGTTTTAATCTTCCATGGAAAACTGGATTTTTCATCAACGCAATAGCTGACTTGTTATCAACCAGCAGCACTACTTTACCTTGACTACAACCAGTTAATTCCTCAAGCAAACCACTTAACCACATTGCTTGGCATGCTGCTGAGGTAGCAGCCATAAACTCTGCCTCACAACTTGAGAGTGCCACCGTTTGCTGTTTTTGAGAATGCCAAGACACAATCGTGTCATTAAAATAGAAAACATTCCCAGATGTGCTTCTCCCATCATCTGTGTCAGTTGAGTGATTGTTGTCACTATAGCCCAACAATTTTCCACCTTCCACTTTCCTATACTTTATGCCATAGTTCACCGTCCCTTTCACATATCTAATAAGGTGCTTAATAGCTTTCAAATGAGCTTCTTTCGGATTTTGCATGAATCTACTTATGTAACCCACAGCAAAAGTTATATCTGGTCTTATCTGAGTAAGATACCTCAATGAACCAATCAATCTCCTGAACAAAGTTGGATCTACATCTTCTCCCCCTTCTGTCTTTGATAACTTCAGCCCCGGTTCCACAGGTACCTTTACTTCATTGCAATCTTCTAACCTAGCCATTCTAATCAACTTTGATGCATAACCAGCTTGCTTGAGTTTTATTGCCCCTTCAACTTGTTCTACCTCAATTCCCAAGTAGTAGCACAACAATCCCAGATCAGTCATCTCAAACTTTGACTGCGTCTGTTGTTTGAACTTGTTAACATCATCTTGATTATTGCCTGTTACCAGTAAATCATCAATATACCATCCAATTATTAATCTTGAATTTCCTTCATGCTTCATATAAACAGCCTGTTCATGCTGACACCTTTTAAACCCAAGCTCTAGTAACACATCATTCAACTCCAAATTCCATGCCCTGGGAGCTTGCCTCAGCCCATACAAGGCCTTAAGTTTATACACCATGTGCTTAGACCCCTTATTCTCATATCCATCTGGCTGTTTGACATACACATTCTCTTTCAGATCACCATGTAGAAATGCAGCTTTAACATCTACGTGATGAACCTTCCAACCCCACTTTGCTGATAAAGCAAGTATTAGCCTAATGGTTTCAATCCTTGCTACAGGTGCAAAAGCTTCCTCAAAATCAACTCCCAACTGCTGAACATAGCCTTTTGCCACCAATCTAGCTTTATGCTTAGTCACATTTCCCACTGCATCCTTCTTCAACTTAAGCAGCCACTTCAATCCAATTGGGTTGCAGTTCGATGGAGGTTTAGTTAAGAACCAAGTCTTGTTCCTCTCTATTGCTTTAATCTCCTCATCCATTGCAGTCTTCCACTCTTTACTTTTAGCTGCTTCATGATATGAGGTAGGTACACCATCATCAGTTAGAAGTAGCTCTACAGCCTCTTCCTCTTCTAATCTCTTGCTGTTATACTTGACTTTCCCATCAAGCACATATTCATTCAATCTGGTGGGTAAAACAATTGTTCTTGATGACCTTCTGAGCTCACTTGCCTGATCATCAGACTGATCATGTATTCCAATGTCCTCCTTTCTATTGGAACCACCAACCATTCCTTCCGAAGGTACACCAACCATTCCTTGAACTATAAACTCTTCTGAAGGTACACCAACCATTCCTTCCGAAGCTAGTCCAGTTTCTTCCGAAGGTTTCCCATTTTCTTCCGAAGGTTTCCCATTTTCTTCCGAAGCTTTCCAATTTTCTTCCGAAGCTTTCCCATTTTCTTCCGAAGCTTTCCAATTTTCTTCCGAAGCTTTCCAATTCCACCTTCTTCTTTCTTCAAAGATCACATCTCTGCTTACCACTATTTTGTTCTTTTTCACATCCAACATCCTATGAGCCTTTGAACCATCTTCAACACCCAAGTAGACCATTGGGGTACTCCTATCTTCGAGCTTTCTAAGGGCATTACTCATCACTTTTACATGACCCATACAACCAAAGGTTCTTAGGTGCTGAAGTTCTGGCTTTCTCCCTTTAAGAGCCTCATATGGAGTGCTATCCTCTAGTGCCTTGGTCTGCACTCGATTAAGGATATACACTGCATGCCTAACACCCTCAGCCCGCAGGTGTTATGGTACTCCCATACCTTTTATCATGCTTCTTGTCATGTTTAAGATGGATCTATTCCTCCTTTCTACTATGCCGTTCTGTTGAGGCGAGTAGGGGGGCTGTTAGTTGCCTACAGATCCCACTTGCTTCACAGTATTGGCTAAATT
This sequence comes from Flaveria sonorensis, assembly GCA_025506505.1. Lineage (NCBI taxonomy): Eukaryota > Viridiplantae > Streptophyta > Magnoliopsida > Asterales > Asteraceae > Flaveria > Flaveria sonorensis. The sequence goes on along the minus strand of CM046427.1, from coordinate 53,296,493 downwards.
CTTATGAGGTGAATTCTCCCCCTCTATCCGACTTCAGAGTTTTTATCTTTGCATTAAACTTATTTTCCACCTTATTCTTGAAAATTTTAAAAGTCTCTAGTGCTTGATCTTTTGTTTTCAACATATAGACCCACATAAACCGTGTACAGTCATCTACTAGCAACATGAAGTACCGATTTCCAGCAGGGGAAACTGGGGTTATTGGACCACACAAGTCCATAGACACTAACTGGAAAGGCATGTTGGATTTATATGTTGAGTTAACAGGAAAAGATTGCCTAGAGTGCTTACCAGCAAGGCATGCTTCACAAATCTGAGAGGGGTGGTCTATAATTGGAACTCCCTTCACCAGTTGCTTTCTTGTCATTTGCTTTAGTGAATCAAAGTTCACATGCCCAAGCCTGCCATGCCATAGCCATGGTAAGCTTTTCATCTCAGCCCGGAAACACATGGGTGAGCCAATATTTAGCTTGGCTCTGTAGAGTCGATTAGGTGATCTTTCCACCTTTAGGAGCACCTTTCCACTGCTATCAAGTAGCCACAAATTCTCTTGTTCCATTTTGACCGAGCATCCTCCTTCTGTGACCTGACCAAGACTTAGGATGTTGTTCTTAAGGTGGGGAATGTAGTACACATCAGTCAGCAATCTTTGCTCACCGTTCTTTCCTTGCAAAATCACTGATCCCCTCCCTTCAATGCTGATAGAGGAATTGTCCCCAAATCTTACTCTTCCACCCACGTTCATGTCTAACTTCGAGAAGACTGACTGGTCTCCTGACATATGGTTAGAGGCTCCATTGTCAAGGTACCAGTAGTCACTCGAGGTCGACTCAGTCGAAGTTACATCATACCCGCTGGGTTGCACCATGTGTTCGTTCAAGAACAACATTTCTTTTGTGCTTTCTTCAAGAGTGTGCATCAACAGAGCAGGCTCTTCAACTACGGTTTGGGTGAGATTTGCCTCCGTATCTTGTGACTTCGAATTTGGACATTCGGATGCATAGTGACCAAGTTTCTCACACTTGAAGCACTTTATCTTGGATTTGTCCTTCTTTGGCCTCTGTGCTTTCGATTCTCTAGTTTTCGATGCTGACTTACCTTTTTCAATTGAGTTGTAGTGCTGGCCACCATCTTTGCCATCTCTGCCACGACCCCATTTCTTTGTTTTCGCATCTAATTCCTTCTACTCTGCCAGTCAGAGTAAGTCATCAACAACTGATCTTCCTTCACGATCGGTTGCTTGGTTTTCATACAGTTCTTTCTTCGAAAGCCTTTAGCCTCCCGATTGCTTCTTGAAGTAAGAGGGTCTCAAGATCCACAAATTGTTCAATCGAGGCAACAATTTGTATAAATCTTTCAGGGACTGCATCCAAGAACTTCCGGACCAGTGCTGATTCTACAAAGGGCTCCCCCAACTCCGTCGCCCTTGAAGTAATTGCACAAAGTCTCCTTGCGAATTCATCTATGCTTTCTCCCTCTTTCATCTTCAAAATTTGAAACTCATTCTTTAGATTCTGTATTCTTGCTTTCTTGACCCTGTCAGCACCAATGAACCTGGTTTTCAGCGATTTCCAGATGTCATTCGCCGTGGTCAAGTTGCCGCCTGAAGTACCATTTCTTCTGGCATGGCTTGAAGTAGGTATGCAATGGCTGCACTATCCTTCTTTGCATCCACCCGAGCTCCTTCCTCCGGCTCTATTACCTCCCATAAGCCATGTACATTGAAAATTGCTTTCAATTTCACTGACCAGATCGTGTAATTGGTGTTCGTGAGAATCGGACATTCTAACGGGATTGTAGTGAAATTGTCACGGACTACGATTTGATTGTTACCAGCAGCTCCCGCCATCTTCGTTCTTCTTTCGTAAATGTTTCGGAATCGAGTATCAGGATCCAGTCCTTCTGATCAAGATACTCCGAGCGATCTTAACCTTCGCTCTGATACCAATTGAAGCACAGGTACCAAGAACAAGAAAGAAAAACGAATTTGATAGTGTAAAATTTTAGTGATTAATTCTCAAATTTTCACATATAGCCGTTTATATAAGAGAGTTAGTTACTCTCTTAACAGCAATTCAAACTATAAGACCTATTTACACATTTAGTCCCTACACAAACTTGGAATTACAAATGAAACCCAAACTATTAACCAACATGTGGGACTTTATTTATTATCTTGATATTTTGTTATTTCGACAGATACCACCACTTTCTGTTAGATATGGACTTGGCATACCAGATCATGATAGTGAAGGAAGGCTTGTGACAACAGAATTCGATTCTTTTTATTTAATAAGTGGATATGTACCTAATACTGGTGATGGTCTTAAAAGGCTGGTAATATATCAAATTTGTACAAAACCTATCTTTTGAGTTTCTTTATCATTAAAGTACTGATTTTTTGTGCCTTTTAATCTAGTCATACAGGATAACAGACTGGGATCTGAGTCTTAGCAATTACATGAAGGTAAAGCCTCTGCAAGTCATGAAAATATTCCCAATGATCTTTACAAAGTCTCATCTCTTTTACTCCATATATGAATTTGTTCCTACAGGAGCTGGAAAAGTCAAAACCGGTTATCTTAACTGGTGATCTGAATTGTGCTCATGAAGAAATAGACATCTACAATCCTGCGGTAATCAATCTGTACTAAGGGATAAGTTCTTTCCAATGTTTTTCAGTTGTAATTTTCTTATTTTCGCAAAATCATTCTTTATAAGGGAATGAAAGATTCTTGACTAAACCGGGATCATTAATTCTGAATTAAGCTAAAACTCATCTTGTTATCACTTGACTATTCTCTGTAGCCTGTAGGGGAACAAGCGAAGTGCTGGTTTTACAATTGAAGAAAGAACATCATTTTAGGAAAATTTCCTTGAAAAGGGTTTCGTTGATACCTTCCGGAATCATCATCCTAATGTCGTTGGCTATACTTACTGGGATTCAGACATGGTAAACTAATAAAGGTGATTTCTTTCTGCATCGTGATCTTGGTTTAAAAAAGCGCTAGGGGCTCCGAGGCGTTTTGGTCCCAAAAGCCAAGGTCACGTAGCGCGTCAATGTACAACCAAGTAAGTTTTATTTACAACTAGAAGTACATGTTAACCCATTCATAAAGTACATATTTCATAATGTCTTCATCCTTTGGTTGTTTCACATATAAACCTCCTACACACCCTAGTCTTGACCAAGTATGACCAATTTTGATCCTGAACTACATGAGGCACTCCTTTTTGACCTTAATGCTTTTTCTTGAGCATCTCGCGCCTTAGATGCTTCTTTTTAACCAAGATCATGATTATCATCTTTTGAATTGAACTTGATAGTTAAAACATTTGTTTGAGACTCATCTGATGTATGATTATAATTATTATATAATATGTTATGTTTAGTGTTCTCTTTTGTATGGTAAATCATAAACAGGATGGAGACTGGACTACTTCCTTGTATCAGAATCAATTGCAGAAAATGTCCATGATTCCTACATTCTCCCAGATGTTGCAGGAAGTGATCACCGTCCAATTGGCCTTGTTCTTAAGTTGTAATCTAGACCACTAGGATGAAGTTGCAATTTTGATGATATCACAAGATTAAATGATAAATACTAACACTTTGTTAAGCTTGTGGAAATTGCAATTTTGATGATATCACAAGATTAAATGATAAATACTAGCACTTTGTTAAGCTTGTGGCTTTTGTAACAGGTGTTTATCTTTATTATTTTTTATAATTTGATAAATACTAGCACTTTCTCTCCTGATTATTACCACACTTATTCTTATTTTTAAGTTGGCATATGCTGGGTTTAAAAAGCACGTCCCAGGACCTTGAAGTGGCGCTTCATATATGTGGGTCTAGATTTATCAAATTTAGATTGCGGAAAAACAAGAGGATGAAGTTGTTATGAATGGTACTTAACAAAGAAGGCTTATATGTGAGGAAAAAAAATGAGAACGATGTAACTTTATGTAGAACGTCTCTTTATGTAGAACGTCTCGCACATGTGAAGCTTTTGTCTCCCTCCTTGCATTTTAGGACCTAAACGCTTTGAAATGCCAAATACTTTTTTAATACCAGGGATATAGATTTCTTAAAAATCATTGAAGGAACAAATTTCATTCTTGAATATTACAAGTAAAGTTACAAATAGTACATAGTTTGTGTTCTCAGGGTCTTTCCAGAGGAAATAATGAACACATCTTAAGTTACAAGAACTTGGCTGTCACAAAAAAAAAGTTGGCTAAACATGTTCCCTCTTGTATTCTCAGTATGTCTTCTTTGGAAAGTAAATCGAATACGTCTTTCTTGTCTTTTAGTATGAAAATAAGGAAAATTGTTTATTTAACAAGTTAACGGAAAGATGCAACAAGTAAAAGTGAATTAGAATGTACGATTGGCATATCCCAACAAAATTATCCCATCACTAAAGGTTGACTTATCACTAAGAAAAATATACAAACTACTATTCAAACTCTCCAAAACTCATAAATCACTACCCAAAATGTCCCTAGAAGACTTGCATTATTCAAAGAATCAACCTCAAAAAGGTACAAAACATACTAGCAAAATTCAAGAGCATATCATCCATCTGCAACTCATCCTGATGAAACTAGGACTCACTGGTGCACATGAATACGTTGGCTTCCATGAGCATGGAAAGTTGACCCGTGACCATGTTGCTTCCCATAGCTTTCACCCGTGGACTTCTTCCAACTCCCATTGTTCATTCTCCGACTATTTCCATTAAACCTCCACGTTTTATGACTATTCCTCTTGTTATTCACATTGCTACAAGCATAATAATTATTATCATCATAAGTAGTTGTATTCCAACCTTGATCTCCTGCTTTATTATCATCTTCATTCCAAACCCACCAATTATTACCACCTCCAACATCACAATTATCCCAAATAATCCTCTCATTATCAATATAATCATCCCAATTAATCGCGCTTTGGTCTCTCTTCATGTCATCACTAACCCCCCAAGATTTCTTGATCTTGTCATCACTATCTCCCCAACCATATGGCGAGTAATCTTTGTATGGGTCCGGGAGTACATCGTCAAATATAACAACCGGCTCATGCTGGCTGCCATCATCAGGGGCTGCGGGTTCAGACTCAAGATCCTGTATTAGATTATAATCCATTTGAGCATTCCAATCGATTTTGTCAACGTATAAATCTGGATTATGTGATTCAGCATCACAAGGAAGACCGTGAAATCTTGCATAGAATCTATCTTTTGCAGTGCGGAATGCTTCTTCTCCTGCACAATCATCCCACTTCATTATACTGTCATAGAGATGGGTGAATTCCTTTGCTTCCAAAAACTTTTTCCAGGAAAACGATCCAACTGAAGACACAAATCTTTTCTCCCAATATGGAACGTTATGATGCCTATTTGAATTCCCACCTGAAAGATGTAATAAAATGGTTTTTACTTTCAGTAAATGCTCTTTTGGGATCAAATGATCTACTATTTTTCAAAATAAATGAGCATATTCCTGGTTATAACTTCTATGTAAAGTGTATGATTTACCAGTTATCGATCATGAAATACATACATTGAATTTAATGGTAGTTAGGCAGGCGAATTCATATGATCTAGGAGGGATTTTGGAGAAATAATGAGGTAAAAAAGGATGAATTATAGTCATATTATCTACATGCCATCTCTCAGTTTTCAACAGGTTTTCAACACACCATTTATTACTCTATTCAAAAATTTTAAAAGATGTCCCAGCAAGCTTTCTGTATTAAGTGTACCTGTAGATTCTAATACAATTTTCATATTTAAGCAAAAGTCTTGCACATAAAGACACTATATCGAAATTGCCAAAAAAACTCTGAGGAAAACAGATCATGGCGTACGATTATCATGACATAAAAGTAGGAAACAAATATCCATTTACAGAACAATTGAGAACGTGTATTAATGTTCAACAAAATAAACATCATAAATCAAGAAAGGAAGATAAACGTGAGACGTAGGAAGAATCACAAAAGTAAGGATTAAGAATAAAAACCAAAGAAACATCAAGAAAAACATACAAAATGTAACACTGAGTGTGATATGCTTCATTCAAGGGATTATCATTCGAAATGGGAAATCAAATAAGGGGTTTTGACCCAAAAGACAACACAAAGTAACACACACATGATGATCTTGTAAACTAGTCTTTTTGCAATTATTCAACACAAAATTCATGCATATTTCAAATTCTTTACATGTTTACTAAAGGGCGTTCCTAATGAACTTCAGAAGTTTTGATAATATCTTTCAAAAATTGAAAGGTAACGCTGAAATTACCGAAACATTGATCTAAACATGCATAGGGTTAAGTAACCTCTCATAAAATTTTAACAAAATCAATTATGAACAAATATACACAATCAATGAGCACCAAATTCATATAATTTACCCTCAATCTTGAACCCTAAATGCATGCAAACAAAATTACAGACATACAAACTAGATAATTTCTAACATAATGTCACAAAATCATACCAACAGGTGGCTTTCTGTAATGAAAATTAGACTTTGTTCTCGCGGATTCTTGATTACATTTATCACCCTTTCGTTTCCACGTCTCCATGATCACTACACCACAATCAAAACGAAACATCAATTACACCAAATCAAAACGAAACATCAATTACAACATCGATTTGGCAAAATCAAACATGAATCAAAGATGGGTACCTGCAATTTGGGCGTGAAATTGAACGAACAACACGATTTGGGGGCAAATCTTGATGTGGGTATTGTGAAATTATGGTTTTTGGATGATCAGTGATGAAGATATACGTCTCTTATGCTTCTTTTTCTTTCGGTTTGGTGTGGCGTTTTGTGTGTTGTTAAAAGAAAGTAAAGGAATTCTGAATTGTGGCTCTGTATAAAGACATTGAGCTTATAAGAGTACAGATGGCATACACATGATACATGTTTAGAAATTCTTTAAAAAAAATTTGTGTTTTAAAGATAATTATATATTGGATTTTGTATCATTAGTCTTTGGGTAGGATAAGTATTACAAGAAGATCACATTTCTATTTTATAAAATCTAATTAGAGCGTTTCGTTATTTAATAATAGCACATTTACTACATAAAAACAGGCGTTTGAGTTACATTAGGTGATGCATATTAGGGCGAAGAAATGCATTGAAGGTGGCAGTCGTAAGTGGTAGTTATGTTGGTTGTTTGGAATTCGGCACATAATGGGACGGATTATGGTGGGGGCCTTTAACACTGTCAATATCTATCTGTATATCTGTATATCTATAAATATTGGTATGTTATTTTGATTCTTTTTGAGAAAAATGGGTGTTTGAAAATGGATGTAGTGTTAATGAGAAGTTTACTATGTTTAAAGTATGTTTAAAAATCTAATGTAACAACTGATATGACACGTATAAAAAGTGATGCATTGGAGGCACTTTTAGTTAACATAAAATCGTTGTTTTAAATTTGTAAATGGTTAGTTTAAAATTAATTATATCTTTCTTAAAAGATTTTAAAGAATACTTGTAGATACTTGGTAAAATACAATATCTATTATTGTAAAAGTAATGATTTTATCAAATAGTTGTTAAACTATATGAAAAGTTTTATACAAAGATATAGAGTTACTTCACTTAATTTATTACATAAGCATATTTTAGAATTCGTCCTGAAAAAATTTAGGCATTGCTCTTAAAAAATACAAGCATATTACAAATTTGGCTTTAATAAGAAAATGTATACACGGTGGCATGTGTATCTTGGAGCGATGGTAAATATGTTTGTTAAATTATAAATGGTCTTAGATGTATTGATATAATGGATTGGCTACATTATTGTAATCTCACATTTAGCTTGGGCGTTAGAATATCTTCAACGCGTCATTATAATGTAGGCGTATGATTGCAAAAACATTAGACACACTATTTTATCAATATCATATACAACTTTCATCGCGTGGTGCATCAAAATTTTTGAAAACATCAATAAATATACAAAAGTTTTTGAGCTAAAAACCAAAAAAGTCGACATATGCTTCTAATATTTCTTATCCTAATAACCATTAATAACTCTTTAGTATTAACAACAATGTCAATTTTCAACACTAAAAATTACGGTATTCATCGTTACTCTCAATGGAGTGGCAAGCAAGAGGTATTATCCATAGACTAATCAAGTACAATCACTGTTTATCAAGTTAGTAAATGTTATAGATACAATGTTTTATATATGTTTGAAAGATGCTTTCCCAGAAATAATAAATGTCCGAATTGTTTACTTATTATTTCTCTTCTGTCACTTTCTCTCTCTTTTGGTATATACTAATTCCACTAAATGCTACATGAAATATTCTTTACAATATTCGTTTGTCGTAGTTCAAAAGAATTAACTTGTTTATTATAGTTTGACTTTTACATTATAGTTAATTACATAAATGATCCCTATGATTTATTTAAAGTAACAAGTTTCAGTATTAAGCAAAAAAAGTAACAGGTTGGGGTATTATGTTTTTAATTTTGTAACAAGATTGGGTTATTAAGACTAACAGACGTTAAATTTTCTGTTAAATTTAATTAAAATGACCAAAATACCCTTTGAGGGACTATTTTTGTAAATTTATCTCTTTTTAATTCAGGGACCATTTATGTAATTAATACAAACAACCCCAACCCATCCTCCCACTATCGTAGTCCTTTTCAGGCCACCACCACCGTTAAATCCACCACCGCCGCTGCCCAACACTGTTCATCCACCACCGTCGCCGCCCATCACCATTCATCCACCAATGTCGCCACCCATCACCATTCAATCCACCACCGCCGCCCACCAACGCCCTTCTTTCCACCACCGCCGACACCCAAGACTATTCAATCCACCACCACCGCTCACCACCATCATTCAATCCACCACTACATCCCACCACCATTATTCAATCCACCACAGCAGAACACCGCCACCGCTACCCATTCCCATTTCATGACACCAACACCATTCAAACCACCACCACCGCCCTAAAATCATCACCGAAAATCCTAAAATCATCAAAGGGCAAATATTAACCACCATCTTCGATTGAACATCGTCAGGAAGAAGGGGTAGAGATGGTTTAATGGCTAGTGAAGGTGGGGGGAATGTTGAATAGAGATATTAGACCAATACCCCAAATTAATCCACCACAACCGCCACTATCCACCACCATTTAACCTACTCCATTTCAGACCACCACCACTATTGAATCCACCACCACCGTCGCCCACCACCATTTAACCCGCTTCCATTTCAGACCACCACCACCACCACCATCAAATCAAAGTTAATCATAAAAGTACAAAGGGGTAAACATAAAAAACCCTAAAATCGTCACCGGAAACTACCTAAAATCGGTGTGTGAATAATGTTGGGGGTGAACTCAGATGCGGTTTGTCAAGTTAGACCTTCGATTTAGAGCATTTAGAGCTTTGATTCGGGGTGGGGATGAGGCAGCAGTGACTGGGGGTGGGGATCAAAGATGGATGGCGGTGATGTGAGGGTATCACAGTGAAGACGATGTGATGCAGTGGTGACTGCGGTGGTGGTACATCGCGAAGACATATATGTGTGGGTATGTGTATAACTGTATATAAATATATTATTTTAACTAAATTACATGAATAGTCCCTCTAATTTACATAAGTAGTCATATGATATGAAAAGACTAAAATACCCTTAAACTTAACATAAAATCTAACGTCTGTTAGTGTTAATACTCAAACTTGTTACAAAATTAAAAGTGCGTACCCAAACATGTTACTTTTTTTGCTTAGTATCAAAACCTGTTATTTTAGATAACCACAGGGACCGTTTATGTAATTAACTCTTTACATTATTGATTCAAATCAATTTTCTTATTAAATGATTTCCCTAATTAAATATTAGTTATTTAGAAATATAGTCTAATTTAAAGACACTAGCCTTTCTTTATATATAGATATTAGATTTAGTAAACCCATGTGCTACACGAGTTTAATAAATAAAATATTAATATAATAAAACTTATTAATTATAAAATGATATTTTAAGATATTATATGACTGAAATTACGTATGAGAAATGACTATAAGTAATAAAACAATGATAGCAACTTTTTAAAATTTTGTTTTTAATTTTTTTTCCAAAAAAATAAACATTTCGTTCTAAAACAAACCGTATAAAAATGTTATTTTTAAAAATGTCCCTATTATAACACCCAAATTTATTTTTTTTTAGTTTTAAAAAATTGACTTTTAAAGATACCAATTTTAAAATATTTGTTTTTTTAAAAAGTTTTATGCTTTAGAAAATTTATTATTTTATAAAAAATTATTTATTTGGAAATAACATTAATAAATATATATCTTTCTTAATTTATTAAATCTAAAAAAGTCTTAAATAATATTTTTAATAATTAAGATAATTATTTAATAGGAGAGAGAGGCGGGAAAAATTTGGTGAGGATAATTGTGGTGTTGACACCTGTCATCTTAAAATACCCTTTTATTAGAGTACAAGATTAAATTCTTTCATATTTTATTCAAATTCATTGTAATCCAAATCTTGATTGAAAAGGTAATCACGGGATTAATTTCTGAAATTTAATGCCAACTAATAATAATTCATTTTTGTTTTGGAACAAACTTAGTCACTAATAAGTTTAATAAACAACTTGTTGTACAACTTTTTCGTTGTGTATAATCAAAGGTTGGTCATACATTTGATTAGGTTAACTGAATTTGAAATATGTAATTCATTCTAAAACATTTTTCGTTCAACTATATTGTACAATGTGTTGGACATTTTATATTAAAAGAAAAAATAATTTTTAATGTGTTTGATTGAAACAAAGAACGTAATTGAAAATTTCAAACCCTTGCAATTTCATTAAATGATACTCAAAAATTTTAGACATATTGCTTACAATTTTAATGAAAGTACACTTGTAATATAAAAACTTAATAATAATATGGTAATTATTATTATTATTATTATTATTATTGTTATTATTATTATTATTATTATTTTATTGTGAGTTGGGAATGTATACATTGAGATAACTACACTTATCGGTATTTACTTTCAAGACTTGTTACGAAAATAAAAAAGTAAATATATTCTTACTTTTAAACATGCCGCATTATAAATATCCTCAAAACACTATTAGTTTAACATAAAATGACTAGTTTATCACAAACATGAGTTTTTTAAGGTAGATAATTTATCATCAAGGCTATTTTAGTTTAGCTGAATTTATTTAAAATGAAATACATTTACAATAAAAATTAATACAAGTAAATATCGTATTCTGCACGCTTGATCAAGGTGCAAAGCCCTAGACAAGAGGTTTCCAAAGAAACACTATCACAAAGGGTAGCACCATTGGTGGGGTCCAAGAGGCGACACGATTAAGCTGTCTAAGTATCAATCGCAACTTGATAAGCAAAGTTAAAGTTGGTCTTCAGTAGCAAGTGAGATCTACAACGTAAGTTGATGAGCAAGCCATTAGTGGTATCTTAGTTATTTAGCTATTGTTGATGGAAGTTGTGTTGTGTATTTCCACTAAATAAGAGTTTCAATCTCATTTGTGATTACAAAAAGAAAAGTTATAGGTTGGGTCAAAAAGTTTTTCTATCTAATGTGTATTTCCTTTTGAAGGTGATCCCAACTTTAGACCGATGGAGACGGACTGGTGTACAAGTTTTTCTTTGGGGACATGACAGCTTAAAGCCCCAAGATTTCAAACTCGAGTAATGAAGATGATCGGATGGAGATAGTGGGCTACTGGCCTGTCAATGATCCAAATAGCCTTTCAAAAAAATATATATATAACTAAAAGCATGAGTTAATTACACGATTGGTCCCTGTGGTTTGCTCATATTACAAGATTTGTCTTAACTTTTGAAAAGTTACATCATTGGTCCCAACTGTTTGTCAAACCGTAACACAGTTGGTCGCTGACACTAACTTCTGTTAAGTTTCTTAGTTAAGTGGAGGTGAAACGACTAAAATAACCCTTACTATTAAAATAAATAATAAACTTTGTATACTAATATACACAGGACCCATTTTTTTAATTAATTAATTATATATATACATATCTTAATCTAAATCTTAATCTTAATCTTAATTTTAATTTTAATACTCTAATAAAAGAGTAACTTAAGATGACACGTGGTAGCACCACAATCATCCTCATCAAAATTTTCCCGCCTCTCTCTCTTATTAAATAATTACCTTAATTACTAATATTATTTAAAACTCTTTTAGATTTAATAAATTTAGAAAGAGATCTATTTATTAATTTTATTTCTAAATAAATAAATTTTTTATACAATAATAAATTTTTCTAAAGCATAAAACTTTTTTAAAAATACGACATATTTTAAAATTGGTATTTTTAAAATTCAATTTTTAAAACAAAAAGTAATTAAAATTGGGAGTTATATTAAAGAAATTTTTAAAAATGACATTTTTATACGGATAGTTTTAGAACAAAATGTTTATTTTTTAGGAAAAAAATTTAAAAACAAAAGTTTATAAAGTTGATATCACTGTTTTATTACTTGTAGTCATGTCCCATACGTAGTTTCAGTCATATCATATCTTAGAATACCATTTTATTATTAATAAATTTTAGTATAGTAATATTTTATTTATTCAACCCGTATAATACTTGGGTTTACTAAAGCTAGTAGTAATACATACACACATAAGAAGTCTACAGCATCATCTTCAACATCGTGAAGACAAACCCCCACCGCCGACACACCACCACCCCCTTCCCCTTCTCTTTACATCACTTCCGATTTGAACCCATCACCGATTTGGACCCTAGATGAACCACTACAGTATCATCTTCAACACCACTGCCCGCCACCCCCATTACCATCTGTAACTGTCACAATACCACCGTAGACCACAGCCACCTTCAACCCAGGGCCGGCTTAATATTTTTAGAGGCCCAAGCAAACAAAAAATATGAGGCCATCAAAAGAACATTGATATAAACCCTCCTCTTTTATCCGAGATTGGGACCAGCAATAATAAACTAATAAGTTTACAATTAGCGGAGTTAAAAAAAAATAATTTATTTATAGTGCTTGTAAAGTTATATTTAGATTAAGTTTATTTTTCTAGCTTTTTTTGATGCAAAATCTTTAATGAATTCTTCGTAATCAAATTCTTTTAAAAATTCTTTTTCAATCGACAAAAGAACTAAACCGTTTAATCTTTCTTGTAAACTAATCAGATTCAAACAATGAGATAATGAAATAAACTAATCTAAAAACAGAAAACTAATAACCAATTCAGATACAAAACAATTAACCAATTCAGAAACAAATCAATAAATCACTTGAATCAAAAAAGAGAAAACTAACCTGATGACTGAAGAGGGAGCAAGTCAGCGAGAAACACAACCACAGAATCACAAATTGATAGTCGATAACCCTTCTGGCCCTTTTAATCGTAATATCCAGACAACTTAGTTCTTAATCGCAATACCCAAACGGCCTTCTTAGTTCTTAATCGCAATAAATACAAATCGATAGTCGTCAGTCGATACACAACCCTTCTGCAGGCCATAAAACCTTCTGGCCTTCTTAGTTCTTAATCGCAATACCCAAACGGCCAAACTCCAAAGTCGTAATTCGTAAATCGTAAGTTCGCAAGAAGAAGCACTTGATTTGTAGGTTAAATTGAAAGGGACGACTGGGCGAGTGAAGATTTATTCACCGATTTGAACCTAACCGTTATTGATCTTGAAAAGTCGCCGCTGTTGAAGGGGGCCACTGCTAGTGCTACTCGCAGCCATGCTTGATGCTTGAAGGCTGAAGCTTGAAATGAATGTGTGATGATTACCAAGAAAACTTGAATGCTTGATGATCTCGAAGACTGAAAAGTCACAGTCGGCAATCGTAGGGGTGTGAATGTGAAGACTGAAGAATCGAATAAGTCGATTGGTGTGCTGATGATGGAAGAGTCGATGTCGAATGTCGATGAAGAATTCAAGATAAGCCGATGAGGATAGGCGGATAGCCCGCTTTCAGCTTTCTAGGGCTGTGAATCTTGTGGGCTTGAGAGGCCACATATACTATTGGGTTTGGGTCATTAAAATCGGAGGCCCTATAAGTTTGAGAGGCCCAAAGCCCTAGATTGGGCTAATTATACTATTGGGCCGGCCTTGCTTCAACCTGAATTAACATCACTGACGAAATCGAATCAAAGTAGTGGATTTGAGTATTGGTGTAGATTGTCACTAGTGTATCAATTACCTACGTAATTGACCTGCTAGAGGTTCGGTTGGAGGAAAAATCAACCTTCCGGTGAGCGAGTTATCACTGAGTTCGTTTGATTTCAGGGTGGAGATGGTTGTTGGGATGGTCGGCCTCATGATCGGAGTGGTTGCCGACGGTGGTGTTGGCGTATTTCAATTGAATTCGATTGATTTTAGAGACAGTTGGTGCATAAATCAGAGTAGTTGCCGGCGGTTGGGGCTATTAGTGTAATTCGGAGTGGTTGACGAAGGTGGGTTTCAAATGAAGGAGGCAGTACTGGATTGCTATGGCGATTGTGGTGGGGGTGGTTTTAGTGGCGGTCTTGGAGATAGCCGGTGGTGGAGTCCGGTTTAAAGTGGCGACGGTGGTGAATGGTGATGAGAAGAAGATGGGCTAGTGGGACTAGAGGTGAACAAACCGGGTTTTTTTGCCAACCCGGTTCGGTTTGAGAACCGGACCTGTTTTTTTGTGTTGGAGGGCGAACAGGTTACCGGTTCGGTTTATAAACCGGTTTCTGGCGTATAACGCCCAAACCGATTCGGACCGGTTCCTAAACCGGTTCGGGCCCAAACCGGTTCGGTTTAATTTTTTTTAATTATAATCTCTATATGTTTAATTGTACTAAATTACTTAAACTTGTAAACGTGTAAATGAAATACATAAAAAAAAACATACAAAAATTACAAAACAACTAAAATTAGAATTTCATATTTTGTAATTTTATTAAATACTTAAACTTTTAAACATGTAAATGAAATATATAAAAAACATACAAATTTTTAATTATATTAAATACTTAAACTTGTGAATGTCTAAATGAAATACATAAAAATACATAAAAAAGATTACGAAACAACTAAGATTTTATTTTTTTATTTTAAACAAATAAAACCAAACGTAGTCTACCATTTGAAGGTAATCATCATATGCCGCTTGAGTTTTGAGATGTTTGTTATTCTTCGCCCCCCGATCCCAAGCTATTCCAAAGATAATCATCATATGCTGCTTCATCATCGGTTATTCTTCGTCTTCATATATTCAGCTTCATATTTTAATTCTCCTTCAAGTGAGCATTTGTCATGTATTCTTTCAGCTGCATCCAAATAATCCTTCAAGCAAATAGACATTTCAACCGCTTTGGGAGTGAGTCGGGTTCTTTGTATTGATATAATCCTGCCACTAACAAAAAAACCAGATTCCAAAGCTACCGTGAAAGCATGGGCGGTTAGTAAATCTCGGGCCATGGTGGACAGGATGGGAGATTGATCTTCTTTACCTTTCCACCAAGCCAACAAGTTAAAATTTTTAAAATCTTGCGGAGTGATGGTGGATAAAAAGTTTGTTCCATCATACCTCCTGAGTTCATTACTCGGATTGTTACCACGTTGACGTTTATTAGATTCATCTCATAAAGTATTATACAAAGCGAACATTGGATCACTTGAACTTTTGGCATGTGCCGCATGCCTCATAGACTCATGTATATTTGATGTTTCATCATATTTTGCTAAATAAACATCAAACATTTTTTTTGTAAATGTTAGTTAAAATTAGCTTTTAAACTTTGACCATAAAATGGGTTTTCTTCTTTTAAATCCAAATTAAGAGTAAGTTTATCAAGTAAAATTTCAACCCCCGATGTATTTAAGCACAGGTTTAAGGCAGCGGCACAGGTAATAACCGGAGGCATTTATTTAAAATATTTTTAAAGTTTTTCTTTCATTGGTGGTATCATATCCGAATAAGGTCTACCCTAAATGACAACTCATTTAATTTTGAAGTCATTAAGTAAATTTGGTGAAGTACTAATGAACTCGTTGGATAATAAACTCCAGAAAGACAAGTAGTTGCGGTTTTAAAAAGATCAAGCATTTTGCTTATTTCTTCAATATAGCCCAACTCAATAGATGGTAAGTCAAATTCCATCTTGTAGGTACGTCCTAATTCGGATCTAAACATTTAGAATTTGCGTCTTTACAAAACTTGTGATACCTACTACATCTTTTGTTACTGCTAAAAATATCACGTAACATTCTTTTTAAAGCATCTTTTATTGTTTCGATAGTTTTTAAACCGTCTTAAACGGCTAAGTTTATGATGTGCGCAACACATCGACTATGAAAAAACAAACCATCACAAATTAGTTTATATTTTAATTTTAGATGTTCTATCGCAAGCATATTATTTGACGCATTATCAAAAGATATTGACAAATTTTTTTTTCCAATTTATATGTTTTAATAACTTTGTCAATAAGATAAAAAATATTTTGAACAATGTAAGGATAATCAAACGCAATCGTACGTTTCATCGTTTGCCACGAATTGGGTTCAACGCAATGGGCGGTGACACAAATGTACGAGTCCGGTGAACCGTGAGAAGTCAACAAACGTCACTAGTTAATTTAACACTGGTTTGTAAATTTTCAAAATAAAAAATTAATTCATTTTTAGTTTTTTTCCATATTTTTAAACAATTCCTTCTAAGTGTAGCATGACTTACATATATGTATCGCGGTTGGAGAGTCCGTTGAATTAGCCGAGTCAAACGTTCATCGTCAAAGTACTTGAATGGCAAGCTTTCTTGGATGACAAAATGCGCCATTTGCACTCGAACCGCATCAACATTGTAAGCCTATAAATTACCTTCGTTTGTCATCGAAGTTTGATCTCGAGACGGTTCCCCTTTCAATGCTTTATAATATTTTAATTGAATGTGATTTTTTAAAATAGAATTCGCATCCTTTGAAAAAAAATTGAAACACAATTTGCAACGAACCTTATTCGGACCCGTTGACATCTCACACAAATCATCGCTGCACCAAATCTTTGGGTTTCTATTAGTAAGGATAACCCGAACAACCACATTTTGAGAAGATGCATCACAACCAACCGAAGATTGAGCACTAGAAAAAGTCATTTTTTGAGTTTTTGATTGTTGTGAAGAGAAAGTAAACGTTTTTTAGTTTTTATAGTGTAAAGAGAGTTTTTGATTGTTGTGATGCAACCAAAATACTCACAACTTATTTATAGTAGTGTAAGGGGGTTAAATTGGTGAAAAAAAATGCCGAAAAGGCTATATGGAGGCTCCAACGGCTATATTTTTGAAATTGGATAAAACCGGTTTGGAACCGGTTTGAAAACCGGTTCGGGTAATACCGGTCTATAAACTGGTTTGTTCACCTATACACCCAAACCAATGTCGGTTCGGCGGGTCAGTTTGGGCCCGAACCAGTTTGGGGGAGTAAAAAAACCGGTTTTGAAACCAGTTTGGAAACCCAAACCGGTTTTTTGCCCATCTCTAAGTGGGACCCATAAATTTAATTCATTTTATTTATTTAATAATAAGGGGTATTTTGGTCTTTTCATCTCCACTTAACTAAGAAACTTAATAGAAGTTAGTGTCAGGAACCAACCGTGTTACGGTTTGACAAACAATTAGAATCAATGATGTAATTTCTTAAAAGTTGAGACCAATCTTACAATATAAACCAACCGTAGAGACCAATTATGTAATTAACTCCTAAAAACAGATAAGACTGTCAACTAATAACCACCAGCTATATAAAGGAATTCCTTTGATCTGTTTTAGCAACAAATTTCACAACTTAGTTTACATGAAAAGTTACACTTCTTTCTTTTTAAACTTTTTATTTATCATTTTAGTGATTTAGTGTTCCCACAAAACACTTTATCTAATACGTAGGTTATAACATCTTGTATTACACAAATTAAATAAAAAATATTAAAAATTAATGAAAAGTTAAGAAATATAAAACACTAATATGATATAAGATATAACTAAAATTAAAAGTATGAGTAAGTACTTTAGTTAATAAAAAAATTTATTATTATTATAAAACGTTCATTTTAAAAAGTGTGTTTTTTAACTCTTGCTTTAAAAATATGTTAAGAAATATTTCATTCTAAGAATATTGTTTTTAAAAAATGTTACTTTTAATAAAAAAATCTCATTATTTCAAAACTATGCTTTTTAGTTATTTTTGTTTTATAAATAATTTTTTGTATTTAATAAAAGTTTGCTTTGACAAATAATCATTTTTATAAATATCTCATTGTTTAAAAACTTTGGGTTTTAGTTAATTTTTTAAAATTTTTAAGAAAAATGGTTTTATATAAAACTTTTATTTTAAAAAAGATTGTTTTAGGATATTTCATATGTGTAAAATGATATATTATTTAAAAAAATTCATAGTTTTTTAAAAACTTTTTTATTTAAAAAAGTGTATATTTTTAATCAATATATTTAGTTTTAATTAATTAAAAATATGTTTATTATAATGTTGATTTTAGAAAACTTTGGAATGTTTAAAAAAATAGTTTGTAAACTTTTTCTCTAAAATTTACTTTATTATTTGATTATTTGCTAGATTAAATATTTATTTATTAATTTATTATTAAATATATTTTACTCATTTTTCTATTGCTTGCTTGAGTGCTTCATATTTGACGAAATTTATGCGACCCGACCTATTTCGAAAAAATTTATATTTACCTATAGACAACCAAATCTTAGTTATTTCCGACCATCATGAAAAAGTTTCCTATGTCAGCCACCGTCTATTGGTGAGGCTAACTTGGAGAGCCTAATAGACTAAGTGTTCCCTCAACGACTTGTAAATGGGTCTATTGGGCGTTGATTTCACACTTTGCTTTCATCTCTGATATTAGCTTTGTTTTTTATTTGGCTCTATTATTATAT
>CM046427.1:53037477-53272477 GCA_025506505.1 Flaveria sonorensis | reverse complement strand
TAATAACAAGTATCAAACTTTATGCAAAAACTGAGGGAAATCAAAGCTGTTGATTACCTACAGATGAAAAACAACTTCTGCTCATATCACTCCAATTGAACCTTCCTCTCTGCCAGTTCTAAATTCATCAAAAACCATCAAATGATGCGAACAAATCAAATTCGAAGAAGATAACATGAGAAGGACGATTAAGAGAGAGAACCTGCTGTTGTTTGTAGGAAGAAAGGAGATTCGATCGGAAGACATTTCTGAATCCAAGAGATTTGATTAGTTTTGAAGACATTTAGGGATTTGTTGTCATTAAGTAGGAGGGATGTTTAGGGATTTTGAGACGCCATTTAGCTTGAATGATGTTACCATGAAACGCAAAAGAAAGTAAGAGAACATAAGATTGAAGTCCGTACAAGTGGCAGCACCGGCGTTCACCGCCACACGGTGGCGCCGTTGATGAAGTTCTCCGGTCGCCGGTCACAGGGAAGGACGCTAGGGGAATGTAATCGTATATTCATATTTATAAAATTAAGTTAAATATAGTTATTTTTTTTCAATTAAATAATATTTTTTATATATTTATCGTTAATTTTTATATTTTATTCAATTACAACCACTTTCAAAAATATTTAAAAGATTATTAGGATTGTACGGTGTTTCTTTAAATATAAGGAACCACGATACAATCCTTATTAATCTTTTACATTTTCACTCACAACCATCCCCTATAATATAGAACACTCACTCACATAAAAATAGAAAATAAGTTGTGAATGCTTTAAGAGTTTAAAAAAAAAGAAATTGTATTTTAATAATATAAATTATAACATGTCCGTACTATCAAACTGGTCGATAATAATTCTAGAGTAAATTGTTATCTTTGTCTCTGTGCTTTGATGAAAATTGTCACTTTCATCCAATAGTTTATTTTCTTGCTTCTGGGTCCATGTCGTTTACAAATCTTTCCGTTAAATGAGTGGTATATTGGTCATTTTACATACATGTTTTATTTTTCTTTTTTTAACCTGATTTAATCTATTTCCTTTAGATACATTGCTATTTTAGCCCTTATGGTTTGGGAATATTTGCCACTTCAGTCCAAAAAGAACTACCAAACCACCACCACACCCCATCACAGAACTACCAACACAACACCAGACCACCCACCACCACACGCACACACTAGATTACCGCCACCATTTAAACCCTAAAAATCGACACTCAAAATTAAACTTGTAACAGACCGCATCAAAAACGCATATCAAACCCTATTAATACCTCTACAATACTCGTTTTCGAAGGGTTCTGTTACAAGTTCGAGATTGACGATCGATTTCTAGCGCTTATATGGTGGTAGAGATCTAGTGTGTGGTGGTGGGCAACGGTCTGGTGTGGTGTTTATGGTTTTGTGATAGGGTGGTGGTGGTGATTTGGTGGTTATTATGACGGGGTAGTGGTGTGGTGGGTAAATGACGTGGTGGTGGTGTGGTGGTTCTATTATGGGGTGGTGGTGATATGGTGTTTCGTGAAGGGCTGTTGGTGAGGTGGTTTTTTTTACTGAAATGGCAAAAATGCCCAAACCACAGGGACTAAAATAGCAATATCCCTAAAAGGGATAGATTAAATCAGATTTAAAATAAATAAATAAAACATACATGTTAAATGACTAATATACCCCTTATTTAACGAAGAATTTTGGATGGAGTTAATGGACTGGATGAATATGACAAGATTTGTAAACGACAGGGACCCAGATATAAGAAAACAAACTATTGGATGAAAGTGATAATTTTCACCAAACGACAGGGACGGAAATGGCAATTTACTCATAATTCTAACTTACATTTTTGTTGTTGATGTCAATCTTTCTAGCATAATCAATCATTGATTTACATTTGATTTTCATTCAATCTTACTCATGATAATGATTGTTAATGAAATAGGAAAACATACAACAAATGAGTGAAAAATAAGCGCAAATCATGTGCAAATCGATGATATTTATGCTACTAGGATTGTCCGTGTAACAAATATGAAAGTTAAGATTATTATTAGTCAAACTAATAGTTTAGATTATTATCGGCCTTTGGGTCATAGTTTGAATTATTAAACTCTAATTTGTCTAAAAAATGAATGTCTGTAATTAGTCGACTAGAATCTTCTAATAAGATAAAATGAATATAGCTACATGGTTATTTTCTAAAATGTTCATGTCATCTTCATTTAGTTTCCACCTAAGATTGTACACATGTCCTTACCATATTAAAACTTATAAATTTTGATAAATAAAAATTTTATCTTCAAAAGAGTTTCATTAATAAATATTCATTTACTACTATATAAATCAGTTAAATTCTTTCTATAAATAAATACATTATTTCATAAAAAATACTTTAATATGACTTAAGTTTTTAAATTTATAGCTAATTTGTTATAATTTGTATATAAAGATATAGAGTTTTATCTTTATTATATTTTATAAAATATTATTTATATTTCATTGATATGTTATCTATAACATATATTAGATTATACGTATATATAATCTTATATGTAACACCCCGATGTTTTTTTTAAAAAGATGAGAAAAGGAAAGTAAATAGAAATAAAAGATAATGGACACAAGTGGAGGAGCTAAAGTTGTAAATGGATAAAAGTTCATTATTTTAACAATAAAAGAGGTATAGCCACCTCTTTAAAAGCAAATCTGTTTTTTGGCTCTCGGCCAAAGCAGAAAGAAGAAGGAGTTTCGGGTTTTTGAGAAGAAGAAGGAAGAAGAAGCTGCAAAAAGGTAAGTTTTTTGAGTTTATGTTCGGTTTTAACTCGGTTTGCAGCTTGTAACCGAAGTTCTCGGTGTTTAGAGGTTGTGTTCGGGATTCTTTGAGCTGAATTTGCTTGCGGTGGTGTTTCAAATCGAAGGTTGTTCAAGGTGAGTTTCTAGACCCCTCTTTCTATTGATTTTCAAGAGTTTTGGGGCTGTTGTGTATACCAATAAAACATTTTAAAGTGTTACCCGAATGTTATACTTGTTGTTGTTCGATGGTGTTATGTTGTGTGTGTTAGAGGCTGCTTTTGGGTTAGAATTATTGTTTAGCATGTTCTTAGGTGCCTTAGTATGTTAGATCTGTATTTTGGGTAGTGTTAGAATGATTATCGGGTGTTTTTGGTAGTTTGGGAATGTTTCAGAATGTGTTCATGCGCCTAACTGACCTTCATGCGCCAACCTGTAGTCAGGCGCCCAAACAGTACCCCCATGCGCCCAGAATGTTGGTCATGAGCCTAAGTGTTGCTCATGTGCCCAAGTGTCCCCATGCGCCCAAGGTGGTGCGCCCAAATAGTTGTCATGCGTCCAGGAAATGTGCCCAGGCGCCTAAGTAAAGGTGGTGCACCCAAATAGTGCCCATGCGCCCAGAGTTGCCCATGCGCCTAAGTGTTGAAGCGCCCGCATAGTGGTAATGCGCCTGAACAGGGCTCATGCGCCAAAATAGTGCTAATGCGCCCAGGCTGTTTTATACTTAGAATTTTATGCTGATGCGCCTAGAATGATTTAATGTGCCTCATCTTGGACCTAGGGTTTTCTAGTGGCTTTAAGAGGTGGATGTTTGAGATAGGTTCCTTGGTGGTGTGGTGGCTTATGCTTGTTGTATGCTTGATGATGTGATGGGGTTTATGTGTGTGTGTGTGAGTGTGATGTGTTATCTTTCTTCGTTAACAGTTTTCAAAATGTATGTATTATGTTATAGTACGTTGTGTATTATGCTGTGACTTTACGTGGTTTGACGTATGAATGTGCTTACGTAAAGTATTATGTAACGAAGTGAAAGATAACGATAATGAAAAGTGGAAAGTAATGAATAAATGAAAGTCTTGCAAGCAATGATTGAGGTGAGCGACTATGTTGTCGCAACAGACTCGTAAGGAGTTAAATCCACGAGATTGACCCGAAGGATGTCGTGATGCTCGCCACGGTACTGTGTCAGTCTTTGGACACGAGTCGGGGGTTTTGTTTACAGACCCCGGCACAGTATCAGTCTTCAGACACGAGTCGGGGGTGTTGCAAACAGAGACGGGGGTCCTTGTCGCGTACCCCGGTACTGTGTCGGTCTTCGGACATGAGTCGGGGTTTGTTTACAGGCCCCGGCACAGTATCGGTCTTCGGACATGAGTCGGGGGTATTGCATGAGACAGGATCCAGATAGAAGTGAAAGATAATGTTGAAAGTACGAAACGTACGAAATGAACGATGATGAAGATAATAAATAAAGATTATCAATGTGTACGTATGATGTGTGATCGCGTACGATTGTGAAGGTTATGTTTTTAAAGGAAGAAAAGTATTTTATTTATAAAACTAGAACTCACTCAGCGTCGCTGACCTTTTTGTATGCATGATAGTTGGCAAGTATTGTGTTGGGGTTGAGGAGTTGCAGGCATGGATGCATATGCTATTGGGAACATTTTGAGGCTGGCATCCACATTTTGATATGATGTTATATTATGAAGTGTAAACGATTTATGTAATGTAATGATATATTTTAGTTATTAATGAAGGTGTGTAATTTCCGCTGCAAAGAAATGAGTGTTTTAAATACTTTATGCAATGACGGTCCAGCTGTAAGCGTCCCGGGAATGGGGCCTTACAAGTTGGTATCAGAGCTAAAGTTTAAGAGAATTGGGAAAATATTTTCAAAAACCTAATCTTAAACTGAGAATGGGACGGAAGAAAAGGGATGCCAGTCCTAGTAGCTACGTGCCTGCAGGTAAAAGTTTTATGTAAAAGATCTTATGTAAGTTAATGTTAACCGGTATATGTGCGCATGTTATGTGGCTTGTGTGCTTCTGTGCGGATTTAGATACTGATGTAGTCAGGATAGGAAATGCTTGGGGAATGAAGAGTAAAGTAAGTGGCTAAACACAACTGGCCACTATGATTAGGGACTAACTATATTTAACATACTCCGAGCTATTACCTTGAATGACTGTGTTGGTGTTTGAATATTGTAGTGAATAGATGGCTAGTGGTAGGTCTTCTGAGGCTTCGCGAGGTGGAGTTCGTGGTGGACGTGGTGTTAGACCGCGTGTCACGAGGAGCAGAGCTAAGACTGCTGAGACGGCTCCTGAAGAACCAGAGTTTCATTACCAGGACGGTGAGGACGGAAGTGCTAGTCTGAGAGCCTCAATGAAAGAGGTAGTAGCAGAGGAAGTCCATCAGGTCATGCAGACGATTCTGCCGACTGTAGTGACCGAGGTCATTAGGGCTGTGAAGGAGGATGAGAAGAAGGAGAATGAGGAGAAGAGGAGAACCGTCCAGCTAGGAAGTGAAGCTGGAGGTTCAGGGGACATGGAGCAACCCGATGCTGACATGGTTGTCTCCAATGACGATGAGGAGGAGGAGGAAGCTGTGCAGGAGACTGCGAAGGGATGCAGCTATGGAGCATTCCAAAGGTGTAGGCCCCCTATGTTTGATGGAAACGGGAGTGCTGCTGCTGCATAACGTTGGATGAGGGAGATGGAGGCAGTACTTGATATTAGTGAGTGCCGCGAGGATCAGAAAGTAAAGTTTGCTACCCACTCGTTTGTGGACTCGGCCTTGTGCTGGTGGGACGACATTGTCCAGGCTGAGGGCACCAGGGCATTCAGGAGGATGAGGTGGAAGGAGCTGAAGAGGTTGGTAATTGAGGAATTTTGCCCTCATAGGGAGCTTGACAAGGTCGAGAGGGAGTTCCTGCAGCTGGAGGCGGGAATGATAACACACCAGCAGTACACCACGAAATTCAACGAGATGGCAAGGCTGGTGCCAGATCAGGTGACGCCTGTGTCACGAAAGATCAAGAGGTATGTTCAAGGTCTGCCAGCCGATATCCGTGGACATCTGGTCGCTGCTCGACCAAGCATGTTTAGGTCGGTGGTCGATCTGGAGAGAAGGCTGTATGACGAGCGAGAGGCGGTGGCGATAATGGATGAAGAGGAGGAGCGGGGCTATGTTAAGAATGGGAATGGAAGGCGAGATAATGATGATGGTGAATTTGTGGCTAGAGGTAAAACGATTAGGTTCAATGATCGGAAGAGGACAACAGAGAGGGAAGAGGTATGCAAGAAGTATGGTAGAGGCCACGTGGGGGAGTGCAAGTGGGGATCGAACGTCTGCTTCCAGTGTGGAAGAGAGGGCCATATGGCAAGGGATTGTCACATGGCTAAATGTTACAACTGTAGCAAGAGTGGACATATGAGCAGGGACTGCAAGAAGTCGAGGGCAGAGAGCTCCGGTGCAAGGAAGGAGAACAGAGGATGAAGGTTAGAGCATTTGCCCTGACCGTAAGGAGGCTAGAGCGGACTTCGACGCGACGTCAGGTATGTTTCTGGTAATTTAAAGTTATGCATCTATGCTTTAATTGTGGTGCTAGTAGTAGTTTCATTCCTGCTGCCTTTGTGTTAAGTTGCACGTTAGGAGTAGGAAGATCGATGAACATTCGATGTAGAAATTGCTATCGGTAAGTTCACTAGGTTACCTGATGCCCTAGAGGATTACGCAATAGAATTAGGAGAGCGCGTGTTTCATGTTAGACTGTTCAGGACAGACGCAGGTGGATAGAAGTACACCTTCAGATGAATTGGCTAGTAGCCTATAAGGCAAACACCGAGTGTTGCAAGAAGGTGGTTTGAACAACCGCGCCCGAAGGAAGTTCGGTGCCGATCTACGGCAATGAAATAATGATGAAGGCCTCGTTTTGGGAAAGGAGATCACCCGATTTCGAAAGCGAGTAAAGCTGGTACTGAGGAATAAAGGACCAATCTGAATTGTTGCTCAGGTAGGAGAAGTGGCATGTCGACTGGTGCTACCTGACACGTTAAGTGGAAGTCATCCGATGTTCCATGTATCTCGTCTGAGAGAGTGCTCAATCGATGAGGATACGATCGTGCCACATGAGAATACTGAGATGGATGAAAGATTCAACTACGTGAAGCAACTGAGGGTAATTTATGATAGAAGGAAAAGAAGGGCTATGGGGAATGGTGCTTCCATTTATGCAAGTGCAATGGAGCCCAGAAGGAGACTAAGTCTACATGTAAGATCAAGGAAGAGGTGAGATAGCGTTACCTGTGACTGTTCGAGAAGCGACAGGTTTCGGGGACGAAACCTATTTAAGGGGGGTGGACTTGTAACACCCAGAATTTTTATTTAAAAGACGAGAAAAGGAAAGTAAATAGAAAGAAAAGATAATGGACACAAGTGGAGGGGCTAAAGTTGTAAAAGGACAAAAGTCCATTATTTTAACAATAAAAGAGGTATGGCCACCTCTTTAAAAGCAAATCTGCTTTTTGGCTCTCGGCCAAAGCAGAAAGAAGAAGGAGTTTCGGGTTTTTGAGAAGAAGAAGGAAGAAGAAGCTGCAAAAAGGTAAGTTTTTTGAGTTTATGTTCGGTTTTAACTCGGTTTGCAGCTTGTAACCGAAGTTCTCGGTGTTTAGAGGTTGTGTTCGGGATTCTTTGAGCTGAATTTGCTTGCGGTGGTGTTTCAACTCGAAGGTTGTTCAAGGTGAGTTTCTAGACCCCTCTTTCTATTGATTTTCAAGAGTTTTGGGGCTGTTGTGTATACCGATTAAACATTTTAAAGTGTTACCTGAATGTTATACTTGTTGTTGTTCGATGGTGTTATATTGTGTGTGTGTGTGTGTTAGAGGCTGCTTTTGGGTTAGAATTATTGTTTAGCATGTTCTTAGGTGCCTTAGTATGTTAGATCTGTATTTTGGGTAGTGTTAGAATGATTATCGGGTGTTTTTGGTAGTTTGGGAATGTTTCAGAATGTGTTCATGCGCCTAACTGACCTTCATGCGCCAACCTATAGTCAGGCGCCCAAACGGTACCCCCATGCGCCCAGAATGTTGGTCATGAGCCTAAGTGTTGCTCATGTGCCCAAGTGTCCCCATGCGCCCAAGGTGGTGCGCCCAAATAGTTGTCATGCGTCCAGGAAATGTGCCCAGACGCCTAAGTAAAGGTGGTGCACCCAAATAGTGCCCATGCGCCCAGAGTTGCCCATGCGCCTAAGTGTTGAAGTGCCCGCATAGTGGTAATGCGCCTGAACAGGGCTCATGCGCCAAAATAGTGCTAATGCGCCCAGGCTGTTTTATACTTAGAATTTTATGCTGATGCGCCTAGAATGATTTAATGTGCCTCATCTTGGACCTAAGGTTTTCTAGGAGCTTTAAGAGGTGGATGTTTGAGATAGGTTCCTTGGTGGTGTGGTGGCTTATGCTTGTTGTATGTTTGATGATGTGATGGGGTTTATGTGTGTGTGTGAGTGTGATGTGTTATCTTTCTTCGTTAACGGTTTTCAAAACGTATGTATTATGTTATAATACATTGTGTATGATGCTGTGACTTTACGTGGTTTGACGTATGAATGTGCTTACGTAAAGTATTATGTAACGAAGTGAAAGATGACGATAATGAAAAGTGGAAAGTAATGAATAATAAAAGTCTTGCAAGCAATGATTGAGGTGAGCGACCATGTTGTCGCAACAGACTCGTAAGGGGTTTAATCCACGAGATTGACCCGAAGGATGTCGTGATGCTCGCCCCGGTACTGTGCCAGTCTTTGGACACGAGTCGGGGGTTTGGTTTACAAACCCCGGCACAGTATCAGTCTTCGGACACGAGTCAGGGGTGTTGCAAACAGAGACGGGGGTCCTTGTCGCGTACCCCGGTACTGTGTCGGTCTTCGGACATGAGTCGGGGGTTTGTTTACAGGCCCCGGCACACTATCGGTCTTCGGACATGAGTCGGGGGTATTGCATGAGACAGGATCCAGATAGAAGTGAAAGATAATGTTGAAAGTACGAAACGTACGAAATGAACGATGATGAAGATGATAAATAAAGATTATCAACATGTACGTATGATGTGTGATCGTGTACGATTGTGAATGTTATGTTTTTAAAGGAAGAAAAGTATTTTATTTATAAAACTAGAACTTACTCAGCGTCGCTGTCCTTTTTGTATGCAAGATAGTTGGCAGGTATTATGTTGGGGCTGAGGAGTTGCAGGCATGGATGCGTACGCTACTGGGAACGTTTTGAGACTGACATCCACATTTTGATATGATGTTATATTATGAAGTGTAAACGATTTATGTAATGTAATGATATATTTTAGTTATTAATGAAGGTGTGTAATTTCCGCTTCAAATAAATAAGTGTTTTAAATAATTTATGCAATGACGATCCAGCTGTAAGCGTCCCGGGAACAGAGCCTTACATTATATATGATTTTGTTTATTTAACTTATGTATCACACGAGTATCTAATCAGTATAACAATACTTTGAAACTCGTTTGAAGAATATTTAAAGATGAAGGAAAAACATCTCGTGATACTCCTTATCATTTATGTGAAGATAGTAATATTGTTACTTATTACTATTAATAGAATAAAAATAGTTAGTATGAAAATTTATTAACTATAAAATGATATTTTGAAATAATATATGATTAAAATTACATATGAGTAATTGCTATAAGTAATAAAATAATCATATTATTTTTTAAACTTTTTTTAAAACAAAATTAATTTTTTTGTTCCAAAACAAACCGTTTTAAAAAAATATATATCATTTTTAAAAAATTATTATAACTTTAAATTTTAATTATTTTGGTTTACAAAAATTATGTTTTTTAGAAACACCAATTTTAAAGTATTTTATATTTTTAAAAAAGTTTGATGTTTTAAGAAAATATTGTATTTTCAATTGTTTCTTTAGAAATCACATTCGTAAAAAGATAGATTTCTTAATTTATTAAAAGAATATTTTTAATTTTAATCAAAACTAAATAATATAATTAGTAGTTAATTTAATAGGAGAAAGAAACGGCAAAATTATAATTAGGATGTTTAAATTTATGACAAGTGTGTATTCAAAACCTTATTTTATTATAATAGATAGATTAAGATATTATTGATTTATACGGGAAAAGATACCTGACAAAACAATATGAAGAGACATTCAACAAATACAGTTGGTGCATGAAGAGGTATATGGTTTTTTCTAGACATTAAGTAGCATCAGTTGTAGTAATTGGGAGTAGTCCGAGTGTCTCACTGTTTGACAGGATCAAAGCCAGCAAGGTGACTATCCACACGACCACACCCAACCATTATGCTTGAGACCATGACATCACATAATCTTTGGATTTTATATTTATTCTTTGGTGTTGCGGGATCAAAAAAGGATGTAAATATTTTGGATTAATCTTCCATTTTCAACGACTTCATTAAAGGGGTTGTACTCGGGTCTTTGTTTTTTGCAAATGATACGAATAAACGAGTATGGGTTTTATCTTAGTAGTTGGATTTATCCTCCTTGAGTATCTAACTTTCGTGAAGTCATTTACAAGTCCACGACCAAAGGATCAAAGAATATGGTATTTTAAAATAGTTCACTAATCAACAAGAAAAAATATCGAGCTAGCGTTTGACGTCTTAAAGAGGAAGTGACACCACTACATCCCTTTTCACAATCATAAATATTTGTCTAGAAAGTATGAATAATAATTAGTAAATGATAAGAAAACAATCACCAAAAACTAGATGATCATTATCATACCACTATCTCCCTTTTCACAATCATAAATATTTGTCTAAGAATGATAATTAGTAATTAATGAGTAAACAATCACCAAAAACTGGATTATCAGTGTCGTACCATTACCTCTCTTTTCACCATCACACAACGTTGATGTCACTGCACATTTTCTCTATCACAACCCTACCTCACTCTCCGCTACTAATGGCCTAAGACATAAACATTTCACCTCTTTTTTCAATTCTCTCTCATCCATATAGGCGGCACATAAACTATCCTTAAAACGCTTAAATGCATTTTGCAACCATCTCTAAATCTTTTTTTGATTAATTTAATTCAAAATGAACGGACAAATCTAAAGTCCTTTATTTAATTCAATTTTTAAAAAACTAATGTTTCATTAAATAGAAAATTTACAAGGCTAGAAAATATAAAAATAAAGAATACATGATTAAATAAAATTGAAAAAGTTAACTATCTGTCTAGAGATGGCATATGTGTATATTCAATATAGTCGATGAGATTGGTTTGAAGGTTATTACGAGAGTCACTACGTCGCAACTCCAAAAAATATTATTGTCGTCTTCTTCATCGACTAGAAGATCTTCAATGTGCTTGACACATCACTTTATATGCCATCTATTAAAATCATATTAAGCAAAATAATACAAGTATACATGACTATTCTAATTTTATCTGGACGTCATGCTCAGGCCAACAGACTATATCCCAACGAGCTTTGTGGATACTGAAAGCTCGTTGTACATCCATCATTGCCACTTCATGTGCGGACTTGTATCGTATTCATTTGGAACCAACTGGAAAAGAAATCAATTACAAAAATGTTGCACAACTATGTATATCTAATTAGCAAGATAATACTCATACTTATAATGATTTTCGTTTATCAAAATGGAATATTCGATGCGACATATTCAAGAATTCACCCAACGATTCTATTTGTAAGTATTCATCTAACAAGTCATATTGTAGATGTACACTTTTGCAATGTTGTGAAACTCCTCTTCCATCTTGTATCATATCTAAGTTAAAAATATTTAAAGTTTCTCTTCATATCGCCAACTATTTGAAAAAATAGTTTTTCTCACATCCAAAACCTCTATTTAGATATATCATCATTAAATTTCAGATTGTCCGGGAAAAAATATTTTACAAGACATTTATGTGAATTCGCTCGATCAACTCTTTTAATAAAGGTTCTTGAGCTTGTGGTGTCTTCAACTTCGAAGCCTAGCAAAGCGTTGGCGACTAAAATGAAATATGTTGATTTAGGTAATATCTCTTAAAAAATAAGTTGGTTTAAATTTAGGGTTAATAGATTTAAATACTCCCAACTATTGGGAATTGACCGCTGTCACCCCCAAGTATCATGTTGGCGAATATAACTCCCAAGTAAACACTTCGGTGTCTGTATCACCCGCCGTCTGTCATAACCCTAACGACGTTAACTTTTTGATGATGTGGCACGCATACGTGTACAGGCCTCGCTTGTGTGGCAGCTGACGTATGCGTGCCACATCATCAGAAAGTTAACGTCGTTAGGGTTATGACAGACGGCGGGTGATACAGACACCGAAGTGTTTACTTGGAAGTTATATTCGTCAAAATGATACTTGGGGGTGGCAGCGGCCAATTCCCAATAGTTAGGAGTATTTAAATCCATTAACCCTTAAATTTATATCTGTAGTACTAAAAAACATATATATGTCTTGGTATCACCTTGCCTTGAAAAACTTGAATTTCGTATTTGTTGTCGAACCAACATGGGTTGCCGTGGTGTTCCCGTCAGGGTAGCCGGGGGTACCCACCCTACCCTAACGCCACCATGTTCACCCTAACGTTGTAGTTAAGTATATATTAAAATAAATTTAGGTTGTTGTGTTTTGTTTTAAATATCAGTGTCGCTATAAAAATAAGTGTTATGAACACAAAAGAAATTAAAAAAATTAAATAGAAAAAAGTTAAAATATATCACATTAAAATTTATGTACGTACGTTAATAAAAATTTCCATTGGATAAACGACAACAACTTGCATCAAAGGTTAACCGACAACATGAATATATTAGAAATATAAAGAGGCAAAAGAATGTTTTTAAATAATATAAATTAAATTATAAAAATGACATTATTGTAAAGCAATGATGTTTCCCAAATATATATTACTAGTGGGTAACCCGCACGTTACGACGGGGTAGATAAATTGGCAAGTGTACATATCGTATATATAGCATAGCTATGGTGAGAACCAAGTATCGATCGAAGGATATGATAGCTACTGATAGTAAACCTTTGTTATTATTCAGCTGATAGATATACATGATTTTGTATTTTTGTATTTTTAAACTAAATAGACAAATAAATACAAATAGATAGAAATCAAAAAAAATAATCAAGCAAAGGTAATGTTCACTTAGACTTTGAATCCACCTAGCTAAATAATGATAACATACACAAACTCATGGTTAGATCATTTTCTTCACGTGTAACATGAATATAGACTAGACCCTCTATCAAAGCTACATAATCATATGACTCTTTGGAAAGTTAAAACGATGTTAACATAGTAACCACCTAAAGTTATTCTATGAAAATCCAGTGATACAATTATGTTGAGTATAATTGTAGACTAAACTCCTGTCAAGGTTATTTAGTCCCATAATCATTTGGAAAGCTAATACGATAAACACTTACCAACCACCTCAATCATGTAATGAAAACAATATCATGAAGTCCTTTAACTTGTGAATATCATACCATGAATATATGAACTATAAATTTACACTAGTAAACCATGATTACATATACCAATGATATAAGGAATTCATAACAAATGTACTGGTATTTCCAAGCATATACATAAGAATGCACTTTTGAATAACAATCATAAATGTTCTAGTCTCCATCCATTATTCCTGGTCAAATGCTATAAATACACATACATATATATACATATCCATGATTAAATGTCCTAGCACATACGGTTTTCTAACATGATATGGTCAAGATATCCACAACATCAAACATATAACCAAGTTAACTAAACACACATAACCGTTGAAGGCACAATGGTTTTACAATTAGAAAGTACACAATAAAGTTATTTCACCAATGTATTTTTTTCAAAACTCGGTGTTCAAGATTACACAATGACAATAAAAAACACAATGTCTCATTTCATTGTGTTTTTTATTGTCATTGTTTAAATGTATTAGAGTAATCAATTGTTAATTTATTATTGTGCTTTACATTTTAGAGATACATAAAAATGTTATTTAACCGTTATAATTTTTTAAAATTCATTATTTTAGAAAAACATAATAACATTTAAAAAAATATAATAAATAACAAAACGACACAATGAACTGCATTAAAAGACAAATAACGAGATATGAGCTTAAAATCATAAAAAAATATTATCTTTTTATATAACAATGTTGTAGTCATTTTATAGATAAAAAACACTCGTTTTTATGGTGTTTTTTTATATAAAAAAATAATATCGTACATAAAAGTTATGAACGTTTAAAAAAATGGAAGAACTTTTAAAAAGTTAACAAAAATGGCTATTCTGAAAGGGTGTAGCTATATTATCCCCCTCTCATATATTTTTACTTATTATACTCATCTCTTAAACTTTAAGATAAATACAATTTAACATTTTTGTTTTCTTTTTGTATTTTATGTCTTTTATCATGAAATTTTTTTATAATAATATTAATTTGTTCTTTCTAATATCCAAAATTTTAAAAATTAAAATTTATTTAAACGCTCGATATAACTTACGATATTTTTCTATAATAATTACATCTTTATTTATACATATTTTATTATTCTTTATTGATACGATATTATTCTAATATCACGGTTTTTTTTTATGGTTTCGTTTTCTTATATAAACATAGGATATTATCATGCCATTACCATTACGGTATGCTTATTTTTCTTGAAGTTTTGACATAAATTTTTTTACCCGGTTTATTTTTTATATAAGCTTTATACCATCATCACTACACTTGTTGTAATACTTGAATTTACATAAGATTTTTACATTTTTATATTTATCAACATCTCATTATGAAATTTTTAACATGCTGGTTTTTTATATGGACTTTCATATATCGCCAATGCACTTGCTTTAACATTGTTTTACGTAAAGGTTCTAGTTGCATATTACAACACAGAAAGGCGTGATGCTAGTTGAATCCATTATTTGTATATGTATTGTTTGTTTGAGTCATTACTAATTTAGATCAATACTGTTTTTTTTAATTTTGTAAACAAACATCCATTTAAATTTAAATACCAAACATGATTAAGCATAAGAACTGAAAAATTATTTTTCAAATATATAATTATTATATATAATATTATTTTAAACTAAGAAAATTATTTAAAAATAAATAAAAATTTTGTAAGAGTAAAATATGACAAATTTTAAAATTAATATTTAAAAGGTAGGGTATGACAAGTAGAGAAGGGGGGCATGTATTGCCTCTCCCTTCTCAAAATATTTCTCTAATAAACTTTTTCTACAAACTGATCTCAACATTGATTAAGAAATTGAATGGTTAAGATTATTTTTTATAATTTTTAGTTTTAGAGTTCTTTTTATTTGAACATTTCCCTAAGTATAAAATTTCAAAAAAAACTTCAAGGATTAAATGCAAATTTGACATTACTCGAATGCTTAAGTATAAAATTTAAAAAAAAAAAGTTTAGGTGATTATATATAAATTTGACATAACTCGAACTCGAAGGCTTAAGTCTAAAATTAAAAAAAAAAAACAAAATGAGTAGGTATCAATTTGAAAAAAAAAAACAAAGAATTGTTGTTATTAGTTTTAAAAAATCCTTAGAAGGTTTAAATGTAAAATTAATAAAAATAAAAAAATAAAAGTAGGTTTTTTATTAGTTTGGAGAGAAGAAAATTATTGTGATAACATTAAGAAAACCTACAAATACACTACTCATAATTTTTCTATGTGTTATATATAGTGATGTGACGGGTGTTATTGAACATCTTTTCCGACCTACCTTAAACGTTGATATATTTGGGTATTATTATTGTAATAACTATGCAAATATTTAGTGATTATATACTTAAGCGTTTCAATAAAATAATACTTAAATCAAATATTGTTAAGTTATAAAATATAAATAATAAATGTATATATATCAATATTAATTTAAATTATTATAAATAAGATAATACTTAAAATAAATGTATATTAAATAATATATTAATTATGAGAGATTTATTAAATAGGGACGTATTAGGAGCTATTGTATACACAAATTATGATACAAGTTAAGAAAATAATAACTAGAATCTTTATGGGTAATTCAACATATTTCCAATGGAGAAATTACCTCGATTTTATTTTTAGCTCTTGCACCGTCATTGTCTGAAAGGCGTGTGGATTGTTTCTAGCTTTTAAATCTTCAGCAATTCTAGCTTTTGTTATTGTTTCTAGCATTACAATGAAATTGAAACAAAGGTGATGAAGATAACAATGACAATTACAATAAATGCATATTAGATACAAGCTTAGAAATAGTAAAAGGGATGTGAAGAGCAACTTATATACAAATAACATGATGAGTTGCATTAGGGCTGTTAAAATACAAAAAATTCACAACTTTTATAGGATTCAACTAAGGGATGTTCATCATTATCCTTGACAGGGAATTCACCCATCTCTACAAAAATATAATGAAGTGGGATGATTGCGCAGGAGAAGAAGCATTCCGCACTGCAAAAGATAGATTCATGCAAGGTTTCACGGTCTTCCCAAACTCTCATAATTTGGGCGATTTCAGTAACTTGGTTACCACCTTCATTTGCTCCGTTACCACCAGCTTGAGGTAACGGAGATAGAAACGGGTAGTAACGGAACAAACGAAGGTGTTAACGGAGTTGCTGAAGCCGTTGCTGCCAAGTGCTGCTTTAGAGAGATTATATTTATAAAATTAAAAAAAAAAACAAAGATAAACACCAGCTACAAAAGCCACAAGCTTAACAAAGTGCTAGTATTTATCATATATTTTTTAATGTCATCAAAATTGCAACTTCATCAAATAGTCTAGATTAGTAGATTACAACTTAAGAACAAGGCCAATTGGACAATGATCACTTCCTGCAACATCTGGGAGAATATAGGAATCATGTACATTTTCTGCAATTGATTCTGATACAAGGAAGTAGTCCAGCCTCCATCCTGATTATGATTTACCACACAAAAGATCACATCAAACATAATATATTATATAATAATTATAACCATATATCAGATGAGTCTCAAACAATTTGTTTTAACCATCAAGTTTAAATCAAGATGATAATCATGATCTTGTTTCTGAGGCGTGAGGAGCTCAAGAAAACACATCAAGTTAGAAAGGCGCGCCTCATGTAGTTCTAGGTCAAAATTGGTCATATTTGATCAGAATTAGGGTGTGTAGGAGGTTTATATGTGAAAACAACCAAAGGATGAAGAAATTGTGAAAGGTTTACTTGATAAAGGTTTACAAGCTCCATGTACGTTGTGCCCTCGGCTTTTAGGACCAAAACTCGTAGACAGCCTCGCGCTTTTTTAAACCAAGATCATGATACAGGAAGAAAGTACCTTTATTAGTTTTTCGTCCACCATGTCTGAATCCCCAGTAAGTGTAGCCAACGACATTAGGATGATGTTTCCGGAAGGTATCAATGAAACCCTTTTTAAGGAAATTTTCCTCGAATGATGTTCTTTCTTCAATTGTAAAACCAGCACTTCGCTTGTTTCCCTATAGAGAATAGTCAAATGATAACAAGATGAGTTGTAGATCAAATCCATAAATATTGACTGGCGCTTGTTTCCCTATGCGGAATTATTTTATGAACACAAAAAACGTCTCTTTATGGATTTATTACCGCGGGATTGTAGATGTCTATTTCTTCATGAGCACAATTTAGATCACCGGTTAAGATAACGGGTTTTGACTTTTCCAGTTCCTGTAGATCACCAGGTAAGATAACTGGTTTTGACTTCATAATATTACATCATTGAGATTATTTTCATGATATGTGGAGGTATTACCTTCATGTAATTGCTAAGACTAGGATCCCAGTCAGTTATCCTGTATGACTAGATTAAAAGGCACAAAAAATCACTACTTTAATGACAAAGATACTCAAAAGATCGGTTTTATACAAGTTTGATATATTACCAGCCTTTTAAGACCATCACCAGAATTAGGTACATATCCACTTATTAAATAAAATGAATCGAATTCTGTTGTCACGAGCCTTCCTTCACTATCATGGTCTGGTATGCCAAGTCCATATCTAACAGACAGTGGTGGTATCTGTCGAAATAACAAAATATCAAGATAATAAATAAAGTCCCACATTCATAAGTTATGTTGTAAATAAGAATGTTGCAAAGAGGAATGATACCCTAGATATAATTGCAGTACCAGAGTAGCCAAGCTTAGAGACACTACAAGTCCAGAAGCTATTATCATATCCTTTTAGAAGACGTTGTTTTATTGCCTCTACATCTTTCTCCTGCTTTTACAATTAAACAAAACAAAATTCAAAACTTATGATATTATAAGTTAAGGAAATAATAACCATGGCCCTTATGGCTAACTACTTCATGGTTTTGTGGGCGGGCCATGAAGCAATTGGTAAGGTTGCTGCTTTGTGACCTTGAGGTCATGGGTTCAAGTCATGGGAAGCAGCCTCTTGGACAAAGTGTAGGGCAAGGCTGCGTACATAAGATCGCAAAGCATTCTAGCCCCTCCACGGATGCGCCAAAGCGCGAGCTAAGTCAAGCATCAGGTACGGCCTTAACTACTTTATGGTTATAATTAAATGTAAATATATAGTTAATCATAACCATTTGAGATAAAACACAACACAAATTGACCCAGTTATAATTAAATAGGTTGAAATTGCCACCTTAAATTTGCACATCGTGTTACAGATATCAAGGGAAGAAACTAGCCTGTAATTTGGTTTCTTGCAAGCAAAGTATATCAAAATCTTCTCTTTGTGCAAGTTCCAATGCAGAAAAGCTTTCTAACTTTAGTAGAGCCCTTAGACCGTTAACATTCCAAGACATTAACTTCACATTTTTTATATCACCAGTTAGAGCAGGAGGCCTCATGGTTTTAGGGTTATAAGGTACCCATTCTTTTTGTGGTTTCTTGTGAGCAAGAACAGTCCATGGTTCAACTTCATATTCTAAAATATCATTTTTATTACAATTTTCAATGGCCTTAGAATTTTCCAAATTGATGTTTAGAACTTTCGTGGTTTGTTTGGCTCGTTTGTTGATCCTTTTACCTACAGAAACTGTGCTCACAACCTCAGCGTGTTGTTCAACCCGTAAACTCTTTGTCTTATTTTTGGAGCTTTTTTCACCTTCCACTTGATTCAATTTATGGGATTCTTTCTCTTCAACAATCTCTAGAGAATCTTGCATATAAATAAAAAAAGATTACGCTTAACAAGCAGATGAAAATTTAGAATTATAATCTATAGGAACAGGAAGATGGAAATTTAATAATGTATAATTGCAACATTGAGTACCATCAACTTCTTCATCAAAGAACTTTTTGAAGGCGTTTATGAGATCACGTTTAGAACCTTTTGTTGAGCCCCCGATGCTCCTACAACTCATAAACATCAATAAGGATACTAAATATTATAAAAGTATGTTGAAATTTCTTCTCTTTGAACAAGATCTTGACATGATAAAAAGAAAAAAAAATCAAGAATTAATTTAGAGGCGGTAGACTAAATGCCTGTGATTATTCAAAAATTTTACAGCGTCCTATAGCTGGCATAAATGCAACTTCATCCAACATTAATAATCCTATAGAGAAGTTACCTCAGTTTTGTTTTTAGCTCTTGAACTGTCATTCTCTGCAAGCTGTCTGAATTGTTGCTGGCACTTGAATTTTCAGCAATTCCACCTTTTGTTATAGTTTCCTGCATTACATTCAAATTGAAACCAAGGTGATTAAAAACAATGACAATTACAAATTTACGATATATGCAGATTAAAGACAAGCTTAGAAATAGTAAAGGGATGTGAAGAGCAACTTATGTGAATAACATGATGAGTTACTATAGGACAGTTTGAATACAAATGAACTCACAAGTCTTGTTGGATTCAAGCATGTGGTGATACTCTCTCCTTCCATTGTCAACCGTACAACTTACCATGGTTATACACTGTAAGTAACTATTATTTAGTGCCCATGGACCAAATTACATAGTTAGTTAAAGTAGCTATCTATTTGCTGCAATTTAATCAATCCTAGACAAAACAACGCAGGCGAAAATTCGATTAAAAGGAGATCTCATATATCTATTGTAAGTTAGATGAATCAGTCAATTACCTCAGGCTGGATGCTTGATGAATTGTTCATCTTTGAACTTGAAGAAAGCCTTTGACACCTCATTTCTCTAGGGTTCTTACAGATCAAAGCTCCTATTCTCAAGCTCTTCGGAGTTACTTCAATACTACACCTACAGGAAGGGAACATGACAGAAGAAAACAAGAACTCATCAGTCACTTCACACCATTCATAAAATGCATAAGCTTTCTATTTTGTGCTTAACAAAACCAAAACATTGTCCATCGAAAAAACCATCGAAGATGAAGCAAAACTAATTACAATCAACGAAATAAGTAACAAAACATTGTTCAATTACAAAGGTGATACCTTTTGTGGGTGATGAAATTTCGAAACCCTAAAATCAAGGTTTGATTCATGAGTATGAGAGAAGTTGTAGGAAAGGAAGTGGGTGAGTTAATGTTGAACTTAATGAAATCAAATTGTGTGGTAACAAAAGCAATGTTGTAGGAAGACAAAATTGGGGGTGGAAACAATGGTTAGATTGAAAATGGTGCGGCAGAAAGAGGATAAACACCTTGATGACGATGACGATGACGATGACGATGATGATGATGGTGATGATGATGATGATGATTACATGTAGCGATCCAACACGCAGGTCTTCTTCAAGAAAATCGACCAGAGGTGTTTGGAAGTTGATTTTGATTCTAAGGACCCAACTTGTTAATTTTGTTAAAAAATACCTTTTGTACAATTAATTACCAAAAGCATGTGGTTAGAGCTGCAAACGAACTGAACGATCAGCGAATAGTTCGTGAACCGTTCGGCGGGAAGTTTATTTATGTTCGTTCATTTAGTAAATGAACGAACACGAACAAGAAAATTCCGTTCGTTTAGTTAAACGAACGAACATGAACACAAGTCGCGTTCGTTCAATTATGTTCGTGAACGTTCGATAATGTGTTCGTTTATATTCGTTAATGTCCGTTCGTGAACGTTCGATAATGTGTTCGTTTATGTTCGTTAATGTGTTCATTTATATTATTAACTTTTCAGTTATTTATTTTTATGATTATTATATCAAGTATTTTTTTATATTTATATTAAGTACTTATTTATTTTTGATTGATTTTGTGTAATGTTTGTAATAAAAATATAAAATTTATTCTAAAATAAATTTATGATCAATTGTATCCGTTTGTGTTTATGAGCTTTTTTGTGTTCGTCATGTTCATGAACGGTTGTTTGTGTTCGTTTCCTTTTGTTTGTGTTCATTTGCGTTCGGTAAGTGTTCGTGAACAGTTCATGAACATGTTCATTTTCTTAATGAACCAACACGAACAAAGAATCTCGTTCGGTAAGTGTTCATGAACAGTTCATGAACACGTTTATTTCTTAACGAACGAACATGAACAAGGGCTTGTTCGTGTTCGTTCGGTTCGTTTGCAGCCCTACATGTGGTGGCACTAGGCTAATTTAGTTTATTTATATCTTGTAGATGTGGCATTGGGCTCGTTGAATGGCTTAGAGCTTTAAAAAATTTTCTACTAGGTTGTTTTATGGGTTGATCCCGTAATATGTTTTGTCTTCAAATTGAACGTGGGTCATAGTGTTTGGATAAGTTTATCTGCTTTAGTTTTCGGATCCTATAAGAAGGGAGAGAGATTGCTCGGTTGTCTTGTTCTCGCACTCTATCTCTTACACCTACTTTTTGATGTGTTCTAGTATTTTTGATTAGGGATTCATCTCATCAAAAAATCCTTTGTTGTTTTTTTTTTTATATTGATAAGATCACTATGCTGATGATCTAATAAGTGTTTTTATTCTTTGTCACAATTGTTATAGCTTCGACCATGATACTTACGTTGTTTCTATTTTTGTTTTTTTCTTGGGTGTAAACATATTGTTGTTATACTAATTTAAAGTAAGTCTCATTGTTTGTTCATGGTATTAGAGCTATTGTGGCTTTGGTAAGGTGTCGTCTCTTCAATTCTAGTTCTTCCGTTGGTATTGCTCAGAAGGAGTTCTAGGGTTTTCAGATATGCTCTTCTGAAGAACGGACTACCCTAACTTGGGCGCCCTTTGATAAGACCGTTCCTATTTTTCATTTCTTTTGGATCACGTGTTACTCTTATATGGATACATGGCTGGATTAGGGGTATCAACATCCGATTCATGCATAGGGAGAGCCACACCTTGTATCTTTTGCGTTGCATATGCATAGTGCATATCCCCTGATCATTATCTATTCTTTAGTTTCTCTTTAATATCTTAAAGAATCTAATGTTCATCACTTGCGTGAAAGATTATTTTTTGTGTTTCCACGTAGTCTACCTAATTATCATCTTCAATGGTGTGAAAACTTGACTCTGAACTAGTCAACTATTTTATGTGAGTGCTTGGGTGAAATCATATGTTGTTTGAAATTAGTTAAGTGATTCAAGAATGGTTGAGTTGTAGTTGACTTTCAGACCCTAATTAGCAAACTAGATGCAAGTCCCTCTATAGTTACATGCTAACAACTCTAGTAATATAACCTTAGTAAATATTTAAACCTAAAGGAGCTGAGAATTACACTAGCTACATTGTATGGGCAAATGCAATGAAACGAGCCTTACAAGCTAAAAACAAATTTGGTTTTAACGAGGGAAAATGCATAAGATATACTAATAATGAAGTTTTAACAAATCAATGGGATTGGAGTGATATCATAGTTCTTTGTTGGTTACTTAATCTTCTGTCTGAAGAGTTGTATGTGGGCTAAGTTTTCTCCGAGATAGCTTCGAGTTTACTAAATCCACATGCCACGATATTCAAGGTGATGGTATTATAGAAAGTTACTCAGATTATAATATATTACTTAGACTTGTTGAGTCCTTGTTCCAAGTTTTTAAGTCTATATTCCATAATAACTAAAAACAATTTCTCAACCCAAAAATAATTAATGTGAAGTTCTCTTTTGTTTGAAAAATATAAATTATTCTTCATTTAAATAACGTATGAAAATTGAGATGTTACATTTTACCACCCAACAAAGCATAATGTATGGCTACACATCCATTGTCATTGTTAAATTAGTTACAATACCATCACAGTGTCTACTCTCACAACTCTATCCCAATGTCTTTATTTTTGCATACAAATCCATGGCGCCAATCATACATTGTTGCATGCATCGACGCTCAATTAATTCCTACTAGGTATCAACGTCGAACACCACTAGCCTCCATGTGTTGTTTATTTATAACATGTCCATGAGTAAAATACTTGAACATGTTTCTACATGATCTTTTGGCGTATTTGCATATTTTTAACTAATTTAAACGCGTTTCTACTTGCTATTTTTACGTACGTACGGTGTTTAATAGAGTGTCATAGTGAATCTATTTTAGCTTGCAAAGTGATAATAAGAGTTGTATTAGTTTCTTAGATTTTATATGAGTTAGTACCTATGTGATGTAACTTTTTAAAGTAATTATCAAGCGAAAATTCTTCTAGATAATCTTCATAAGGATTATATATTCTTTTTGTTATGTTTAAAACTTGGAAGCCTGCATTTTAAAGAACATGACAGATTAGCTTTGGAAATACATGATTAGTTTGTTTAAAGTTATGTCTATCTTTTGCTTGATTAGACTCTTCAGTTTTGTTTCTTGATGTTAACATTTGTTTCTCATCAAATTTCTTGTTACTACAATGATCGATATTTTATTCAATATGTTTGAAGATTCTTGTTTGACTAGGTGGGTTTAGACTATTTATTGATTATTGTTATGATGTGTTTATATCAAGATTGTACTTATTTGTA
Organism: Flaveria sonorensis; assembly: GCA_025506505.1. Taxonomy (NCBI): domain Eukaryota; kingdom Viridiplantae; phylum Streptophyta; class Magnoliopsida; order Asterales; family Asteraceae; genus Flaveria; species Flaveria sonorensis. The sequence continues at coordinate 53,248,728 of CM046427.1, read as the reverse complement.
CGATCATTATGAACATGATTCCCCGTCAACTAATGGCCTAGCAAGGATATTGGGACCTTAAAAAGGGTGGAGATTTAAGTCTAAAATCGGTTGCAGGGGTCACAAAGCCATCCTTATAAGAGAGTATAAGCTTTTTCTACTAATATGCATTTTACGCTAGCGAGCAATTCGTGGGGTGAGAACAAAACCATGAGTTTTTGATGGAGAGCCGTCAGAAACAAACAAATAAAATAATGGAAGGTTTATGAACAATTGATTTTCTAACCTTTGACACTCACATAACGACTACTTAAGGCCTCAAGTGGGCATAACAGTATGTTCAAATAACGAAATCTAACAATACTCCTATTAAGATAAGGTCCAAAGGTTTACATTATGAGCAATAAATATAAAGATTACTTAAAGAGTTCATATATATAAATACAAAATGATGACCAAGATATAATATAACAGCCCAAGCATCGTACCAGATATTGTAGCTTCACGCCCTCAGGCGCCCGCCCCTCACGGTTTTAAAATACGTCTTGGTAGCGGAGGTTTCCACCCCTTTATAAGGAAAGTGTCATTCTCCCCCTCAACCGATGTAGAACTTACATCTCCACCACCCTTACGGAGCCCAACGTCCTCGCTGGCACACCGGCTCGGCCTTGGCTCTGATATCATTTAAAATTTGAAATTTGATTTGATTTGAAAATGAGTGGTTCGATATTTGATTCAAACTTTAACTAAATTCCAAATTGGGATTAACATGATTTTTAAAAATTATGTTAGGTTGTATTTTTAAATAAATTCAAATTGAATAATTTCGAATTCGAATCGAATCGAATCGAATTCGAATCCTGTTTAAAAGTTTTTAAATCCAATTTAATTCGAATTCAACATATGGTTTTTAAATTCAATTCGAATTCTAACCAGTTTTGAAAATTTTATAATTCGAATTATTTAATTCGATTAAGTCAAATTCTATTCGATTTGATAAACACTCATACTTTGCCGGCCTGCCCTAGAGATAATAGTAGCTAAGCTTAAAAGACACTCAAGTCCAGAAGCTATCATCGTATACTTCAAGAAGACGTTTCATCTCCTCTACAACTTTCTCCTTCTTTCACAATTAAACAAAAATAAAATTATCATAAATTATGATATAAGTTAAGAACATGATAACTAGAACGGTTATGGCTAACTAAGATAAAACATAACCCAAATTTTTCAATATTATTTAAACAAAGATGATGAAAATAACAATTGCAATTACAATATATGCAAACTAAAGACAAGCTTAGAAATAGTTAAAGGGATGTGAAGAGCAACTTATATAAAAATAACGTGGTGAGTTGCATTAGGACTGTTAAAATACAAAAAATTCACTTCTCTAGGATTCAACTAAGGGGTGTTCATTAATCTAATCATAACAAATTCGATTAGAATCGAATTCGACTTTTGATTTATTTGAATCAATCACAATTCAAATTCGAATAATTAAGTCCAATACGAATCAATTCGAATCTAATTTACTTAATTTGAATTGAATTTATATAAAAACTCAAATTCAACTTTTGATTTATTCGAATCAAATTTGATTCGAATTTAAATAATAATCCAATTCGAATTTGGTTTCTTTGGAATAAATTGAATAAAGAATACATGCATGTATTTTTTGTATATAGTAATATTGTAGTGTATAAGTTTTTAGATATTTATTGCTTTTAAATATGAGTTTGGCCAATGTTATGACTATTTTTACTTTTGTGAGACTATTTTGATATTGTTTTGATTATGTTTTCATGCTCTTTGTGTTTAATTTAGAATGACATTATATAATTAAGATGAAACTTTTAATTCTAGTATGAATTTAAATCTTTACAAGGTAGTGATTTATTTATTTTTTTATATTTTTTATTATTATTATTTGGTTTGTTCGAACAAATTTGAATTCGAATCGAATAACTTTGAATTCGAATCGAAAAACACGAATATTAATTGAATTCAAATTCAATTTTTAAATTTTTAAATTCAAATAATCCGAATTCTATTATGATAAGCACCCCTAGATTCAAACATGTGTATCCTACCACTGCTAGTGCAATGATACTCTCCTTCCCATCAACAACTAGAACAATGGTTTAACTCTAAAACTTATATAAAACGAATTCGGTCATAAAAACTCAATTATAAAAAATATATTGGTATTAGACTGTCGGTTGTTGTGACAACCAGGGAATTTTCGTCCGTCTTTTACCAGAGTTAGTTAAATTTCGGGACAAAATTTCTTTCAACAAGGGGATGATGTGACACCCGACATTTTCAGGTCACTTTCCGATCATCACAATCATGGTTTTCAAATTATACATTCATGCATTTAATAATGTTTACTTAAATGCGTTATTTATTGCATAAACATTCACGAACCTTTCATGTAACGGTAATTCGGAGAATTGTCGGATCGCACGCGCGTCTGTCCCCGAGCGTTGTTGACTTGTCAAAATAGTTTTCAAACAATCATAATTGGTGTGAAATTATGTGTTATATGATTATGTGATTAAATGTGGTGTTTGGTTGTGAAAAAATTGGGAATTTTCTGGCATTTATGCGTTTTCGCACATTTTCGGCTTTTAATGCCTAATTATTATAAATATGCCTTTGAACTAGAAAAATGAATATTATTTCATGTTATTAATATTTTTTTGATATTATATGAGCATTTGGATGTTTCGGTGTAGAAAAAGTTTAATCGCGTAGCGTTAAAATGATTTTTATTAAAAAACAGGGGTCTTTCTTGTAAAAAAAAAAGTATAAAACCCAACCCCCCACCCTAACCACCATTTGGCCGTCCCCTTCCCCTTTCCCTTCAGTTTTTTCGTAACAAATCAAACACACACACAAAGCACACCTTCTTTGATCTTGTTCTTGCATATTGGTGGTGATTTTTAACGTTTCTTGCATCAAACGCGTACTAGGGATCGTCATCTAAGCATTTCAAGTAAGTTTCTATGTTTGATTTTATGTTTTTTGATCTCCATGATGAACATGAACCCTAGATGATCCAAACAAGTCAAAACTTGAAATTGATTGAAATTGATGATGGATTATGTGTTAGTATTCAATATAATGATGTTTGTGCAGATTGCTTTTGTGAAATTGTGTTGTTTTGATCAAAACCCGAGGCTTACCTATTAAGGAAATTTTAATTTGGGGCTTTTGTAGAAATCATATGATTTTGATGAAATTGGATTGAATTGATTGTTCTAGGATGTTAGTTGATGATCGTGGATGAAAATTCATGTTTTGAACTTTTGATTTTGGCTTAGTTTTCGAGTACTTTCCATTATAGGAAAATTTTTGGGTAAGTTAGTTTTATAGATGATTTATGCATGTGTGATGAGATATGATAATTGTTATATGATGTTTAGGGCATAAGAATGGATTGGGAATAATCGAATGGTGAAAAACGCTTTGTATGAACATGCTAACTATGTATGAAAACTTTTATGACTCGATGTGTTATATGATAAATTTGATATGTGTGGGAACATGTTATGGTGATGTGTTTGATGTTGAAATGATCATAGGAACATGTTAGGATATTTGAATGAATGTTGTGCACCATGTGTTCTTACGTTTTAAATTAGGAAACTTTGGGAATGATAAAGTTTCTTGGTTATGTTAATATGTTATGGATTATTGTTGGATGTGTTACATGTATATTTAAGATGTTTGTTGTGATATGCTTTATAATCCTAGATAGAGCAAAACTGATTATAATCATTGAAATAAGTAATAACTAAGAACTTCATACAGATAATTTTTCATATTAATGTTCAATTACAAAGGCAAGCTTGAGAAATGTAATACATTTTGTGGATGATGAAATTTCAAACCCTAAAATCTATTGGGTTTGTGAGGTTTTGGGCTTGAGCTTATGTTTAATTTTCTTATTAACAAAGTCGAAAACCCTAGTTAGTCTCTCTCTCTCTCCCTCTCTCAATAAATATATATATATATATATATATATATATATATATATATATATATCCATGTCATGTATTGTAATCTTTTGTATGAGCAAATAAAGAAAACCCTAGTTAGTCTTGATATATATATATATATATATATCATATTATGTATTGTAATATTTTTTACCAAGTAAATAAAGAAAACCCCAGAACTTGATAGTTTTGTGTTTTCAAGTTTTTATTTACTTTTACAGATTATTATCAACTATTTGGGGAATCATGTTTTAGGAAAGAAAAGTATTTTTGGGTTTAGATTTGTCTGTAAAAGTTATTTTGTAGGAGTAAATCGGTCAATTCAAAGTGTTTAGTAGAACAGTCGTCAAGTTCAGGCATATGTCATTACTTTTTCGATTTGCTTTTTTGTTTACAGTTTAAGATGATTGAAGATGGGAAGGTTGTGCTTGAGAAATTTAACGGCTGATTTCAGTTGGTGGAAAATACAAATAGAAGCATTCTTATGTCAAAAGGACTTGGATATGGTTGTCACACCTCAACTGATGGCGAAATCATCTAAATGATATTTTCATTATATAATACTAATCAAATAATTCCTTACATTCAAGTAATAATCAAACAACATATTAAATGTCTTTTTATTTGATTAAGTTCAAGTCCTATGTGTAATCATGTACAAGTCCATCTAAGTTGCATTTTTTGAAATAATGTGAAAAAGTAATGAGTCAGCTAAAGAATTAGCTCATGAGTAAACACAACTTTTACATACATATATAGATTAATTAAAATAATTAAAACAATTCAATTCAAATGGCAATGTCAAGACTTATAATGCAATAGTGTAACATAAAAGACAAACCAAACACAATCAAACCAAATGACTGAATTAACTCGGTACGTAGATTAAGCCTTGTGATAGAATATGTGAATCCGGTTCCAATCACCACTTGAATTTTCATATGTGGTGGGTTTGTCAAACCAATAGATTTATTATTATTATCGTGGTTGCATGAATTAATGATTCAGTTATCATCTAGTTTATCTAATCATAAACGCATAATTACAAGTAATAACATAGCATATTTTGAATTAATTTTAAAATGAACTAACAATGAATACCAATGATTGAATATTGAATCACAAGATTTCTCAAAGTATAAACACACATGAAAATGGGTTATGAAAACTCACTTGGTAATTGAGTGTGATTTGAATAATAACAATGTTAGATTAGCCGCCAATGGTTTTGCTCACGTTTAACCCAAGAATGATGCCTAAGTTAGAATATCAGTGATTTAAAGTTTAGATATGAATTAGGGTTTCAATTAGGATTTAAGGTTTAAGAAAAAAATAATTTAAAAATAATATCCTTGATTTTATTATGGAATGAAATGATTAAGAAATTGGATTTGAAATATAATAATTAATGATCGGGAAATTAAATTTTGAATATTGTTGGTAAAATAATTAATTGTTCAATAATTTGATCAAAATAATTAATTTGATAATTAATTATTAAATTATATTTGTAATAAGTCTTGATTTGAATTAATATACGTTTAATTATTGAATAACTTTTATAAAGTTTAAAATTTGTAAATAAATTTATAATATTTTAATAAACATTTATATCTTTTAAATAAAATAGAATGAATAAGGATTTTAATTTTACAAAATTTTTCATAATTAATTAAAGATATTTGGAATTAAATTTAATTAACAAAATACATTGATTTAATTATATAATAATAATCTCTGTAATTAATAAATAAAAAGAAAAAACTGATTTAAAAAATTATGTGGTGTTGCCATGGGTCGAACCCAGGTACCCACTATGAAGTGATAAAGGTTTAACGGTTGGCCAAAGCCTGAAATCTTATTAAAATTTGATTTGAAACTTATAAAAACAATAATTATTCAGTTTTGGCAAATTCCTAAGAAACCCTAATTTGATTTGATTCAATTGAGCCTAATTAGTTAATGTTTAAGAATCAAATCATGGGGCTTTTGTTTGTTACATGAATACGAATGTGTGTGCATGTGTCGAATTACCAGATTAAAGATCGAACTGATGATTGGCGAAGCTTCTAGAATGATAAGGATTAATAACCCTCTATTAATTGTAATCAAGATTGCTCAGAAGGGGTTGTTCGAAATAGATGCAGATCGTGAGATGAAGGTGATGTTGAAATTGAGTTATGTGTGTATAATAGATGGAATTGAGATTACCGAGAGTGAAAAGGGATTGGGTAGTGTGTTTCCCCTTGGTTAAATAGGTTGAATTTTATTAGTTTCATACCCATTGAGTTATGACTTTGATTTGAGCGTTTTTAGTTTAATTTCAAATGTGATTACAGAATGTTTATCTCAATAATGCGTAAATTTAAATTTGTAATGATTATATAGATGTTTCAATTCCAATTATTTGACCAATTCGTTTAAAGATTAAGCTAAAACAGTTTGGGTTGAATGAGGTTTTTCGGTTCTGAAATAGGATAGAGAACGCAGTTATAGTTCAGAATTGAAAACGGTTATGAGTTCAAGTCCTGTTCAAAATCAAGGAAAACCGGTTTGATTGGGTTAATTTAGTCGAAAATTGGGGTTTTGGTCGTCATTGGAGGTTGCTAGAAAATTTGGCCGTAGATAGGAAGGGTTGACGGGGGTGGGTGGTTTGGGTTGTTTAAAATAGAACTTTACACTTTCACCCCTTAAAGTTTAAAGTGTTTATTAATTTATATGAAACCTTTTAAAATAAAGTTTCAAAAATAACTTTTTAACCCTTGGACTTATTTAAAACCCTAATTTATATATTAATCAAATTATTTTTATAAAATCTTTATAAACTTTATAAATCTTACAAAAACTTTTCAATTTAATTATTAATTTTTGATTTAAATATTTAAAATCTCATAAATATTAATAACCTTATAAAATTTATTTTATAAATTATAAAATTAAATTGAATTGAATAAATAACATATTTATTGAATTTAGAACACCAAATAAATAAAATAATTAAGTAATGAATTTGATTTTAAAAAGTTATCTCAAATGGGGTTTGGGTTTGAGTTTACAATTTGAAATAGGTCAGATCTTTTAATGGTACTAGGAGAAAAACCTAAGAAAACAAAACAAGCTGATTGGAAATCGAAGGACAAAAAGGCTCGTGAAGTTATTAAATTGGATTTGACAAAAAACGCTGCTTTTAACATCATGGAGGAAACCACGGCTCGTAGTATGATGTTTGCTTTGTCAAATATGTATAAGTAACCGTCTGCAGCTAATATGGTGTTATTGATTTGGGAGCTTGTGAACACAAGTATGAAAGAAGGTAACTCGGTAACATCTCACATAAACAACCTTATTTAATATTGTCAAGACTATTTTTAGTTGGGATAAAGTTTGATGATTATGCCCAGGTTCTACAGCTTCTATCTTCATTGCCTGAAGTTGGTCCGGCACAGTTACTTCTTTTACGAGTTCTGTGGGGGCTAGTGGTATGACATTTAATGGGATTAGAGATTTGGTTCTTGGAAAGGATATTAGATGCAAGAATCAAGTTAGATCATCTTCTTCTGAATTGTTAAATGTTACAGGGGTAGAAGGAATAGTAGGAACATTTGGAGTCAGGGAAGGAGTTCGTCTAGAACTCAGAAAAATGTTGAGTGTTGGACTTGCAACGAGGTGGGAAACGTTAAGAGTCAGTGTTCAAATAAGGAGGAACTGAACATTGCTGCTGGGAATTTTTGTGATGATGATACGTTGATATTGAGTGTGCAAAACAGTATGGACTCTTAGGTCATGGATTCAGGGGTTTCGTTTCATGCCATGGATTATGGGAAAACGATGGTGAATCTAAAACATTATGATTTTGGAATGGTACGATTAGCTAATGACAAGATACTTGAGGTAACGGGCATGGGGGATATTTATCTGGTTGATTCATTGGGAATTACATGGAACCTGAAGAATGTTAGGGTGATTTTGAGGCTGAAAAAGAAATTGATTTCAGTTGGTCAGCTGGATGAATAAGGACTAGAAGTAAGGTTTGGTGGTGGTAAATGAAGGGTGATCAATGGTAATATGGTTACTAATCTTCATATGAAACGTGGGTCATTGTATATGATTGAGGTACCTACTGAGGGATGTATGACCGTCCCGGTTAAGCACGACAAAATATGATTCGCTAAATCTGGTGTTAAGAGAGTTCATTTTGCAAACGTGAAATCCGGAGTAGGGATGGAGGATGAGTTGTTGACGGAACTAGCCACAACTAAGTTGGAGTTTGGGGGAACTTCAACTCCCCCTATTGGTACTTGATGATGAGGGGCTGCTGCAACTAGGAGATGTGACAGAGTCTTAGTTTGTTATTTGGGAACTGGAGGCTTGGAAGACTTGTATAAAGACTACCGAAGTTACTCGACGACTAGATTGCTTTGAGCTTGAGCTTGAATGGCGGGCTTGTATTTATAGTAAAGCCTTCAATTGAGAGAATGTTTAGTTTGTGAAGGCTTAGGCTTGGGAATATGTTTAGTTTTCTTATTAACTAAGTTGAAACCCCTAGTTAGTCTCTATATATATTCATATCATGTATTATAATCTTTTGTATTGAGAAAATAAAGAAAATCCTAGTTGCAGTCCGTGGACGTAGGTCACACTGACCAAACCACGCTAAATCTTTATATTGTTTATTTTCTGTCTACGTGATGTTCGTTTGTGCTTATGTGTTGGTTCCGCTGCACCGCTTGAAACCTATCAAAATCAACGTTTGATTTATGAGTTTGAGAGAAGTGTGTACAAAAGGAAGGCGGTGAGGAGTGTTGTTAATGCTTGAAACTCTTGAATCGAATCAAATTGTATGCAAACAAAACAATGTTGTGCGCACAAAAAATCATGGGTGTAAACCATGGGTGTTCCTCAAATAAAATCAAATTGAATAAGTTGAATTTTAAAATTTTCTAGCAATACTCGAATTCAAATCAAATAATAAAATCTTTTTGGGGTCGAATTCGAATCGTAATTGAAGTTCTTAAACAAGATTTGAATTCAATTCAAATTCGAATTTTTTTTCGAATTCGAATTTATTCAATTTGAATTTAATAAAATGATTTAAATCAAATTGATAAATTCATGTTTCACGGCTAGAGGTGGGCATAAAAACCGGGTTCGGACCTGACCTGGAACCGGGTACGGGTACGACCCGGTATATGTATACCCGGTTTGGACCTGAAAAAAACCCGTAGGGTTGGAACTGGGTATGATTTTCTAGAATTTCTTAGAACCCGACCCGAACCCGACCCGAACCGAACCGGTTGAACCCGGGTTGGACCCGGTTTTGACCGTTTTTTTTTTAAAAGTAGCCGATTTTTAACGGCTATATAGCCGTTGGGATCGATTTTTGGCCCTTTTTTTGTCACTTTTAGGCTTATAAGTTAGTATAAATAGGTGTGGGTTGATATGGTTTAGTACCCAAGTCTCAAACGCAAAAACATAAGCAAAAAACGCAAAAAATACTCTCGTTTACTCTCGTTTTACACGTTCACTCTCTCGTTTTACACTTTCACTCTCTTCAATCTTGATATGACTCACTCACAATCTTCTGTTGGTCAAGGTTCCTCCAACGCTCCAACTGTCGTTTTTGTTCTTGCACACAATCGTAACATGGATGTTTGGTGCAATTGGGATATGGTTGAGTTGAGTGACGGGTCTGTAAAGGCTCGTTGCAAGTTTTGTGGAGCTTTGTTTGCTAAAGATTCTATCACGACTTTAAACAAACACATTAACAAGAAGTTTTGTAAGTCGTTGAAAAGTAATCTGGATTCGCAACAAACACAATTGGGTGGAGACGGTGGAATCTTTAATTACGATGTTAATACGGTTCGAGATCGAATGGCGAAGTTCGTGATTCAAGAAGCTTTGCCTTTTAGTCACTTCGACAATCCTCGGTTGACCAACTTAATTCGAGAGACGCTTCAACCTCGTTACACCCACGTAAGTCATACTACACTTAGACGCTATTGTTTAAAATTATGGAAACAAGCAAAAAATTATTTAATTGTATTATTTGAAAATTTAAATACCGGTGTAAACTTAACTAGTGACGTTTGGTCGGATCCACACTGTTTACCCGAATCGTACCTTTGCGTCACCGCTCATTGGGTGGATCCCAATTCATGGCAATTGATGAAACGTACGATTGCATTTGATCTTTTTCCGCATCCACACACCGGAGAAATTTTGTTTTACTTTTTAGATAATGTAATAAGTACTTTTAAATTACAAAATAAACTTTTTCAATTGCATTTGATAACGCCTCTAACAACACAACCGCGGTTGAAAAATTAAAATTAAAATATCTTCCGATTGCAAACGGTGATTTTTTCCATACTCGTTGTGTTGCACATATTATTAATTTAGTAGTGCAAGACGGACTATCCGGACAATATGTTAATAACTTTATTACATCTTTTCGATTTATGTTACATGACGTTTTTAAAAAAAATAGAAGAAGATATCAAGATTATAAACAACTTTATAAGGATAGACACTCTAGATTTTTAGGTCCTAATTAGGATGTACCTACTCGGTGGAATTCGACTTGTCACATGTTTGAATGTGCTTTAAAACAAAAGGGCACTTTGAAAGCTTTTCATAATAGTCTTTCGGATAATGGTGAAGCCGCCCCATTTCCGGATGCGGGTTGGGAGAATCTTCAACGTCTATCCGAGTTTCTTGAGGTTTTTAAAAACTCAACAACAAAATTATCGGGAGTTTATTATTCCACTAGTTATTCGGTGCTTCAAGAATTATATTTTATGTCTTTGAATTTTAAAAATTTTCAAAATAAAAATAATATATTTAATCAAATGATAGAACCAATGAAAGAAAAGTTTAAAAAATATTTAAGGACTTACCACCCGTTTTTACGTGTGCCGCCGCTTTAAATCCGTTTCTAAATGTTGCCGGGGGTTGAATGTTTGATAGATGAGATAAATGACAATTTGGATATGCATGACGAAAACCCTAATTTTTCAAACGAGGCAAAAGAAAATTTTAATCATAGTTTGAAAACAATTTATAATTTTTATTTAAATAGATATGGGCCTAACATAAACATAACCATGCCAAGCGAATCAACCTCAAGTGCTAATACATCGGTTAAAGACCCAGTTTTGACTATGTTGAATGTTGTCCGGGATGTGACAGCTAAACAACAAAGGGGTAACACCCCAACAAGTGAGCTCGGTAGATATAGTGGAACGGATTTTATTTTCACTATGACTACCGAAGATTATCGTGCATTTGATATTTTGGCTTGGTGGAAAGGAAAAGAATCTCAATTTTCGATTCTTTCTGCTATGGCCCATGATTTACTAAGCGTCCAAGCTTCTACGGTAGCTTCGGAATCTGCTTTTTCTCTTAGTGGCAGTGTAATATCATTACGGAGAACAAGACTAACTCCGGAAGCAGTGGAGATGTGCATTTGTTTAAATGATCACTTAGACGCAACGGATCGTATACAAGACCAAACAAGCCTCGAAGATGAGATTACACTCGAAGCTAAAGTACATGATGAAGAGGTAGAAGACGGAGTATCTTCTGGCATATCCGATGGAGAATTAACATTTGATCAAGCATCTCGTAGTAGATAAAATTAGACGAAATTGTTATTTTTTATTGATTCATTTATGTATTTTTAAGTTGTTTTAATATTATATGTCTTTCATGTTCTTTTTAAATTTCTTTGTCATTCAAATGTTTTATATAAAAAGTATTTAATATTTGTATATTATAAGTGTAAACTTTTCTGCCCAAGATTTGTATATATTTATGTATTAAGTTGTTTAAATTTTTATCATTCAAGTGAACCCGGTTAGGAAAAGAAAAATAAAAAGAAAAAAAAGAAAAGAAAATATAAGAAAAAGAAAACATACGACCCGGTTTTCGACACACACACAAGAAAAGAAAAAAAAAAAAAAAGGAAAAAACCCGGTTGAACCCGGGTTTCATACCCGAACCGACCCTACCCGGATATACCGGGTAGGGTTTGTATCCCGCTGAACCCGACCCGGGTTCGTACCCGGGTTCACCAATACCCGGGTACAAAAAACCCGGTTGGGCCCAAACCCGGTTTGTACCCGGGCCCGGGTACTGCCCAAACCCGATTTACCCTTCTCTATTCACGGTTACAAATTTTCAAAATCCACACCACCACATCTTTATAGCAAAAAATCAAAGTTCAATTATAACTATGTTAAATAAATCAATAAAATGTAGAACATACTATTAACATACCACACATGATGGGTACAATGGTACATAAAATATAAAGTGAAATATTTATAAAATATACGATATATCTATACTATATATAATTCATTTAACATATGAAAAATCGGTATTTCATGTAAATTTAAGACACCTAGTAGAGACATATTTGGTATTTAAGAATTTTGATACTTATCACTTATTAGTTCTTATATAATTATTAATATAATCCAATTTATTTTGTTGTTTAATAATATATTATTTAATGAATGAAAATTTTGGTAGTATAGATATTTATCTAAATCCAATATACAAATATATGCATTTTGTGTATTAAGAACTTTTTAAAAACAAATAAAACTTTTAATTGTGTTTCAGGTTACTCGTAGTTTTGTCTCAAAACTAATTTGAACCGTCTGATGTATATTTTTAAAATCACCAACCTAAATATTATTTTCTTCTCATATTATGCGGGCACCAAACTAGACTTTTAGTAATCTAAGTGTACAGCCGTAACCTTTTTATCTTATATTAATTGATTAAACCTAGATCGTCTATTATGGGCTCTTAAATACTACACCATGTTAGGAATGAATTATAAGAGAGGGTTCACTTGAGAATTCATTCTAATTTGAGAACTTCTCTCTTCTTTTTTTTAATTTCAACGTTTACAAGTTTATCATATGTTATTATTATTTTTTTTTAATAAATTACACCATTAAATCATAATTTCTTTTATCTTTAATTTGAGTATAATATTGATATATAAAAAAAAATGTCAATTCACTATTGGCCTCCTCTAAACATGTTTAAGACCCTATAGAGTATCGTCAAATTTCAAACAGTTAACTCAGTTTGTTACATAATCATCAAATTTAAATTTGTCACTCACAATCGAAATTTACAAGTTGAATTCTATTTAATAATCTAACGCAATTATTAAGGGCAAGTCTTATTGCAACTGATAAGATGATTGTTTTGTAACCTTCATATCATTAGTTAAAAAAATAAGAAATGACCTCCTACATGATAGTGTAAGGTAAAACTACTTATATCTAATCAAATCAACCAGTCTTTTCACTAGACTCGGGTGTTAAATTAAACATCGAGTACACCCATTTAACAAAATAAATATCCAACTACTCAGACTTTGCTATTTTTATCTTTATTTATATTCCTCAATTTCTAACCTTAACATCACTCTAAATCAAATAGTGATTATGACTAATGGAGACCACAAATTAAGGTCATAACCTAACATTCATTATAATTTCATATTTGTATAGTTTTAGTAAAAATTGCTCAAACACTCACACATGCATTATAATAATACAATATCTAGGTTTTAGAACTTGAAATTAGCTAATAGCTTCAAGCATTTGATGTGAATTCTTGTTTTAATCTTTAAAAATCATCAAATCACACTTATAATCAAGAAATTGGATCCTAGGGGTGGATGTTACTTACCCAGTAGTTTCTTAAGTTATTTATTGTTGTTCAAAAGTTGATTTTCTCACTTGTGTTTTGAAAAACCAAAGAGTAAAACCAATAATGAAGATCACACGATTCGACTCGTGAATCACTGCTTGACAAGACAAGATCTTGCTTTATATACCTGATAACCAATGTTGACATATAAGCCCGAGTGCATCAATAGGAAATGACAAGTACGCTTGCCGTAAATAATATTCCTGCTCAACCTCTGTGTGAATCTAATCTATGTAACATCCGCCTAAAATGTACATCACGCTTGGTTATAGATCGGGAACATTCATACCAAACAATCATTCATATATCATCATTTACTGTTGGAGGGGGCAGTGGTGGAACTGCAGATAAAACTAAGTCAGATGTTTCTAGAACTTTCCTACCGGTCAACTCAGCTTCTCTTGTTTTGTCACTGTTCTTCCCATCAAACGCTTTAGAGGAAGTATTATTAGTGGTAACGAGTGACAAATGCTCCACCCCAGATCTACTTTTCTGTGCAGATGCAATAAGAGAAGTGAATGTGCCAGCTTCTCTTAATCCTTGAATGATCACCTGTTGAAGTAAGAGTATGAAGCACATAAGAAACTAGGAAAAGGGAAGATGTGAAAAGGAAAAGGTCAAACTCAAAGTTGAAGTCAAAGAAATTATACTCACCATAGGAGCATAAATGCGGGTCAAAATTCCCTTCCTAATGAGTTTCATGTTTAAAACTTTATCAGTCCATACAACATGTTCACGATACCTGCACATTAGCAAGCGCGTCAAGAACATGTGAAATTACTACTCTATAGAGGTGGTAAAATGGACGGGTTTATGATTAAAAATAGTTAAAACTAGAATTAAGCTCCCCGCGTTGCGGCGGAGGCATAAAATCGTGCCAAAACCAATGGCACACCACCGCTAACAACCACTAACACTGAAGTTGCGGTGTGTTAATACGAAGAACTTAGACCAAAACGTAAAACACAGAAAAATATAACTAAGTCGATCTAAGATCCGCGCGTTGTGACGAACCCTTCAAAAGGGGAAAATTAACGTAAAAATGTTGAACCACACACACATTGTGCTGTGTTAACTTACCAAATTTAGAACGAAACGTAAAAATGTTGAATCACACATGCATGTTGTGTCGTGCCAACTTGCAAAACTTAGAACGAAACGTAAGACGATGATTTACGAAATATGAAAAGTATAGGGGAACAAAGTTGAAAATATAAACATTATGAGATTAAATTGCAATAGATGAAGAGTTTTTGGTTAAAAGTAAAGAAAGTCAAATGTGAGAAGTTCAATTGTAAAAAATGAAAAACTTTGTGTTAAAAGTGGAAAATCAAATTTTTTTTTGAAAAACCTCTTATGCATAAGGTACAACACTATTATACATAGAGGACTTGGTAATTAGTAATATATAAATTTCTATAAACAATCACCGTGTCCGATCAGTTAAAACTATTACACTATTTCAAATAATCTAGTTTTTTTAATAAAATGATTTGACCTGTTTGACTTGTTTCTTTTAGCCTCATTTGATTTTAATCAATTTGTTTGACCCATTAGATATAAGAAAATAACTCGAATTAACTGTTACTACTCAATATGGGTTCTAATCATGTAGATGTACCTTTGTATTGTGCAAAGGAAAGTTTTGTAAGAAGCTACTATTGGCAAGTGTGGAAGAAGCAAAATTCAGAATTTTCACGAGGAATATAGAATCAATTTTGAAACATTATGACAATTAAGTTGAAACATAAAAGTAAACCAACTAATATCTTTCACATACATGAAAAAGGACAAATATTCTTACCAGCTTAGCATCTCCTCCTCTGTTGCAGTTGATGCAATTATAAAAGCCTGCAGCACAATTAGTGGATATCATTAGCAGTAAGAAAAATAAATTATCTAGAAATTAATGTCTGTTGACTGAGATCACTAGAAATTATTTGCAGAAAGATGCTATATTTTTTTAAAACCAATAATCAAAAGCTAACATAAAAATGCAATCACATATTTCTAAACAATCATAAGAAAAGGCGCCCAGCTTCCAATTTCCAACAATTTCCTTTTTGAGATGCTCTATTGGTGTTGCAACAGTTCTGTTTTTGGGAAGTTTTCAAATTAAGATTGCTTATTGGATCATTATCAGTCATTGGAAATAACTTGATGGTATTGATTTTAGCAGATGACTTATCATAGAGACTGGGAAGGAAAATGACTTGATGATCTCTTGACCTTTGAGCATAAACAAAAAAAAAGAACATAAATACTTACAGATCTGTCAAATTCTAACATGAAGCATCTTTTAACATCATCTTTGGTTGGTTTGCAGCCACAACGGTCACGCCTTGATGTCAAATCTGAAAACTTGGTGTATGTGTAATGCAGAACAGCAGCCTCGTCCAATTTTATTTCACTAAATACACACATACAAGTTACTAAAGATAGACAGGTAAAATTTACACGCAAAAGGAAAAGAACGCCTTATATGGTGGATATTAGAGGTGACAAAATGGGTGGGTCGGGCGGGATTGGTGATGGGTTCAGGTCAAAGCGGATATTTTGGTGTTGGGTTAAGGCGAAACGCTTCTTTTCAAAAAAATATTTTAATTTTTATAATTAAGTAGTGTATTATATCACAAATAGTATATTATTTAATAAAATGATACATGATTTCATGCATTATCAATAGACTTGGGCGACTTTCAACACTTTCTATTAAGCTAATTTTTACTTTACCAGCTTGACTCGTTAAAGATAAAACATAATCTGAATCAAGCCACTCATAAATGGGTCAAAATAGCCATTTTTAGGAAATTGGGAATATTATGACTCAATTAAAATCAAGGGCCTTTGGACCAATACAGTACTTCCTTTGTGAAGTAATATTGTGTGACTTTTCTGGGATTTGCCATAATATTGCAAAATTTCCTCTATTGATTTATTTCAATCCACAATTACTTTGCTCGTTTTCATCTTTTCAAAGCATTGGAAATATCAACTTTAGCGAGCACGATCTCCTAGTTCATCAATGTTGAAGGGTATTTAACCATATCTGGTTAGTAGTCAAACAGTTTTCTTATACAGTTTGCCTAAGCAAATACTGCAATCTTCAAGAGAATGTAAGCAGTTAACAGAAACAAAGATACTTTTAGCAATTAACTGCACAAAAATGATACCATGTGAATTATTTACAATAAGGTCATATTATTATTGTAATACTACAGTTTTTGAAATTATATTTAGCATGCCAGTTATTTATTTAACATAGTTTTAAATCTGGAGAAGTGTTTTGGAAGAATCCAACCCCAGTGGACCCATATAGAAAATTACCCATTTTGCCACCACTAAATATGAGGAAGAAGTATGGGTCATTACTTTGGAGTCTTCATGTAATTGTGCCATCTGTGTGCACCATTTGGACGAAGATGATGTTGGACACGAGCAGCAGATTTCCCATTTCCATATGTTAAAAAGTAATTAGGATTACCACGAGTTGATTCTTTGTAATTGCCAAAGTATGTGTCCTTTGGAAGATGGTCATAATTCTTCTTGAACATCGAAACCTGCAGAACATAACAAACTGTTGTTTTCATCTCACATATAGTCCCCTGCTAGTTTTCTAATCTTTTTATAGAATAAATGACATGAGAAACGAACAATATCTGACTGCATCAAGTAGTAACGAGTTCAGAGTTTGCTTTATTGATGTCAGGGAAGTTTTACAAGAAACTCAATTATTGTAAGTTCCATCTTCAATTATTGATTTATTTCTTTCTTTCAAGTTTAGCTATTTTTAAAATAAATATGCATAGTAGCAAAAGAATTTTGTACCTCACTGAAAGGATCCTTTATGTCATCACGTTCTACACTGCTCTCCTACAAAAGTGAGTAGGAACCATTTAGTGATAAATGAACAGTTGTATTATTTTATTTATATATTTATTTGTTTTAACAACAATAAAGAGATAATTATTAACACATGCTTCTAGCAAGAAACTAGAAGAGGGTACAGCCAAATATAATTTATTTGAAACCGGTCGAAAGTCATTCAAAGTGTATTATTAATTCTTAATGCATACAACCTATAATATCATTTTGTTCAAGTATTTATATTATTATTATCGTTAAACTTGCATTTTGTAATTAATTTAACGCATACGCGTTTAATCAAAAATAATAATAATTGAGAAAAACTGATTGTGGGCAAAGTGGCAAACCAAACCCCACCTGAATAGTACTAAAATAACCCCTTTTGACCTTTTACCAAACCCGCCCACTGCACCAATTTTGACACATTAGCATATACCAATAAAATCCATAAAGGATAATTATCCTTCCGGGCACAAGAGATAGTAAGTATAACTTACATAATTTGGAAACACAACCATATCAACATTTTGTGGGACATCTGACAATAGCTTTCTGAGAGAGTATTCACGAGTCCCAGCTGGATGTATCAACTCATCAGTGTCCAAATGCAGGATCCAGTCCATGTCAAGTTCCTATAAGTAAATAGACAAGATCTTCATGAACTTCATCTTGATGTTATTGCAAGTAGGAATAAAAAGAAAAAAATTCATACCCTTGCCATAACGATAGCCATTTCCATATTAAGGGATTGCTTGACAAACAATTCATAGTTACATGGTTTGTAGAAAAAGCTTGACAACCATGTCTCATTCCATATTCGACTGAAGATCAAAACATGGATTCATAAGAATATGGTAAAAAAAAGGACTTAGAAAAACATCTAACATTGACATCATAAACTAGTCTTGAAATATTCAACCAATGAGAATTTCAAGAGTCTTGACACTGGAAGTTCTTCTGATACTGTTGCAACAAATGAGTTACTTTATTCCATTAGCATCCAGAAATAAGATTTGAGTTCAAGCAAAAAAAACTTTTCGACTACATTTTACTACAGAGGTGGCAAGTTCAGACTCATTTAACTAGAAATGGGTTGATGCAGGTTAATTTTAGCTCACATGGGTAAAGTAGAGAAACTGGTTAATAATGGAACTGGATAAATAGTCAAAAGTGGCCCAAATTGTATTTAAATGCTTACAACCTCATAAATCACCTTATTGAATAATATAAGAGTACTGTTTTAATAATATACCATGTGTACTCATATTGAATACACTAACTATATAAAAAATTCACAAAGGGGGAAAATGTCAGTGGGTCAACCAGACCTGATCTGACCAGACCTGAACCGTTTGAGTGTTTGACCCGTATTACATCGGATATCCAACCCGCCCATTGGCACCTCTGTTTAACTACTAAAACACCTATGGAGCCAAAAAAAAAAATTACTTGCTAATTCTATGCATTATTTTACTACTCTTAAAACAAAGAGTTCATATTTAAATTCTTGTCAACATAACATGAGTTGTCTCTTTTTGGTGTCCATAAGAATCCGTTATGGTAAACTTATAACTGTAACAATCATGAAAATGTCTCTGGTTCAAATAAAACTTCTCGTTGTGACATTAAACCAATGGAATCATGCATTGGTTCTCTTCTTTAGCATATAAACTCAGATATGCAAACACCACTAACCTCTTGGCTTGTTGATCTTCAAGTTCTCTTGTTCTATATATCAACTTTACCTCCTACAAACAAATTAGTGCAATTTGTTTACTAAAAACTATTTACTGTAACAATGATCCAAGTTCTTCGAAGAAGCAAAAAGACAAGATGTGACGTGAACTCACAGGGATAGACTCTAAGACTTTAGATACACCTGGGGATGCTGCTTTTCCTTCCACGAACAGAAAGAAATTTGATACACCAATAACTTTATGATAAAAAATCCATGGTAATATTTGCTCTAAGCCAGCAGAAGTGCTTGTAGTGATGCATATCTGAAATTAAAAATAATGTAGATGTCGTTGGTCTTTTGGATTCTAGTTTCTCGCATTGAATAAGTCAAACCAATTTGAACACATTCAGTACACCTATAGGTTGCAAAAATAGATGGATGGGGAGTATTGTGTAACGGGAAAACTTTGAAGATGGGTCGAAACAGGTTGAGTTGGCCTGCCAACACTGTTCTAGTTTTTTTACTTAAATTTAATAAATAATTGATAAAAAAATATACGATTACAAAAATATGAGAATACATGGGATGACTTTTAAGCTGTTTGGCCTCTTTTCTTTGTTATATTAATTTCTTATTAAATCCGTTTGACATGAGATAGAAAAAATATAACCCAAATTGACCTGTTTTCATATTAACAGATTGTGACGTCCCCCTCTCATTGCCTGACATGGATGATAATACAGAAGCCAAATCGTACCTCATCAAAAGGTCTTAAATTGTATCAGGAGAACCCACTGTAACTAATGCTAGATAGTAATAAAGTGTCAATTGTCTTGCTTTTCTTTCCATTTTGTTCTTTCTTATAATGGGGACATGAGCTTTGGGATGGCATATGCATAAATTGTCAATAGGCTTCCTAAGGAAGTGAAAGGAAGTAGACTCAGGGGGTTGGGTCACATAGAACTACAAGTTTCTTAAGTATGTCATCACACAATATGAACTAATGATCTAAAACTACCATTTGGTACGGCTTTCGCTATTAAAAATGATTCAAGTAATTTTGAATCCCAGTTGAAGAACCTAACCTACCCTTATAATGAATAAGTGACCACTTACACCAACCTAAAATGCACAAAATTTCATTAACAACACTCTGTCAACCACGAAACATGCTACAACACACTAACTGTGTTTAAAACTTTAAATCATTAAACATTTTAAGCTTTATTAACTTCATATGATCCAAAGATCAATGAAATAGTAGTCCTACTACTCTACTAGAATGATCTCACAATCAAATCTCGCATTCTAAAATGTTCCCAACACCTTCAAATTCTCGTAAATCACAGACAACACAAAGTCCTAATTCAAAGCGACAAACAACACCCTTCCTCAAAACGAACACTGCACATAAATCCCCAAAACCAACAGGTTCCATAAACACAATAACACTTATTACAACTATTAAATCCATGTAGTAACAGATTATATCATTTTGCATCAAGTGATCACTAAAAAGTAAAACCACCATCTCCTTCCCCCAAATCGACAAAATCATCCATCAAAACTCAAAAACACACAACACAAATTCCGAAACATACCTTAGGTTTCAGATCGGATGAGTAATTGAACTTCCAATCCCTATAATAAGGAAACGAAACTGAGCGACTTTGCCCCAAGATCTCCGCACAACTCGACGGCGATTTTCGCGTAATCTGATCCGATGACATAGAAGCATCCATACCGGGGAACTCAAGGCGATCCTTGGGGCTCCATCTCGTCGTCGGATCATCGATTTCACCTCGCCATTGGAGAACGAATGCGAATACTGCTAGAGACAGCGGAAGGAGTGTGAGTAACAGTAAGATTTTTGAAGTGAAACCATTAGATGATTGTGGTGATGAATGTGAATATGAAGATGATGAAGATGATGATGATGATGATGATGTGAGTCTTGTGGATGAATAAGCACCCGCCATTGATGATCGATCGATGAAGAATGAAGAAATTGTTGGGGTTTTTAAGAGCGAAATAATAATAATAATAATACTGAAATGGAAGGAGATTGAAGATGGAAGAAGAGGTGTGTGTTGTCGTTGGTGACTTGGTGTTGCCGTCTGTTTTGGTAATGAGTTAATAATAATTTAATCTTTTGATTTATTATTACACGCGGAGTTTAAAGTAATGGTAAGTTTGTTATCACGTGACCTGATGTTATTAGTTTAAGTTGTGGAGATAATCTTTTATCGGAATGCAGGGTAAGAGCATTTACAGTAAAATCTTTAAAAATATGTGAGTGTGTTTTTTATATTATATGGAATATTTTTAAGTGGTTGTGAATTAAAAGAGTGAGAAAATGTTACTGTTCAGGGTATATCTGGGGAATCACTTTTTAATCCCTATAAATTTTTTAATATTTTTTAAAGTGGTTGTGAGTGAATGAGAGATAAAAAAAATAATGATAAAGATATAAAAAATATTATTTAATTAAAAAAAAGAAAAAATAATGATTTTTAGTGTAATTATATAGATAAAAACGAAGAATCGTTTATAAATGCTCTAAGAAATGTGTATTAGGAGAATGTGGTTAGACTACCCTTCGACCTTGTGCCTATGGGAGGATTGTGCCTCGAGTTTATATGTGATTTTATTATTATTATTGTTCTTATTATTAGACTTAAATTCGGTTTTGTTATGTAAGATTTGTTTAAAATAACCTTTTCTTCAAAAGATTAAAAAGCTTCATCAGTTTTTTTAATTTCAATTTAATTTAACTTTGAATGATGAATATTTTTTTATTGAAATTGAACTTAAAGATAAAAACTTTGTATTTAAATTGAACTAAAAGACGAGACTTTTGGATTGAAATTTATGTTTTAAATTTTTTGTATGAGAATCGGTGTTCTTGTAAAATTTCATGAAGCAAAAGCGAAATTAACTTATAATTGCTGCTAATTTTTTTTTTTTTTTATAATTCAGGCTTTTGATTGTTGACATCTTTTTTTATAATAAAATACGAATCCAGATAATAATCAGGAAACGTTAATAAAATTTAAGATACAGCTAACTACATTCTGAATGTGAATAGGACGGTGTGGTCTAATCGAACCATCATAGTTGGTGTTGGAATAACAAATTGTGGTAAAATAACTTATGATATATGATGAATGTTGTAATGATAAGTATTGTTACAAAACTCTGATTACATGTAAACAAAGGAAAAAAAATTAATGTTATTAAAAACATACTAAGTGGTAATCCAATTTAAATATTGAAACAAGATGTTTGATCGAATACCAAAGGGTTTACGATGCCCAAATGAATAGGGTTATCAAGTTATGTTTTGAAAGTAAATTACAACTAATCTTTGCGGAAATAATCACTAGCACTTATAAATATGTAATATTAAAAATTAGATTTATTGAAGTATGATTTCATTATTTGGTTTGTTAGTTGCATAATTTCCCATAAAAAAATTCTTTAGATTTCTTGTTTAACTAATTAGTAGTTCACTACTAAAGTTAAAAACTAACTGAAAAATACAAGAGTTTAAATCCTAACATAAGATAGATTATGATTTAATATAATTTATGAGTAAGAATGGACGGGTTAGTTGTCATTTTAAAAAACTGCTATGATTCATTGAGTAGGTAAATACAAAATTTTAAAAGTCTCAACTAGTTATATCTACGTGTATTAATTGATGAGTCATTAAATAATTACACAAGTTGGCATTTTAGTATATATTTTTTGTTTTATTGTTATAAATAATTTAAGCAATTTGATGAAATCCTAGTTTGAATGTATATCCTGATTCAACACAATTCTTATAGCGGTTATATAGTATTCATAATATGCCATAACAGTGTTACTTGATAAGTTGATAATCTTTAATAATTTAATCAGCTTAACATTTGTTGTAATTGTATTATAAGTTTATAACATAAAAAAAATCTTTCAAATCGTTTAAATCTTGCAACATGATTATTTTATTAGTCATATTTGTTAATTTTTTAATCTTAGATCATTTATATATTACTTTAAATATTATTTTAAAACAAAACCACTCGGTTAACGTATTTCGTAATAGTTATCCATAATTTATTATAGAGTAAAACGTTATTTTCGTCTCTGACGTTTCGTTGAAATTTGTCATTTCAATCTAAAAACTTTTTTTGTCATTTCAATCATTATAGTTTATCAAATGTTATCATTTTCATCCACTTCATTAGCTCCATTAAAACATCCCTTAAATATTAGGATATTTTACTCTTTTTCAATACTCTAGTTATCCAATTAAAAGAAATTAACTAATTAATATTCAATTAAAACTAAAAAACAAATGAAGCGAGTAGTGAGACCGGACAATTCCATTAACTCTAACCCATGTTGTTCGATTAAGGTCTGATGTGAGATTTCAATTAATCTTCACGTTTTGTTCCGAATGTGTGTCGTTGTTCAATTAAGGTCTACTGTTATCACCTTTTGTTTGATCGAGGGCTGCTGTTGTCACGTTCGAACAAATGTGACAATATCATAACTCAATCAAATGAAGCGTGACAACAGCAAACCTTAATCCCACATGAGACTTCGATCGAACAACGGTATACGTTCAAATAAAACATGAAAATTAATTGAAATCCCATAGTAGGTCTCAATCGAACAACATTAGTTAGAGTTAATCAAAGCTTTTAAATCGAAGCATCCGGTTTTATAGTCGCTTCATGTGTTGTTTTAGTTTTAATTGAATATTGATTGATTAATTTGTTTTAATTGGATAATTAGAGTGCTGAAAAAGACTAAAATACCCTCATTTGTAACGGATGTTTTAACGGTGTTAGCGAAGTGGATAAAAACGACAATATTTGGTAAACTGCAGTGACTGAAATGACAAAATAAAACTTTTTTGATTGAAATGACAAATTCAACAAAACGTCAAGTAACAAAATGACATATTACTCTTTATTATATATTTTGAAAAGCCTTGTAACATACATGAGGTGTCTTTTTGGAACTCACAATTTTAACATAACTTAATTAAAGAACTCATAATTATTTATTAATGTATAATATTTTGTATTATGATGATATTAAGGTAACTTAAATTGTGATTTAATCATGTTAATGATAATCAATTCATTATTTCAATTCTACAGGCACATAAGCCTCATGATTGCATTCAGATTTTTTTTAGTTTCATAATCGGTTCACAAGGTTCATCATAGTCCTCGTGACTTGCCATATGATTCTTGTCATATATATTTCTTCAATCATCATCTATATACTAACGAATTCAAAATGTATGTTTTTTATCACTTGAGTTTTGCAAGTTCAGCTTATTGATTATTGTTTCGTTTTTGGTTCTAATATTTTGCACTGGATTTCTAGAATTCATTGATGAACATGGCTACTAATGTTCTAGATGCTAAAACTCAAAGTTCAAGATCTTAATTGTGGTACCGAAGAGGGTGATATTGTTAGATTTAAGTAGTCATCAGCACATACAAAGTCAAGTGTTCAGCTGTAAAGAACAATGCTTACACGTATTTAGTCGATTCAGGATGGAAAAAACAAAAGTTCAAGATCTTAATTGTGGTACCGAAGAGGGTGATATTGTTTAGATTTAAGTAGTCATCAGCACATACAAAGTCAAGTGTTCAGCTGTAAAGAAGCAATGCTTACACGTATTTAGTCGATTCAGGATGGAAAAAACATATATTTATTATATATGATTCCCAAATTATGAAATTTTCTAGCTATGTAATAAATACATGCATATATGCATGCTTTGATAACAATTCAATACGTCATTGATCAACTTCTGAATATTCACTAAAATTATATATCTATATCTATACTACTATATAATACATATTACAAATATAAGATGGTAATTTCATTCAAAGTATAAGACACATATACAACATTTTAAGTATATAGTACAAGTGTTTTATGCAATAGTTTCATTTTGCCCCCATTTAATTAACTTCTTCTAATTATTGTATTATTTAATACACATTATCAATACACTATTTAATAATGTGACACTTCATTAAATTTTATTTTATTTATAATAATATAAATTGACATTTAAATTTATAGTTACTAATCATATTTCTATAACTATGTAAATTAAGTATTATTTCATTTAAGTACTTATATCTATACTACTATATAATACATCTCTTTGGATAGAGATGTAATTTTGTCAAACATACAAGTTTTGAAGCAACATGTACAAAGGAGTGCAAAACATTTAATAAGGATAGAATAGGGAATTGATTAAGATTTTAATACACTTTAGGAGCAATATGGTAAACTTATCTATTAAATTTTATATACCTTGAATTTTATATTTACTAATTATTTTTTATAACTAAATACTATTTATATTAAGTATGATTTTATTGTATTATTTACCCTTCGAAGCCATCGACCACATCATCCCTCCTACTGCAGCAGCCTCATCCTCTGGTAACGAAAAGACCGCTGATGACCCACAATGAAGACGCATAGATGCCATTGTTCTTCAATGGCTCCATGCTACTATCTCAAATGACTTGCTAAACACCATCTTGACCCACTCTCGCACCGTATATTTGGAACACAAGTTCAATAATACCCGCCTTGAGATGTTTCCAAATATTACCTCTTATTGCCAAGCATTGAAGGTCTTATCCGATCAATTGGCAAACGTTAGCTCTCCGATCTCCAATCAACGACTCGTCTTGTAACTCATCTCCCGTCTCCCCGAACAATATGATGGTGTGGCTATGTTACTACAACAAACCGAACCGTTGCCGGATTTTTATGATGCTCGTTCAAAATTAATATTGGAAAGAAACTCGCAAAGATAATCAAGTGTCCAACACCACCAACCTACATGCTTCTTCAACACTCCCATCTACTCCAACTGAACCACAACCATTGGCCCCACCTTCCCACCAATCAGACCGAGGAGATCCTTCTGCTCGAGGTCGCGACCACCCTTTCGGCAGGGGTCGGGGTCACGATAGAGGCCGCGGTGGACGGGGTCGAGGATTCCAACACCGACAATGGCAGCCATGGTCCCAATAATGGCAACCTAACCGACCCGGGCAAGGTTGGCAGCCTTCATGGCAATACCAACCTCAATCTTCATCTTTCTCCAGTAGCTACCCACGCCCATCTTGGGCCACCCCACCATGTCCGTACCCCACCACCTCTTCCTCGTCCCCTCGGCCCCCCGCTAATCAAGCCTATGCTGGCATCTTAGGTCCCCGGCCTTCTTTACCCTATGATAGCTCGGAGCCTTCTTACGTGCCCAAGGACATTGATCAAGCCATGTACACAATGTCCCTTGACTCCACCTGACCAAAATTGGTATATGGACACCGGAGCTTCTTCTCATATGACAAACTCGCCAGGTACACTCTCTTCTTATTTGATAATAAGTCATTAAATCAAATCATTGTTGACAATGGTTCCAAACTACCCGTGTCCGGCACCGGACATACCACCTTACAACACCCTTTTCCCCCCTTTTAAATTAAAGAACGTTCTTTATTCTCCTCATTTAGTCAAAAATCTATTATCTGTCCGACGTTTCACAATAGATAATAATTTTTCTGTCACCTTTGATCCTTTTGGTTTTCTTGTGAAGGATTACCGGACACAAATACCTATCCTCCGATGTAACAGCACTGGCAAACCCTAACCGTTCACCATCCCTTGCCATTCTTCTCCCACGCTTTTTTTGCCGTGTCCCAAGACTTTTGGCATCACCGCCTTGGACATCCGGGCTTCCTTTACTTAGTTATTTACAAAAGACCAAAAATATTAATTATGTCTCTTCTAGCAAGTTATCTTTTTGTCGTTCTTGTATTTTTGGCAAACAAACTAAACTTCCATTTGTTAATTCTCATAATACTACATCTTTAGCCTTTGGTATCATTCATAATGACTTATGGACCTCTCCCATCACTAGTACAGGAGGTCATCGTTATTACGTTTTGTTTTTGGATGATTACACAAATTATTTATGGACATACCCACTTGCCCCCAAATCCCAAGTTTACTCTGTTTTTACCTAGTTTCATAAATTAATTAACAATCAATTTGAACGCCACATTAAATGCTTCCAATGTGACAATGAAACCGAATATACAACAACTCTTTTTATACCTTTTGTCAACAAAATGGGATGGTGTTTCGGTTCTCCTGCCCTCACACTTCCCAACAAAATGGAAAAGCCAAAAGAAAAATCCGCTCCATTAATAATATCATTCGAACCCTACTCGCTCACTCCTCTCTTCCAACTACCTTTTGGTACCATGCATTACAAATGGCCACATATTTACTTAACATTCTCCCATCCAAAACTAAACAATTTCAAACTCCAACCAAACTCCTTTACCAAAAATACCCTACCTACTCTCACCTCCGAGTCTTCGGCTGTCTTTGCTTTCCACTCATCCCCACCTCTTCCACTCACAAACTCTCACAAAGATCCTCCCCTTGTGTATTCTTAGGGTACCCCTCTAATCATCGGGGGTACAAGTGCTACGACCTTTCCACAAAGAAAATTATCGTCTCTCGTCACGTCTTCTTTGATGAGACTACTTTTCCCTTTGCCAACCTTCACTCTACAACTCCCTCTTATGAGTTCCTCTCTTCTGACCCCATCCGTCTATTTGGCAGTCAACTACCTGTGCCACCACCCCTACCCCATCAACTTCCAACCCCTCCTCACCTCCTCCTACACCACCCTACTCGCACATCGCCCCTCCCATCCACAAAACTTACTCGCGAAGGCCCGCTGCCTCAGGACAACCCTCCACAACACCCATCCATCCTACTCCCGCAGCTTCCCAACCTCTTTCCCCATCTCCCTCTCCACCACAACCAAAAAACCCCCCTAACTCACCCCCACCACCTTCTACCACCCACTCGCACCTTTCCACAAACCCCACTGTTCCACCCTCTCACAATACTCCTCGTCTACCGGCACCATTACTACTAGATCTATGTCCGGTGTAACAAAACCCAACAACTCTTTAACCTAAACATCACCGATATAATAGAACCACTTCCCCGAAACCCATCCGACGCCCTCACACACCCAGTTTGGAAGCATGCCATGATGGACGAATATAATGCACTTATACAAAATAAGACTTGGGTTTTAGTACCTCGAAAGTGTCATAGGAATATCATACGTTGCAAGTGGCTTTCTAAACATAAATTTAACCCTGACGGGTCCCTTGAGAGGTATAAGGCTCGTCTTGTTTATGATGGCAGGTCTCAGCAAGTGAGTATCAATTGTGGGGACACATTTAGCCTAGTAGTAAAACCAGCAACCATCCGTATCGTTCTCAGCATCGCCTTAGCCCATTCTTGGCCTATCCATTAGTTGGACGTCAAGAATGCCTTTTTACACGGCACCCTATCTAAAACAGTCTACATGCACCAACCAATGGGGCTTCATGACTTGCGTTTACCTAATCATGTGAGCCTTCTTCATAAAGCCTTATTATGGACTTAACAAGCACCACGTGCTTGGTATCAACGGTCACTAATTATGTCTCAATCTAGGTTTTCATCACAGCCAATGTGATCATTCATTGTTTATTACAAACACGGGAAAGACATGGCTTTATACTTTTATATGTGATGATATTATTCTAATTACTTCATCGGATCCCTTCGGCATTATTTATGAATTCTAGCTAAAGAATTCTCTATGAAAGACTTGGTCGACTAAGTTATATTTAGGTATTGTCGTTCAACATAATCAGGATGACCTATTTCTATCTCAACAAAAGTATGCCAAAGAGATCTTGGAACGTTGCCAAAGAGATCTTGGAACGTGCGGGTATATCATATACGCTAATATACCCCCAGTCGAAGCGGGAGGACACCGGAGGCTGAGACTGGACCGAAAATCTTCAAATAAAACATGTGGTAGACCTTTTGTGAATATATCTGCAACCTGATATCTTGAAGAGACATGATGTACCCGAATTTGACCGCGCTAAACCTTCTCCCGAACAAAATGAATGTCTAATTTGATGTGCTTTGTTCGTTGATGTTGGACCAGGTTACTCGCAAGGTATATGGTACTAACATTGTCATAATAAACCAAGGAAGCTCTAGAAGGCAAATGAGATAAGTCCAATAACAAGTTGCGAATCCAACATATTTCAGCAACAACATTAGTCACACCCCAATATTCGGCCCCCGCACTTGATCGAGAAATGGTGGATTGTCGTTTGGACGACCATGAGACGAGATTGTCACCATAAACACGCATATATGCATGTGTTTAAAAAAATCGTTATTTATTATCATCAGTTTTTGGATGTTTACTCAAATTACATATATGTTATATATACAACGTACGCATATGAACGTGACATGTCTATACACATAAATTTGTCTACAAAAAAAAATCGGTTCACCAACATGGTTGCAATCACTCCGATTACCTTATTCTGATTTCTCAAACTTTTGAAGAAGAATCCCTATAACCAATATGGAAGAAAGTGTTGGTTTAATGGTTTAGATGGAAGAAACTAAAAATCGACTGAATAGGAGCGAAGGTGAGAGATTATAGGGTCCTTATTCTTGGTTAGCTAAAAGCCAAAAGATTATGTGTAGCCAATTATGCCCTCCAGATACTAGTATATCATATTCATTACTTATTTACAAAAATACTATTGAGACATAACCTTTCACTAATCATATGATCAATGCAAAGTAAAATTCTTGAAATTCAAACTAGAAATTAAGCTCTCATTTGATCCTTATATGTGCATGTGGAGGGGGTGAATATGTCGATGTTACATGTGCAACCTTATATGTTACACACAATAAAACTACATCTTTTTTATTAAATCTCATTAAAATTGATTTTACTCTTTTTTTTGCTTGAAACAAACTCCATTAGTTCTTTCTTTCTTCTTACTACCCTATATCAACACGTATAATCATTTATATACGAATAAGTCTTCTCCATGCAGTGTTCATCTGCTAAATTCTTATTTACTTTCTGCAGCACAGGTTAAGTAAATTTCACATCAAGAGTGTTCATTTGTTATATTCATTTTTTGGCACTTATTTCTCGCTTCCCCACATTAATACCCAATTTCCATCTTCGGTGATTAGTTATCATAATCGTAATCAGTACTCATATTCTCACAAAACCCTAAAGTTTGCTCTATCTTGCTTGCAATTTCGATATGTAATGCCCTGTTTGTCATATAAGCAAATTTGCGGATGACAAATGAAAAAAACAATACCACCACTTTTAACCTTAATAGAACTCTTTCCTAATTACAAGAATTAGTCAGCTGTTTTCAACATATCTGATCTTCTTTGCCACATACAAGAAGTATATTCCCCCTTTGATTTTCTACATAACATGTTTCTGATCTAGTAACCTGTGCTACTTCATGTGGGTGACGAACCGTACATAAAATTGATGACTAGGTTTAGAAATCAGCAAACACACTTCAAATTACCACTACAGCTCAGCTGAAGAAGAGAGTTGCAATCTGAAGTGGTGTATGTGTGTGTGGACTAGAAGCAAGGAAGAGGGTATCTGTTCGTTCTACTCTACAGGTATTTTCCTCTTC
This sequence comes from Flaveria sonorensis, assembly GCA_025506505.1. Lineage (NCBI taxonomy): Eukaryota > Viridiplantae > Streptophyta > Magnoliopsida > Asterales > Asteraceae > Flaveria > Flaveria sonorensis. The sequence goes on along the minus strand of CM046427.1, from coordinate 53,217,844 downwards.
AATAATCATCAAAAAGTGTGCACTTTAAGGTGTAAACATGTATGTTAAACAGCTTCATCATAACTTATAATTGTTAGCAGAAATACAGCTGTATACACAGCTGTATCATCAACATCAAGCAGAATTATAGGAACAAATCAGCAAATTTATAGAAACAATTATTGTCAAATGCTGTATTTTTAGGAGTAGATTATTTGTATTTAATGATGTAAATTCAATCACAGAAAATCCCTGTATTTATATGGTTCAATGGTGAATGAGAAACACACAGAATTCACTTGATCATTCTCTTTTATGGTATCGAGCCTGTACCCCATCTGGCCGCCATCTCCTTCCCTGTTATACCATCCTCCCTTCATTTTTTTCCTGCCTAAGTTTGTTCCAGAATGGACAAACTTCACCCTGCTACTGCCGTATCCAACATCAAAAACTTCATTCCATTCATTCTTAAGATGGAAGGCGGTCACTATAACTCATGGGCAGAGATTTTAGAATACACTGTAGAGCCTTTGACGTTCATGATCACATTGAGCCTACAGTACAACCTCCCATGCTCCCATTGTCCCTACTGCTGCCGACTCCACTCGCTATCGTTCTCCAGTGGATTATTCCACCATCACTACTAATTGAAGTTAAATTTATCCCTAACGATAAATCTATATAATTCGAGTTATGTTTCGCTGCTGATCTCCTACACACAATCTTCTCTACCAACACCACGGCCTGCTGCAAAGCTTGGGTTGCCTTGGAAACATATTTCAGGACAATCAAGCTCTCGGGCTGTGTACTTGGAACATAAATTCGTCACCACCAAACTAGCTAATCATCCTAATATGTCTGCTTACTGCCAAACCTAAAATGTTAGCTGATCAACTCGCAGCCGTTAAAGCTCCGGTCAACAATCAACGGTTAGTACTTTAACTAATAGCGGTTTGACCGACAGCTATGAAGCTGTCGCAATGATGATTCAAGTCCACTCCTCTTCCAGACTTCTATCAAGCACGATCCAGACTTATATTGGAAGAAACCCGAAAATCTCATCAGGCAGCCTCTTCGATCAACTTATCACAAGGATTTGCTCTACTCACAACCACTCCACAGCCCCCTTCACAACAGCAATACAGTCCACATGGGCGTGGGCCGCGGCCGTGGGGGCCGTGGTCGTGCAGGTCACAAACTGGAAAGGGTCGCGGATCTCACTCAACCTTCAACATGGTTACCCAGCAGTCCGCGGACCAATAACCACTGGCCAAGCACACCTCCGTGGGCTTACCCACCCTGCCCCTATCCAACTCAATCTTTAGGCCCAACTAGGCTCCTCCAGCCCGCAACCACATAATGGACTGGTATTCTCGGTAGCAGACCCTCTCAAGCCTATGCGCTTCGAAATCCAATTGCACACCCACTGATCTCGAACAGGCATTTCACACCATGACTATGCACCCGCCAGATCAAAACTGGTACATGGACACTGGGCGACCATCTCGTATTTCGAGGTATGGGCCATCAAACTCTCTCTCAATCACCCTACCCACCTCTATTCTCAGTAATGTTACATGTTCCAAATATTATTAAAAATCTCATATCTGTTCGTAGACTTACAATCGATAATAATATTGCTATTGAATTTGACCCGTTTGGTTTCAATGTGAAGGACTTCCAGACCGGACAAACCCATCCTTAGATGTGATAGTACCGGGGACCTCTACCCTCTCACATTCCATCAACATCAAAAATCACTTCTCCTTCTACTTTTGCTTCCTCCCTCACTCAAGACATTTGGCACCGTCGTCTAGGCCACCCCGGGAAAGCTATTTTACATTCCTTAAAGCATTGTTTTCTTTTGATTCAATTCAAACCTTTAGATTCTGTTTTGCTCTCTTATGTTTTTGGAAGCAATTTAAATTCCCATTTTACACTTTTAATTCATTTACATATTTGCCGTTTGATATCATACATAGTGATTTCTGGACCTATCCTCCGTCTTGAGTTCTGGAGGTCACCGTTATTATCTTTTATTTTTGGATGACAAAACCAATTTTCTTTGGACCTATCCTCTAGCTAAAAAGTCTCAAGTCTTCCAATATTTAGTCAGTTTCATACTTTAATCAAAACACAATTCAACCAAAATATCAAAACCCTACAATGTGACAACAGCCGCTAATTGATAATACCCACTTTCACAATTTTTGTTCTACTAACGGCCTCCAATTCCGCGTTTCATGCCCTCATACTTCTCCCCAAAACGAAAAGTCCGAGAGAAAAATCAGATCCATTAACAATATTATCCGCACCACCTTGCTCAATCTTTTGTTCCCGCTAATTTTTGGCACCATGCTCTCCACATGCAACCTCTCCTAAACATTCTTCCAAGTAAACTACCATAACTTAACACCAACTCACCTTCTTATAACTGCTCTCCCTTCTACACCCTCCCTACCACGTACATTTGGTTGCCTTGTTACCCTTATTCCCCTCCACAACTATCAATAAACTCCAAAAACGCTCCCATCTCCATGCGTCTTCCCTGGACCCCCATCTAACCATCGGGGGTATAATGTTACAATCTTCACTCACGACAATAATAATTTCACGACATGTCATTTTTTATGAAACACGTTTCCCTTTTTCTCCCCACACTCTCAATCCCCCTACCTCAGCCTATAAAATCTTCACAGATCACCCTGCCATTTATCCATCTTTCTGGTTCACCAGAGTACACACTCTACACCTCCTTTAGAACCTGCCACAGCCCTTACAGACCCCTCTACAACCCCTTCCTCTCATGCCAGTTCTTCCCCTACCACTTCCCCCACCGACCAGCCTGCTCCTCCTCCCTTACAAACATACACCAGGCAGCCCCAAAACACTCAATCAGCTCACACACCAGCATACGATACCTATCGTTCACAACCAAACATCCTGGCAACCAACCCCCACACAAAACTCCACCATCCAGCCCCCTCAATAGCCATCGCAACAGCTACTAACCAGCCACTCAACACCCACACAACACCCAATCTGCAGCCCACACCTCCTTCACCCCACCCCAAAGCCTATTCCTTCCCCTCCCCTACCACCCCCCCATAACGAACGATCCATACTCGTAGCATGTCTGGCATCTCTCCAAAGTACGACAACCTTGTACTTTTCACACCACCACCCCTCTCTCTCCTATACCTCGTAATCCCTCGATGCTCTCCGTAACTCGGATTGGAACAAGGCCATGACCGATGAATTTCCGAGCTCTTATTGATAATAGCACATGGAATTAGTCCCGAGGCATATCATATGAATTGTTCGTAGCATGTGGATTTTAAACATAAACTCAGTCTGATGGCACTTTAGAGCGATACAAAGCTCGCTTGGTTTGCGATGGCATGGTCCCAACAGTTGGCAATAGACTGTGGAGATACATTTAGCCCTGTGGTTAAACCAGCAACGATCCGGACTGTTCTTTCACTAGCTCTTTCCTCACTCATGGCCAATTCACCAGCTAGACGTAAGAACGCCTTTCTACATGGCAATCTTCTTGAGACGGTTTACATGCATCAGCCCCCGGGATTTCGAGACACACGATTTCCGAATCATGTCTGCTTATTGAAGAAATCATTGTATGGGTTGAAACAAGCCCCGAGGGCATGGTACCAAAGGTTTTTTGACTATGTTTCCACATTAGGGTTCCGTCACTGTAAAAGTGACCATTCTCTATTCACATACAAAAGTGGTCCTAATATCGCTTATATCTTATTATACGTGGATGACATCATTCTGGTCACCTCCTCGCACACACTCTTCGCCACTCTTTTGAAACTCTTGGCTGCCGAATTTGGAATGAAGGACTTGGGACCACTTAGCTACTTTCTTGGCATATCCGTCACTCGGCATAAAGGCTCCTTATTCTTGTCTCAACACAATATGCCAGGAAATACTTGAAAGGGCCGGCAGTACTTGAATAGTACTTGCAAACCTGCTACCTACCCCGGTTGACAACAAAATCTAAACTTAGTGCATCTTCTGGCACCCTTCTTGAAGACGGAGGCACATAATACCGTCACTTGCAGGAACCCTCCAATATCCACTTTCACCAGGCCAGATATTAGCTATGCCGTTCAGCAGGTATGCATGCACATGCATGCCCCACATACAAGCCACTTTAATGCACTAAAGCGCATCTTGCGGTATATCAGTTGCACCCTTTCACACGCCTATGTCTAAACACATCATCGGTCACTTCGTTACTTTCCTACACTGATGCAGATTGGGCTGGTTTCCCCGATACGCGCTTTCTACTACCTCAGCTACTGTGTATATTTGGGGGAGAACTTGATCTCTTGGTCTTCTAAACGCCAACCAACCATTTCCCTTCCAGCGCCGAGGCCGAATACCGCGGGTTGCCAAGTCGTCTCGGAAACATGTTGGTTACGCAACCTTTTACTCGAACTTCATCATCCACCAACTCATGCTACTCTCGTGTACTGTGCAACGTTAGTACCATTACCTATCTGGGAACCTAGTTCAGCACCAACGCACCAAACACATAGAGTTGGATATCCACTTTGTTCGCGAAAAGGTTGCCCGAGGACAAGTTTGTGTTTTGCATATTCATCACACGGTTCCAGATAGCTGACATCTTCACCAAAGGCCTTCCTCAGGTTTAATTTGATGATTTCCGAGACAGTCTCAATATTCGTCAACCTCCTGCTTCGACTGCGGGAGTATGTTAGCGAAATACAGCTGTATACACAGCTGTATCATCAACAACAAGCAGAATTATAGGAACAAATCAGCAAATTTATAGAAACAAATTATTGCAAATGCTGTATTTTTAGGAGTAGATTATTTGTATTTATGATGTAATTCAATCACAGAAAATCCCTGTATTTATATGTTTTCGATGGTGAATGAGAAAGACACAGAATTCACTTGATTCATTCTCTTTTAATAATGATAAATTAGAAACATGCAATCTAACTACTAAACACTTATCATATTACGTTTTGCATAACTTTTACTCTTAAATTATCGATGTATGTACTTATGTAAGTTGGAAACAATATAAGCTGCATGACAAAGCAAGCAAGCTAAGAAATCAATTTGCACAAAACAAACCCACATGTTAACCATGCATACTCATAGATAAAGTGTAATGAAAGTGAGAGTCATCTCAATCAACAGCAAATAGTTCAAGTTTGTTCCACACTGTCAAGCACCCAAAGTGAATCTAAAGCAAACATCATGTTGAAGTTTGAACAATGAGAAGTTAAACTAGGCCTTGATGTTCCTTTGAATGCATTTCTAGTGATAGTTTCCTTTTAAAAAAAATAAAATTCCGATTGGCAATTCTGATGCGATGTTTAGTATCAAGCTGTCGTTCTTCAAAGGTTCCTTCATTTCAATGTCTCTGTTATCTTATTCATTTATAGCCACCCTTGAATCTCTATAACCTTGTAACTTCTTCGAAACTTTTAAAATTTACAGCTTAAAATACAACATTGTTATAAGAAAAACTATATGTGCTTAATGATATAACAAAAGAGTGGCTAAGCCTCTTAAACTTTCTTTGGCCAAATAGTTATCGGGTAATGCATATATAAACATTTATAAGACTTGATTAGAACCTGCAAATTCTACACCTGGTTTCGTGGGTCTGTGATCAACAATACAAAAGAACAAGCCAACCAACATGTTCGTTTGGTGATACATTCGACTTTAATTGTATCATGACTTATGAGACGCGGTCCTAACTTAAAAAATCTTATGGTTGCCAAATGGTGTTTAATGCTCACCCAAAACGAGCTACCTGATAGGTGATCCTGTGCCATTGGTCCAGATTACCAACTGATTAACAGTTACTTATTATTACTGAACCTTATGTTACTCCTCATAGCTTTAAGACATCCCAACAAGATGCAATGACCCATTTACAAGAACCTGTGAAAATGAGTAAAAAACAGTCGATTCTAAAACCCATATCCGAAAATTCCCTAAGACGATTGGAGACCCCTCCGTATTGAACGTAATCTTTTAATTGTTATGAACTGTACCTGAAGCCTAAGTGAAGGGTTGTCACGAGCAGAATTTCTTAAAAGGAAACTGCCATAGGTAATGATGGGAACACTGCACTGCAACTAAACTTTCCATTTTCTGGATTGCAGTGAGAAACATCATCATACAAGAACTCTGTGGGCGGCATAATTTCCGTTTTGAAATTCTTGTTCATTCTAACGTCTGCATGACAAATTTTAATATAAGTTAATTCAAATGCTCTCCGTGATTTTAGACTTTAAATAAATAAAGAAAGATAAACCTTTTCCATGAATAATTCTTTCCCACACCCTCTGGAGGTTGAACTGCCATGCCAGATCCTTTGAAGTGGTGTTTATAGGGATGTCTGAATTACCAGAAGTAACCTTGCTGTATGTTGAGATACTTGGCACAAAAATTGCTTTCGAGAAATTAGAACCTGCAATATATTGAAAAATTAAGTGTATATTTGCTAGAGAGTAACATAATAAAGAATAAAAATGATGGCAAGAAGATGCAGATCAATAGTTTTATATATTGATGTTCAAATTTTTACCTCTTTAAAACTATAGAAGGTTCCAAAAAGACCAAAATGCCCTTCCTTATAATACATGTGCATACTGCACATACCTGTTAAAACCGGACCAGATCGAGAACCGAGCCCATAGCTGGTTCAGTTAGCATTGGTTGAACCAGCACTGATTGGACCGCCTGTTTTTTTACGAGTAAATGACCCGGTTCACTGGTTGGAATGGTTTCAAGTAAATTTGTATAGTGAAAATATCTTTTTGTAGATTATAAGATTTAAACTTGAGACCTATCACATACACGAGAGAATGTTTGCAGCTAATCAGGGAAGAAGTTCGCATTATATTTCTGGATATCTGAATTAAATACTCTCCCAACTTTTTGAAATTTCTTTTTAAAAATACTTTTGCAAGTAAAGGGATTTGAACTTCTCCTACACATATTTCTGGGTAGCTAAATTGATTACTCTCTTAAAAGAATCTCTTCTGTATTTTGTTTTTTTACTTTCAAAAAACCTATGTATTTCTTTTATTCTTTTATATAACCAACATAACAATATAGTATTTACCATTTATGTTAAAATTAAATTCTTATTAAAATTGATAATGATGTAACTTATTAAAATTGATAATGATGTTATGCGGTTTTGCGAGTCTGGTTCGACTGCTAAACCATAGTGTGGATAGCTCAATGACCGAGCTGTTTTTTCAAAACATGAATTTCGCCAGCACATGACTGGCTATAACTCCAACCGCAAATTTGACCAATGTAGCAGTAGTCACTTTTGATGGTGAAATGACTTAATCATGCATTTGAAACTAGTATGCAATACAATTGAATCTATTTTGTACTCAAAAGTTCAAATTGAAACTTTCGGGTATACATATAACACATCATTTCTTCCAAAGCACCATAAGAAAGAAATACCTGATGAAGCACATATATCCACAAGTTTGGGAAGTATAATTTCCGGATCTCTCACGTCCATGCAATTAAATAACAGAACCTGAAAGACGAATTGCAATACAGAATTTGAGATGATTATGAAATTAAAACAAATGCAATCAAGATAGTGGAATGAAATGTTACATGAATCATATAATTACCCTTTTTGATATTATTTTAGATTCTTCTCTGTCATTTGATTGTTGAATGTAACCATTGCTGCTACACGGCTCTTTAATGCTTCCATTTTTAGAAATAATGGTATGGGTCTATGAATCTTTTCATTGACCACATTAGAAAACCATCTGGCACAAGCATCCATACTTTCAGGGCTATGAGCTCCATCCAAGTAGAAGATTAACTCCCCATGACAGCTTTCATCAATTCTAATCTGATTACTTAAACCCAAAGAATAGTCATGAACTACTTGAGCTCTCCAGAAAGGCGTGCAGTTGAAAGACCCCTTAAGAATGCCTCTGGTAGACTATCATCTGCAATATCCTGAGCTCACATACGATAAAAAAAATGTAATTCAAATAATGAATCAACAAGTGGAGGTGGCAAGATGGGTAGGACAGGCGAGTTGGGTAATGAATCAAAACAAGTGGCTTAAATGGGTGTTTTTACAGGTAAAAAAGGATAACTGTGCAGGTCAGGTCGGTTGACCCAAAACCCTTTTTGTCCAAACTTTTAATTTTATTGTTAATTAGTGTGTCAAATATGGTTAGTAAATCATTATTTTGTTAACAATCCAAGTTTTTGAATAAAATTAGTTTAGTAGGTTTTATGCATTTAAAACGCACTTGGATAACTTTCAGCCTGTTCGACCCGTTTTAATTTATCTTTATATTTAACCCATTAACACCTTATAGCTCACATTTTTGACAAGCTCTTCCCATTTTCCTTTAGTCTTGAGCCAACCCTTACAAAGAGAAACAGCAAGGCCAGCATTTACAAGCTGGTGTTCGCCAGATAGGCTTAGCTTCACCCCATTCAACCTCTTGTAAGTAAGTGGTTCTACCACTTGCAATGGAACCTTCAAATGTTGTTAGAAAAATGTCAATACAACACATAATTACATTCATTAATTTCAACTGAAAAGCTAAGAATCAAATACTAGTTTTCTTTAAGGGGAGAAGTCCCTTACTGAAATAATAAGAACAAAGTACCTCCAATTCAAGTGCCCTCTGCTTGAGAGCAACCATTGCTTCTGGAAGTTGAGGTACGGTGAATGCAGGAACTTTAGGCTTCAAAGGAGAAGGGACACCAAACAAGTTCAGACACTAATATTCCAAATAACTGGACAAAAAAAGTCATTAAGAATGGAAATTTAGAACCATATATCTAGAGTAGTCTGAATGTACCTACTTCTTTGTACCTTAAATATCCCAGCTTTATGCGAAGCAATTTTTCCCAGAGTATCTCCTACACATCATTACAGAAACCACATAACCAATTTGAATAGATGTAATCAACAACCTTAGAGAGGAAGTGTGAAAAGAACTGACCTAGAATTTCTGTGTGATCAAAGCCAAGAGAAGCGATGCACACACAATAGGATCTTGGATCTGCAGTGTTTCAACATCCATAATACAGGATTAATATTGGTTTTATCCAACACTACAGCAATATAAAGAAAATCCCCAGTGAGTCAACCCCATCCAAAAGTTGGAATTACAGTTAGCAGCATAACAAGGGAAACAAGTGTTGTCTACTTGTACCCTTGGTTTTGAGATTTGTTCGTTCTTGAAACCATAAAAGTTTCAGTTAAAAATTTTAAGTATGTTGTCGAAGCAATGATATCACACTCTTACTGTAAAGTGACTTGAATAAAACATCAGAAAAACTATCAAACAATGAGACACTCAACAGTAACTAGATTCAGGCTGGAAATTTTAAGTAACAATGAAACTGGGGAAGTAAGATGCATTAAAGGTGCATTACCACATTTGTTGAATCATATGTCCCTCCAATTCCAACTTCAATAATAGCAACATCTACCTGTGAGACTGATGAAATCAGTAAGCAGGCTCATATAAAATTAATTACGATGTAAAACTCACTTATTAACTTATGTTCTGTTTTTAAGTATACGTATACTGATATACATGATCTTTTGGGAATATCATAAACTCTAGACTAGAGTAACTACAACCCTAGCTATTAAAGTTAAAAGAATAATAAAGGGGTGAAAAGTTAACCTTTTCAGACACCAATATCTTCAAGCCTAACAGAGTAAGAAACTGAAATAGTGGAGGCATTGGCAGGTCCTCTGTGACTTTATCCTGCCAATTACATATTCAAGACACCAAAATTTTATGTGAGAATGAAGAATCAACTATATACAATTTAAGAAAAAAAATACTAGACCTAGATATAAAAAAGAACACCTTCAGCTTGTTCCAACAACCCCAGAAATACAGTAAAAACTGCTCTTCAGATATTTCCATCCTACATGGGCGTCAATTAAAGAAAGAAGTTAGGATGGAAAATTAATACACTCAATTTCACATGGAAAATTATCATGTAACACATGTACCAACATGATTCCATTTTCAGTTGGGAATTCAAACTCATTCCTTACCAATGAAAAAATTAACATATGACAGTTTCAAATATTTTTGGTGTTTAGTGTTTTCTGTTGCAGATGGTTTTTTCATACTTTTGTATAGTCAACTAGTCGTCCTTCCCTTTAGCTAATACATTTACTATCCTACAAGTTTGTTAATATTAGTTAAATTCCATCTACATGCGGGTACTCTGACATTGAGAAATATTGTATGTAAATTTGTACCAAATGATTACTGATTAGAGCCACACATTCCACTTTAGGATGCCTCATGTATTTGCAACATTACCTATCTTTGGCAAATTTGCAAGCTAAAGTTATAGAATTATTCATTGTAATTAACAATTATTGACACTAGTGATCAGAATCCACAGGATTTCCTTTTGTCAATACTAAAGGATGTTCTTGACATTTAATTGTAGTCGTATACTTTTATTAATCTACACACGTAAAGAGATGTTCTTTTATAGGTTTGGGAGAGTTAACATCAGAGATACAATTATGTTTTAATGAGATAGATGCTTGTAAAAATAATGAAACCTAGTTAGATAATGAGATACATACCCGTTGAGACGGAACCTTTCTTTTACATCAATTAAATGAGGAGAAATAAATAGGCCAGTTTTAAACCCACTCTCCCGTAAAATTGCTTCACAAAATGCGCATGTTGATCCCTATATATTAACTTTATCAGAAAAAAATGACAAAACAGTGTTCAAAACATACTTGATACTGGACATAAGAACAAGCAAACATAGAGCAAACGAGAATAAATGGGGAACTATAAGAAGTGTTGATATGATTTAATGACAGTTCATATAAACGGATAAGAGTACCTTTCCTTTAGTTCCAGCAACATGGATAATGTTAAGGTCTGCGATCTGTTCCTTTATGCCTAATATCTGAAACTCAAATTCATGATGATGTTTTATTCTTTAGATAACTTGATTATTGGCAAACTAGTCACCAATAAGTGTGTTTGTACTCATTGAAGTCTTAGTATAAAAGCATATATGGTGAATTATATGTGATTAAATATATTGAGAATCAAGTTACCTGGATATACATGGACATTCTCTCCAGCTTCGAGTATTTGGCACCTGTATTTAAATTTCTAGAACGTTTGTTACGTGTTATTAGAGATGAAAGTGCTTCCATGGCAGCTTCATACGTAAATGGTGATTGACACTCTTGCATGCTACTACTGTGAACTGGCATCACTGTTTGAGAAGACATGTTTGCAAAGTGTAACCCTGAAATATCAGGATATTGTAAAGTCATGTTTTAGGTTATTCAGAATATTCGACAAAAATATCGATTTACATAATTTGCACCATGCAGCCAAATATAACTTCGACAGGTCAACATTTAGCTTATACAACGACGACAAAATAACTAGGAAAGATTCAATGAAAGCATCTAGGTGTTGCTACAAGATAAATGATCAACCAAAATGAAGTTAACTAATATCAGGTTCTTCTCTTTCCTCCCTAATTTACTTAAGTCATCTAAAATAGTGTGATATGATATATCTGTACATGAAAACTATGTTGTTCTAATAGGTTTGTCAACTTTTTCGTTCATGATGTAAAAGCTGCACAAACTTATTGGCCTTGATATTCTCTCAGGTCCCAGTCAATGGTATGAAGATATGTATGCATGTGCGCTTGCATCCAATTTCAGTAGATAAATGTCAAGGGATTCAAAGGCAATGTCATATCGCAAAGAGCGTCATTTATGAAAGCTTTGTATTCATTCTTTCATGTCATGTCGCAAAGAACGTCATTTATGAAAGCTCCGTACTCATTCTTTCCTTATTCTTTTTTTGGAACAACAAATGTACGACCATGCTTTGGAGGATAGGTGTTATCTTAATCGGGTTCACCTATCCGTTTCCCAGCCAGGACCGCACCCCAAACCCCTCAGGAGGAAACCCACAACTGGAAAAAGAGTGAGACTTGAACCCAAGACCTTCCCATATTCACAGGTCTTGGGTACCTCACCTTAACCACTTGAGCTAAAGATCATTGGTTCATTCTTTCCTTGTATTTGTAGCAAATCATGTTTTCATAAAGTTAAAAAAAAAAATTAATCGAGAACAACTTTCATTCAAAAGCCCAAAAATAGATCTGTTTCTACATTCTTCAAATTTAGATAATTCTAAGATTTAGAGTTAGAAATATGTATATTGATATTAAATATGTAGTTGCAATCACCAAGTTCAAATCACATATATATCAGTTATCCATTTTCCAGGTAAACAAGATACGTACGTTCATACATGTATGTGTGTGGTTATGGTAAGTAAGAGTTTGCATTGTTGCATCTGTAACTCAAAATAAATCAAAGAACTTGTTTTATCCTTTCTGATGCTTTATAAGATGTTAGCTCTCTTTTATGCTCAATTCTCTTATTAACTGAAACAAGCTCATCATATTTAGCATTTGAATAAAGTGCTTCTAAACAATATAATCTAATTATTTAAGGACTGGATAATAAGCTTCATATTGGTTGCAGCAAATTTCATTAATTAAAAAGAATTACAAGTGTTTATTTACCCCTCTTTTTCTCTAGCATTTTTATTGGTATTTGTACAACTAAAAAACATAATCATTGGAATATTTTATTAAAGAATATTTGTTAAAAGACAATCTATAAAAAAATTATAGTCGATATAAATATTTTTTCATCTTTTTTGTTTGAATAATACAACAATATATATGTCCATTTTGGTGGTCTTATCTTATAGTTCCTTGAATAATAAGAACTTGGAAAGCACTTGAAACATTTTATTTTCGGATTATCAAACATCAGAACCACATCCAAGTACTATCTTCTGCAAAGTTTCAATTACATCTGAATCTATTCATGATTATTCAATATCACACATGGTGTACAGGGTTCACGTATACCTTTTTCTCGTATCTTCTCAAGCGCTCGAAATGCTTTCAGCCCAGTGACATCAAAGGCACCGAAATGACACGAGAAATATCTATTTTCCCGTTTTACTCTATTGTTGTGCAGGATATCCCCAAGTGCTCCTCCCCTCATGTAAGTGTGTGCGTGTACAAGCATTAACCTTATATAAACTGTTCCCACAAATTCAACAGTTAGCAAACTAGCAACTTAAAATCATCAATCAACACAAATAAAACCCTCATAAAATCACATTATGTGATGATTTAACAATGCACGCTTTACCACCTCACCACTATCATCACAGAGTCACTTCAAATGTTTAAATTGATAACATTACTTTGGTTCAAGCAAAATATAAATCTGAAACAACAATTTAAACTACTCAAAGCTCTTTCCATAAGTACAACGTCTAAACTCTGAACTCCAGAATTCAAAATTAACTCTTATTTTACTTCAATGCAACATATCCTATTGATAACATCCACACCGATTACTGCAATTCACAATCATTCACTAGCTCATCGACAAACAAAGTACAGCGAACAATAAGGACCACAAATTGAAAACTACAATCATCAAAACTCACTGCACATGAACTGATAATCAGAAGAGATGTTAGGGTTACCGTAACGGAAACTCGAGGTCGATATGTCTGTCACACGTTGCTGCAGCTTAATTGGTGAAAAGTGTGAGACTAGAGTGAACTTATGGAGCTTGAAGAAGACGCCATTAATGGATTCTTCATTTCTTCATGAAAAAGGTGGCCCTAACGAATTGAACGGAATCTATGTCTCGACGGAATTTGGGGCGATAAAAGCGTTACGTTGATGTGGCGCTCGTGTATCCCACTCACCGGAGATTTGGGTGGCTAATGTTATCAGGAAGTTGCACAAATGGTCCTTGCACTGTTTCTAAGGCTTCTTGCAAGTCTATAAGTCTAGGATTGTTCGTAATCAAACAGAATAACAGAAAAAGCTATGTCGTCAAAGGTTTTCTGGAGTTTTGGTCCGATGGTATTGGATGACGGTTTGGATTTGAGATATTTAGGTTTTAGGTTTAAACTTGACTCAAATGGGTTTTTTAATTGTGGTTGGTTTTCTCCTTGGGTGAATCAGGCTTGAAACGTTAAAATTAGTATGGACGGTCGAGTTCGTCGAGCGTGCGGATCTTGTTTTGAATGTTTGCTATGGTATACACGAGATGCAAAATCGTGGTTTTGGGTTCGCTGAGGCTTTGTTTTTCTGTTGCCATTAGATAGGCCAGACAGAAAGGAATACAAGGTTAAGGTGGTCGACGGTAATCAAGAGTTTTTCAAGGTTTTATGAGCCTTAAATCTGATACCATAAAAGTGTTTATGGTATTATGATTTTTTGTGCCTTTTCAGAAAGCTACCATTGTTTATTGTGATAATATTTATGCGGTATATCTTACTCATAACTCGGCCCAACATCAAAGAACAAAGCACGTGGAGATTGACATTCACTTTGTTCGGGAGACAGTTCAAATTGGATATATTTGTGTTTTACATGTTTCTTCTTCCTCTCAATATGTGAATATATTCACCAAAGGCCTACCATGAGATCAATTCCAAACTTTCCCGTCTAGTTTGTGCTAAACCCATTCCAACTGCGAAGCACTATTAGAGAGGGAGATTCATGAAGATAATTACCATTATTATTGTAATTGTACATAGATAGAGATTGTGAGTAGGCCCTTTTAGTTTGCCTAGAGTTTAGGCTTGTATGTTGTAATTATGTCCCAATATAAATTAGGGATCATGTTTGATGAATACATACAGAATATCATAATACCATAAACATTTTTAATCACGTCTCATGAAGTCTCAATCAAGCATTATGGGTAGTTCCAAATATCGTTAAAAAAGATACAACTCGTGCGAGCTCAACTCGCAAATCAAGCCTAAGTTGTTTGGTTTGTGATTGGGCTCGGCTCACTTTGTAAACAATCCGGTTAAATCTAGCTCAGACGTCCATTTCAGACGTGTTTTTCGAGCATGTTTTCGAGCACAATTTATTTAAAAACCCTTAGCCCTTGTATTTAAAAGAGCGTGATTTCAGCACAAGTTGTTTAAACATCCCTATCACCGGTATTAACAAGTAGATAATAACTAGTATTTGGTGCCAATGCAAGACTGCCTCACGTAGTAAAGGCTCTTAAAATTTAGATAGGAGATTCTAGGTTCAAACCCAGACATGAAAAGATTAGTTTAAAGTAATTTAGAAGTAAAAATATAGTAGATTTGTTAAAATTAGGATAATTTATAAGTAAAATTTATGAAAAAACAAACAAAACATTGAATCGTATTCAACAAATCTTGGCTTGTTGGATAACAAACCAAATTAAATTGAATTAACTAAATAATAAGCAATTTAATCGTATAACCGAACCGACCAAGGTGGTTTAATTAGTTGAATTTAATTAGTTGAATTTGACTCTGTTCAAAACATTTTCAATTTGGTTGGTTTCAGTTTGGGATAGCCCAAAAAAATTAAGCTGAAAAACAAACTAATTAACAACCCTAACTACATATAATTATTGTTTTCACTTAGGAACAAGTAGGCACGCCAAAGTAAACCACCACTCACAAACTATTATACGATACACTAGCTTTAGTTACGCGTGTATTACACGAAAATAGGAAAATTAAATATTAAATAACATAAAAACATAAACAAAACCAAATGTGTTATATATTAATAAGACATAACAACTTTCGATTATAAGGTCACAAATGAGCCTAAACATCCTTATAAACTACATTTGTAATAACATTAGTAGGTTTGTTCTCATTATCTAAAGCTAAGAATTTCAATCCATCTTTACTCTTAACTTGTGACAAGACGACATAAAGCTGACCATGTGTAAAAATAGGCTCTTTTAAGTACAAGCTTACTCTTGACAGAGATTGACCTTAATTTTTATTTATTGTCATAACAAAATATACAACCAAAGAAAACTAACATCTTTTAGACTTCAAAGGAATCATTTTGACAGGTCAAATCGTGAGCTAGATATTGAGTGGGTGTGAGGATATTAGTATGAAGAAATTAAGATTTGAATAATATACACTGAAAAGTTGCATCCGACAATGAGATCAATTTCGAATTATTTTGATCATGTAATCAGATATAAGGATATAATATTGAATCGGGTTGGACCGGTCTATAAATGCTCATAATATCTCTGATTAGTTGTTGATTATTATTTATTTAATATTAACTTTAGTAAACCCGTGTATTATACGGGTTGAAAAAATAAAATATTAAATATAATAAAAATTTATGAAGTATAAAATGATATTCTAAAATATGATATGATTAAAATTACGTATGAGTAATAACTATAAGTAATAAAATAATGATATCAACTTTTAAACTTTTTTTCCAAAAAAAAGTTAAACATTTTTTTCAAAATAAACCGTATTAAAATTTTAATTTTTTAAATTTCTTATTATAACTTTTAATTTTAATTATTTTTAGTTTATATAAAATTTTACTTTTTAAAAACACCAATTTTAAAATATTTTATATTAAAAAAAATAGATGTTTTAGAAAAATTCTTATTTATAAAAATTTATTTTCTAGAAATAACATTAATAAAAAGACATTTTTTTTAATTTATTAAAAAATTTAATCTAAAAAATAATTAAAATTATTTAATATTTCTTAATTTAGGTAATTATTTAAAAGGAGAGAGAAGCGGGAAAAGCAAACTTAGGGGGCCTAGGAATGTGCCAAGTATCTCCCTAAGTTACTCTTTTAGTATTATATATTGTAAAGATCTATCTGAAGATTATGAGGCTGATGCAACCAAAGATCTTCCAACATGCACTAAGAAACAAGGATGAACTTGCTGCGAAAGCTTTACACTCTCTGAAACTCTAAATGTAAAGTCTTCCAAAGCCAAAAGTTCAGAAGAAATTACTTCGGAAGCTTTACACTTAACAGAAAATATTCCAAGTGTAAAAACTTCCGAAGCCAGAGGCCAAGTTCTTCCGAAGCCAAAGATGAAGTCTTCCAAAGCTTCAAAGACAAAGTCTTTCGAAGCCATTTTACTGTGATGACTAATTTCTTCGGAAGACAGAGTAAAGATGCTTTCTCTGATCTACTTTTGATAAAGCTGACCAACTTTCTGCTGCAACTCTGATAACTCACCAACTTGTATGAGTTGGTGAAACTTCTATGCTTTAGTGAATAGTAGATAAAGTCTTTGTCTGTAATTTTCTTCTTTTGTTCCTTTAGACTTTTTTGTACTAGGAAAAGTCAGTAAGCTATGGCATGTCATTGTCACTAGTCAAAAGGCAATCTGCCTTTTGACTCTAGATTGATCTTGTTGTCTAGATCAATCAATTCCAACTGTCCTTCCAAGTATTGACGGTTGTAGGTTGTAGTATAAAAAAGTCTCAGGTCCTTGTATTTTATTATGATTTGAACACTTGTAATAGAAATTAAGATCAATATACAACATCCTTGAAAACTAATACTTATGTTATTGTTCTAAGTTCTGTCTTATTATTACTTGTGTTCCTTGTATCTTCAAAGTTTTATGTTCCCTATTTGAACTGTTATGTGATCTAAGATCATTCCTCTTGTGAAACTAATTGTAGTTAACACCCTAACCCGGTCCTGCAATTGGTATCAGAGCATTCCAGGCTTTTGATTGTAAGATCTCACCATCTTAAATCCTCTTAGTTTTATACTTCACTTAACTTTTCAAATGGCAGCTATCTCAAAGGCTGATATGAAAACTGGAAGTATGACAAAGTCCCCACTGATCACTCTTGAGGATTTTGATACTTGGTGCCAAAGAATGGAAGGTTTCATCAAGTCTCAAGATTCCAAGATGTGGGAGTCTGTTGTCAATGGACCTCATGTACCATACACCACTTCAGCTACTGCTGGTGGTGGTATGATACCAAAGGAAAGGATTGATTTTTCTGAAGAAGATTGGAAGAAAATTGATATTGATCAGAAAGCTATGACAGCCCTTCAAACTGTTCTTCCTAACTCCATCTATAGAGGTTTCAAGAAGTGCAAGACCGCCAAACAGCTATGGGATGAACTGAAGCTGATGTATGAGGGGTCCAATGAAGCCAAAGAGAACAAGAAGGACATCTTGAAGCAGCAGTTTGAAAATTTCACCTTCAAGACAGGTGAAACCATGACTCAACAGTACTTCAGGTATGTTGAGATTGTGGATACTCTAGCTGATGTTAGGGTAACTATTGAGAATAGAGATATTGTTAGGAAGTTCATGTCCTCTCTTCCTAGACAATGGACACACTACTGTTTGGTCATTAAGAGGACTGAAAACCTCAAAACTCTTACTCTCACTGAGTTATATGGAATATTCAGTGGATACCAGATGGAGATGAACATGCAGAACTCATCTGGTAACTCCAACACTCATCAGAGTTCAGCCCTTCATGTGGTTGAAAGGGATTGCAGAGAACCACAGCACCATCTCATCTGCTACCCGGACAAATCACAAAAGGGTCCTTTCATCACCTTTTCGGAGACACCAAGGGAAGGCTATATCCCTGGAAGCCTTTTCTAGGAGACAAGTTTTTCACAAGCTTTTGTGTCTTCTGATGAAAGTTCAGGCAACTTTCTCTTCACTCTTGAAGACCTAGACTGTATCTATCCAGATGATCTGAAATATATGGAAATAGTCCAACAGATGGCTCAACTCACTCATAGAGCCCAGAAGTTCTACAAGAGGACTGGGAGAAGGTTTCCTAACAATGCAGCCAGTAGAAAGTTTGGGCTAGACAAAAGCAAGGTGAAGTGTTACAACTATAACCAAATGGGACACTTTTCCAGGGAGTGCAAGTGTGAATCCAAGGATCGTTCAGGAATTATCAAAAATGATTTGAATAAGTATTGATCATGGAATTATCAATACTTGGTGTTTAATCTATTAAAAATACTAAAATCAACCAATCAAACAAATAAAATAAGAATAATCAAACCGAGAGAACTCAATAATATTGATCGTAATGCTTTCTTGTTGCTATTGATGTTGTTGATCTTGAATACAATGATTCAGATAATGATTACTGATGATTCTAATGATTCTTAACTGTTGTTATCTATCTATGTTGTTGATCTCGTATATATAGAGATCTAATTCTGTTATATTGCTAGCTATTTTGTTGCTATAATTAAGCTAATTAAACTTATCCAAATCCTCGCCATGTTTATCGGCTTAGGAATTTGAGATTTACAACGAATCTAATATGAATAAAGTTTGTTGATTTGACATGGAATATCTGCTTGAATAATATGTCTTCCGTCGTCATTAATGTTGTTGTTCTGCCATATTGACTTGTTGACTTCTGAGTTAAATTGGTCTTCCGTAGGAATTTACTCTTCCACATGTAACTAGTCTTCCGCAGCAACTGTTGTACTGTACTTGTTCTTGTGCTTCCGCAGGAGTTCTTCGCTTCCGCAGCAATCCCTACTTCATCAGCTTCACTTCTTTTCTTGATCAGCTGAAGTTGTTCTTCCACATGAGATCCAAGGATGTACATTCTTCAGTTATGTTCCTGAGAACATCTACGGAAGAAAACTTTATTCATCCGCAGTTGTTCCAACACTTAGTCAATTTTCCAAATTGGCAGTTTAATGTTTCCTGCACATTCACACATACATTCTGAGATATATTATATCATAGATGAATATATTAAATAAAGTGCAAATTAAATGTTATTTAATTCATAAACACAATGATAATCAAATATATTCATATTATATCATCAAAGGCAATAATTACAATTATGATTACAAGAGTGATCTCATCATCTAAACCTATGCAAGAGTTCTATCCCTAAAAGTACTCCCCCTTAGGTTTAGACTCTAGTAATCATTGGTTTATTACTTTAAGCTCATTCACTCTTGCCAAAATCTTTGATTTGAAGTAGTCTGCAACAGCTTGTTGATCTTCATACTTGCATTTAATCTGCCTTCTGCTCATCCTCTTTAATGTCTTGAATTCCATACCCAGGACATCTTCTTCAGTGGTGAGTGTTGCAACAACACTATTATTTGACACCACCTCTAATTCTTCCTGTTTTGAAATCCTTAACTCTGTTATTGGTTTTATTTCAGTCCCAATAAGCTGACCAGCTTCATACTTTCTCCTCTTATGGGCCTTGGCATGCAATTTGTCTATGACTTGGATAAGATGTACATATAAGCACAAGTCATTCTGAGATTGTTGATCTTGCAGCCTTGGAAAATATTTGACTTAAAAATAGGAGGTATAGCTTGGGTGCAGTAACTTTATTTCTATTGGGTCAAAAATCCTTATACTGGCTGCATTCTTTTAAGGATCATTCCTCAACAGAACCAGTTCCTTATTCTTTTCTATATATCCCTAGTCATTAATAGGGAATGTAAACTGATTGCCTTCTATTGTTTTGACTGATGCATAAGCTTTGTCTTCAGCTTCAACTCTTTTCAAAAATTCTTCATCAACCAATAGAGATTTAGGCTGAGACTTCCTGAGTTTTCTTTTCATGTGCTCTGCATCAGCCAGTCTTGCTTCCCTGAGAACATCTCCCTTGAACTTGTGACTCAGTTTGGTCACAAGTACAGAGAAGTCTCTTCCTCTTGGACTTATAGGGTAATTGGTGATGGGAATGTTTTATAGTGTATGAAGGTCTACATCTGGTAGTGCTAGTAGGAATTCTACTCATGGGAAGTATTGCACCATGCCAGATGCCCTTTTAATCAGTGTATAGTTCCACTCACCATCATATTTCCAAGCTATTATTTGATGATCCTTTGCTTCTTCAGGCCTTGTGATGAGATCAAAGAATTATATTAATGTATATTTTTGCTCAGTGATCTCTCTTATAGCAGTGCCTAGAGGCCAGATCTTGTGAGGAACTAAATCCCTTGGCTCTTTAATCATTTTCTCCTTTCCCTTATGCATATCTTTGGCTTTGACTATAGTGGGTTTAGCAGGAGTTTGAATTGGTTGTTGTTGATAGGCAGGGTTGGGAGCTCCGGATCTGAATTTTACACCAGTGTCTAGCTCTACTTTCATAACATGATCCATCATTGCTCTGAGCTCACCAACTGTTCTTCCCTTTAGCTCATAGGGCAGATAATTGTGGCTTTACAGCTATCATGTCATATTATACTTAATGAGCTGGCTTGTTTCACAGTGGCCCAATTCCTTCCTGATCTTCTCCATAGCTTTATACTTAGAGAATGTTTCATAAGTGCAGACTGGAAGCATCAGTCTTGCAGCATCGAATTCTTTTAGTGCTTGAACCATATCTCCCATGTTCATCTTCTCTACCAAGTCATATGGAAATCCATGATTGATCAACTGCATGAACATGGATGACTGTGGTCTTTTCTCTACTATGTCATCAGTGGTCAATAGCTTTTCTTGTTTGACTTCAGTTAGTTCTTCCCAGTCTTCATCACTGTCTTCTTAAAGCTGTATCACATGGGTTTGCTGCTCTGGAGAATCTGATTTTGTCTTTTTTAATGATTCTCCAGCAACATCAGTCATCTTCCCTAGATATTTCCTCTTTCTGGTGTAAGTGATCATTGTTGAATCACTTTTGTTCTTTTTAGCTTCAGTCAATTTCTTCTTCAACCTTTCAATCTCATCATCTTTTAGTTTCAGTCTTTCAACTTGTTCATCGACCAAATCATTCAAAGTATCAACTACTTCATTATTCATCACTGCATCTTCCCTCAGACTCTTCATTCTACTCTCTAGCTTCTCTATTAATTCATCTTTCTCCTTCACCTCCTTCTTTAACCTTCTTATCTTTTCTAGCTTTTTGTTCCCTTTCAGTACAAGGTTGTTGTATTCTGCCACCAAATAGCTTTTGCTTACATTGATTTCTTCTTCATTCAGGTCATTCTCATTGTATCAATGACAACAATATAAGCACTCTCTTCTTGCTCAACTTCCTCTTCTTTATCTTTCTCTTCTACATCAATACAGACTTCTTCTGTATCTCCATCATTAATAGCTTCATCAACATCCTCATCAAGGTGGAGTTCTTCTGTTGGTGTTGGGCTGTCAATGGGTTCAGTAGGAGTGGGTGAGATGGTTGGTTCAGTTGGTGGTAGAAGAGATATGGGCTCTGTGGCACCAGTATCAATTGATGTTATGGAGATTGGTGAGTGTGGGAGTGAAGGTTGCGTCCCATCCTGAACAACTACTTTAGTAGAAGCAGTGTTGATTGATGTTGGTGATTGGCCAGGAGATATGGGTTCAGTATTATCACTTGAAGATGTCAAGTGGATGGGTGATGGTGGTGGCTGTGATTCTTGTTGGGGTGATTTGGGTGAAGTATACTATGGTGTTTGAGGCTGGGAGTGTGTGGCAGATGGGGCTGATGAGCTTTCAGTTTGTGGTTCCTCAACCCACAACAACTCCTGAGGAATGTCCTCATTCTCATCTAGTACATGAGCAAACATCTCTACACCTCCTCCTTCATGCTGCCCTTTCAGTTTGTTGAGAAGGGATTTGCTTAAGTGGCTCTGTACACCTATATCACCTTCTCTCTCCACTTCGGGGATTTGTTCATTGATTATCAATTGGAGGAACCAAGGGAACATGAACATCTTGTTCTCCTTTTGCACTTGCACATGATCGCAAAGGAAGTTCATGATGTATTTGGCATAATTATAGGTTCTTCCTTCAAAGATTCCTATGATCCAGATGAGATGTGGCATGAGAATCTATCTAACCCGGACTTCCGGTTAGAGATGCACTTCAGGTAAGTATGGCAAAGGAACCGGTAAGGCTTGCATAGCCTACCCTTCTTGATTTCTCCGTGTTCATAGTCACCATCATAGCCCATCATATTGAATACCTTCTGGATGTATTCATGGTCGAATACATCCAGATGACCTTGTTCATTCTCTCCCAGTTCTAGGGCACTGCGGATTATTCCTTCGTTTACCCAAAGGGGTAAGTTCCCATTGGTCGCAGTGATCATGGTTCCTTCATCTCCTTCGACTATTGCAGTTGTCTTCCAGAAATTTATCATGTGGGATAGATAGATGACTGAGTCAGCAGTCAGCGCGTAGAAGAGTCGTGATCTTCTCGAGTATCTTATAATGTCTCTGCATTCATCCTCCACATTTGGATTCAGAAATGCACAGACATTGTGGTCTTTTACGAACCGATTAGCCATGGTGACAGTGGTGTTAGCCTAGTATTCGATGTAGACGATGAAGAAGGGGGTTTTGGATAAAGGGGTTTTTAGGTCAGTGTTTTGAAAATGAATAGAAAGGCCAACGATCGAAGTACCTTTTTATACCTTTTCAGACACCCATTTACAATTTTTACCCCTCCGAGGTTATTAACTATGCCTAATAAATAATTATTAGCAATTAATGATCACATAATTAAGCAAAGTATAATATTCACGAAAATCATAGTTTTCTGTTTATTCCGTACTTTATCTACGGAAGAGGACCCATTCTGTCTTCAGCAGAAACATCTGCGGATGAACAGATTTCATTGTATCTATGGAAGATAGCTCATGTCTTCCATAGTACACCTGCGGTTCCGAAGGGAATTAATTGATTAGTTGTACTACTTAGATTAAGGGAATTATTTGATCAGTTATACTCAGATTCACGAGGTACTACTCCCCCTAAATTTGTGATTAATCATCTACGGATGAGTTTATCAAAAATTTATACAAAGATCGCATGATCAGTGAATGTGTAACTGAAAATCACATGAGTATAGTGTTCTGTGGCAGGCAATTGTTGAGAAACTAAGGATCATACTATATATCAGACACATTCCTTCTTATTTTGGTTGAGTGAAAAGCCTACTGGATCTAGTGCAAATTGCAAATATGGTGATCCACAGAAGTTCAACCTATAGTGTATGTTAGGCATGTCCGGCTAGTTATCTTGTTTTGGTAAGAATTAAAGATAGACAAGGATGAATGCATCATGCAAGGTGTATGAAAGTCTGTCTCCCAGATTGTGATCAAGTCATCACTTTATCACACATACCATGTTCCGTAGATTATAAGCTCTATCTTAAGATTTCTTTAAAATCTTATTAATGCCTTTTATGAACGCTTTTTGAATACTATGTAGTTGATCCTCTAGGATTCTTTTGGGAGCAGTTCTTTTTGGGAACTTTTAATGATCAGCATCAGGTCACCAGGTCTTTACTTACATAAAACAGAGGTGCCCTTTGACCCAGGTCTTTGCTTACGCTAAACAGAGGGTCATGATACGCAAAGATAGAGGTTATAAGGTATTATAACATAGTAAGTATGCATAAGTGATGAGTTGTGTACTTTCTGATGAGACTTACTTGTTAACTCCTCATAATGACTTGTCCATACTAAGTCTTATTTGAGCATGACATAGCTTATTTTCCACTCAGGATGAACCTATTCACATATTCAGATCAGTAGTTAGTTGGTTGGGTGCAGGCATGATATATATCATGTTTATAGCATACTATCATATCCGTAGATTATCAAAAGCCTTACACATAAGTTTATGTTGTATCCTCATATGAGCACAGTTAATAAGCCTATATACCTGTTGTTAATGTTTTGAACTTATTCTAAGTTGATCATGCCTAATGATTCAATTAAGAACTTAAATCTTACTGAATCAAAGGCCTTAGTGAATAAATCAGCAAGATGATTTGTTGTGTCCACTTTGATCAATTTAATTAGTCCCTTTTCTGAGCAGTCTCTTAGAAAATGGTATCTGATTTCTATATGCTTAGTTTTACTATGTTGGACTGGATTAGCAGTGATAAACATAGCAGTTGAATTGTCTATATATATTGGTGTCTGGAGAAAATTATAACCATAATCAAGTAATTGATTTTGTAACCATAGAACCTGGGAGCAGCCTGCTGAAGCAGCTATGTATTCAGCCTCGGCTGTGGATACTGAAACATTTGTCTGCTTTTTGCACTGCCAAGACACAAGTCTTGGTCCTATGAATTGACATCCTCCAGTTGTTGATTTTCTATTGTTGTTGCATCCTTCGTAGTCACTGTCTGAATAGGAGTAAAGCTTGAAGTCTCCTTCTTTGGGATACCAAAGTCCAAGTGATGGTTTCCCTTTGAGGTATCTGAATATTCTCTTTACTGCATTCAAGTGAGACTCCTTTGGATCTGCTTGATACCTAGCACACACACACATCAAACATTATGTCAGGTCTACTAGCAGTTAAGTACATTAATGATCCTATCATAGATCTATATAATCTTTGATCAATAGACTTCCCTGTTGGATCTGGTACAATTTTATCTATAGTAGATGCTGGTGTTTTGCATGATCCACAGTCTGCAAGGTTGTATTTCTTCAGTGTTTGAAGGATATACATTTCTTGATTGATGAAGATGTCATCTGTTTTCTGATGAACTTGTAATCCTAAGAAGAAAGTTAATTCTCCTATTGAACTCATCTGAAACTCATATTGCATTAAGGCTTCAAACTCTTCACAGAGTCTCTTGCTTGTTGATCCAAATATGATGTCATCAGCATATATTTGAACAACTAAGAGATCTTGATGTTCATGTTTGAGGAAAAGTGTCTGGTCAATTGTTCCTCTCTTGTATCCATGTCTTAAGAGAAACTTGGACAATATTTCATACCATTTTCTTGGTGCTTGATGAAGTCCATATAAAGCTTTATCAAGCTTGTACACCCTATGAGGGTAATCAGGATCTTCAAATCCTGGTGGTTGAGAAACATAGACCTCTTCATCAATTTTACCATATAAGAATGCATACTTTACATCCATTTGGTAAACTGTGAACTTCTTATATGATGCATATGCCAAAAACACTCTTATTGCCTCAATCCTTGCAACTGGTGCAAAGACTTCATCATAGTCTATGCCTTCCTCTTGTGTGTAGCCTTGAGCAATTAGCCTTGCTTTATTTCTGATTATTATTCCCCTGTCATCTAGCTTATTTTTAAATAACCACCTTGTGCCAATGGGATATTGGCCTTTAGGGAGATCAACTAGATTCCACACCTTCTGTTTTCTGAATTGCTGAAGTTCTTCTTGTATTGCTTCAATCTAGCTGTTGTCTTTCAAGGCTTCTGTTATGTTAGGAGGAACAACTTGTGATAGAAAGCAGGAGAATAGACAAGTGCTTGTAGCTCCCCCTTGTCTTCTGGTAGTTCTGTTGTGAAGGTCACCTATCATGTTATCAATTGGGTGATACTTATGTGCTCTAACTGTTGGTACATCATTAACTTGGATGGATGAATCCAGGTTTGTGATGTTGGTTGTTGGAGATGAGGTTAGTTGTGATGGAGAGTCAACAAAGTAGTTCATCTCATTTTCTCGTGCAACTGTCTGAGTTTCCGCAGAAACATGTATCCCTTCCGGGGTAGTGGATGTAACACCCGAAACCTTGTCAAAATAAAAGAAAAGAAAGTATCAAGAAGAAAGCAAAAAGAAGCCAAAGATGAGGGGTGTTTTGTGTAAAAGTACACAAAAGTGAAAAGTTCACTTTATATAGGCATGGCCGCCTATATCACTCCTGCTGCTATTGTTTTCAACCGAATCAGAAGAAGAAGAAATCGAAGTTCTCTCGGTTCTAGAGAGAGAAAGAGGCTGTTTTTGATCTTGGTATGTATTTCTTTGCATAATTGGCTCGGTTTATGTTGGGTTTTGACCATGAAACCGATTTATATGTGTTTTGTGTTTTGTTGTTTGTTTTTGCTTGTTTTAGGCGTTTGAACTCTTGTGCACACGAGTTTGGAGGAGTTTTGCTTGTTTGCTGCCCTAGGTGAGTTCTAGACCCTGGTTTTTATGTGTTTTAAACTTCTTTGGGGCTAAAAATGCATGTTTAAAAGGTTTTACAGCTGTTTTATGCTTTACCGTATGTGTATGGGTGTTTGTGTTTGTGCTTTATGGTGGTTTATGTGTTGTTGATGCTTGTGATGTTGTGTATAAGCTTCGAACAGATGGATAAGCATGTTTGGTTAGGAATTTTTAGTGTTTTCGTGGTTGTATGCCTGCTCTAGATGTTAAGCATGTTAGATCCATGATAAGGATGTGTTAGATCGAGGATTGGGGACTAAATAATTGCATAAGCGCATTTGCAGGTTGGTTAGTTCATCCGCATTTAAGTACTTTATTCATGCGCATTGTTGTTTGTTCATTCGCATTTGTAGTTGCTTATGCGCCCAAGTGTTCTTCCATATTTCTTTTGTTCATGCGCATTTGCTACAGTGTTCATGCGCATTTGTTTCAGTCATTCGCATTTGTTCTACCAGCATTTAGTTGGACACTTGGAATAATCTGAAGACTTTCATCCGCATTAGTTATTGTTCATCCACATTAGTTAATATTCATCTGCATTTGTCTAAGGACTTAGGATTTTTCTGAAGCTTGGGAAGTAGAATGTAATGGGTAAGTTCTGGAATGTTTTGTTGGTTCATGTCTGTTGTGGTGATGCATGTTGTGGGCTGTTGTTGATGCTTTATACTATGTATAATGTGATTTTACGTGGTGTGTTTATATTCGTATGCGTAAAGTATTATGTAACGAAGTGAAAGATAACGATAATGAAAAGTGGAACGTAATGAAAGAATGAAAGTCTTGCAAGCAAAGATTGAGGTGAGTGACCGTGTTGTCACAAAAGACTCGTAAGGGGTTTAATCCATGAGATTGACCCGAAAGATGTCGTGATGCTCACCCCGGTGCTGTGACGGTCTTCGGACATGAGGTGGGGGTGTTGCAAAAAGAGACGGGGTCCTTGTCGCGTACCCCGGTACTGTCGGTCTTCGGACATGAGTAGGGTATTACATGAGACAGGATCCAGATTATAGTGAAAGATAATGATGAAAAGTACGAAACGTACGAAATGAATGAATACGTGAGTCAATGAAAGATAATTAAGTCTATACCTTGATGTATGTATGATGAATGCTCACGTGTGAAAGCAAAGGAAGTATTTTATTGAAAAGGATATTTTCATATATAAATCTTACAAGGTATTTTAAACATTTTAAAACTAGAGCTCACTCAGCAACGCTGACTTTTATGCATTTTCAGTTGGCAGGTAATTGTTGCTGAGGGTGGCACGCGGGGAAAGCTACTCGGCAGGGCAAGATTGGCATCCATTCATCTTTAATGATATTGTTGTTTTGTAATGCAATTAATATGATCTTTTTGTAACTATTAACAATTATCGATGTATTGTATAGCAACAATATTTATTAATGAAGTGAATGATTTTTTATATTAATTCCGCTGCACTGGTTTATGAACTATGAAATGTTTTATATATATTGTGCTATGATTGACCAACTGTGAGGTCCCCGGGAACGGGGCCTTACAAGTTGGTATCAGAGCCAAAGTTTAAGAGAAATAGGTAAATATTTTCAAAACCTAAACTTAAACTGAGAATGGGAAGAATGGAGGGATGCCAGCCCGAGTAGCTACGTTCCATCAGGTATTCTTTTCTTAATGTTAACCGGTACTATATGCGTGTGCTATTTGATTTGTGTGCTTTTAGTAGATTTGAATACTGATGTAGTCAGGATAGGAAATGCTTGGGGGATGAAGAGTAAAGTAAGTGGCTAATCACAACTGGCCACTGTAATTAGGGACTTACTATACTTGACATAAACTGAGCTATTACCTTGATTGACCGTGTTGGTGTTTGAATCTTATAGTGTTAGAGGATGGCTGGAGGTAGATCATCTAAGACTTCTAGAGGTGGAGTACGGGATGGTCGTGCTGGTAGACCACGGGCCACAAAGAACAAGACGAGAACTGCAGAGACGGCTCCTGGTGAGCATGGGCTTCATCACCCGAAGGGCGGAGATGAGAGTGCCAACCTGAGGGCCTCAGTGAAAGGGCCGTAAGGAAGGATGAGAGGAAAGAAAAGGAGGAAGAGAAAAGGGCTGCTGCTGGGAGAAGGGGGAATGAGAGAGATCATGATGATGAGGAGGAGATGAATGTTGAAAGGGGAGCCTCCAGTGATGAAGAAGATGTAGAGGTGCGGGAAACCGCGAGGGGATGCAGCTACGGGGCATTCCAACCGTGTAAACCCCCTACTTTTGACGGCAATGGTAACGCTGCAACTGCCCACCGCTGGGTTAGAGAGATGGAGGCAGTGTTGGATATTAGTGAGTGCAGGGAGGACCAGAAAGTGAAATTTGTCACTCACTCATTTGTTGACTCGGCTTTGTGTTGGTGGGACCATATTGTCCAAGCCGAGGGCAGCAGGGCCATCGGGAGGATGAGATGGGGAGATTTGAAGAAGTTGGTTGTTGAGGAATTCTATCCTCACAGGGAACTAGACAAGGTAGAGAGAGAGTTCCTACAGCTTGAGGCGGGAACCATGACCCACCAGCAATACACCACCAAGTTAAACGAAATGGCGAGGCTGGTGCCGGATCAAGTGACGCCGGTGTCGAGGAAAATTAAGAGGTATGTGCAGGGATTGCCAGCTGATATCCGTAGGCACTTGATTATTGCCCGACCAAGCACTTTTAGGTCAGCAGTGGATCTGGCTGGGAGGCTTTATGATGAGAGAAAGGTGTCAATGATTGAGGTGAAGAAGACAGGTGGTGGTGACAAGAACTAGAGTGGGAAGAGGTTTGGGCGTGGTGGTTTCACCCCAAACAACAAGAGGATGAAAATGGATGACCGAAGAGTGGGATCATCAAGCTTGGGGGCGAAGAGGTGTGGTAAGTGTGGGAAGGAGCATATCGGGGAATGCAGGTTGGGGTTAAATGTTTGCTTTAAGTGCGGGAAGTCTGGTCACATCGCTAAGGATTGTAGAGCGTTGAGGTGTTATATCTGTGGGGAAAAGGGACACATGAGCAGGGATTGCAAGAAGCAAAAGGTAGAGAGTTCTGAAGGTGATTTCGATGGTGGTGGCCGAGAAGTGCATAAAACGCAGATGTAGTGCCTACCTGGCTTATGTGAAGGATGTGAACGCGTCAGTACCACAATTGTCCGACGTACCAGTTGTGTGTGATTTTCCGGACGTGTTCCCAGAAGATTTACTAGGCGTGCCACCAGATCGTGAGATCGAGTTTCAGATTGATTTGATACCTGGTGCTCAACCCATTGCCAAGGCACCGTATCGATTAGCTCCAACCGAGATGAAGGAGCTGATGGTTCAACTGCAGGAATTATTGGACAAGGGTTTCATTCGACTAAGTATCTCTCCTTGGGGTGCTCCGGTCTTGTTTGTTAAGAAGAAAGATAGTAGTATGAGGATGTGAATAGACTACCGGGAGCTAAACAAGTTAACAGTGAAGAATCGATATCCTCTACCGAGAATAGATGACTTGTTTGACCAACTCCAAGGTGCCAGTTGGTTCTCACGAATAGATCTCCGATCCAGTTACCACCAGTTGAAGGTTTAGGAGCAAGACATTCCTAAGACAGCTTTTTGCAGGCGTTATGGACACTACGAGTTCCTCGTTATGTCTTTCGGTCTGACTAACGCGCCAGCTACCTTTATGGACTTGATGAACCGAGTGTGTCGGCCGATGTTAGATAAATCAGTGATTGTGTTTATTGATGATATCCTGATTTATTCAAAGAGCAAAGAAGAACATGCCAGCCACATACGTGAAGTAATGGAGACGCTTCGTAGGGAGAAGCTTTATGCAAAATTCTCTAAGTGTGCTTTTTGGTTACGTGAGGTTCAATTTTTGGGTCACGTGGTGAATTCTGAAGGAATTATGGTGGACCCGGCGAAGGTTGAGGCGGTGATGCAATGGAAGTCTCCAAAGAAACCATCCGAGATTCGAAGTTTCATGGGATTGGCGTGCTACTACAGGATGTTCATTCAAGACTTTTCCAAGATAGCCTCACCTTTGACTAAATTGACTCGCAAGGAGGTGAAGTTTGTATGGGGACGAGAACAGGAGGATACTTTTGAGGAGTTAAAGGCAAGATTAACTCAAGCTCCTGTTTTGACATTACCCAAAGGGAGTGAAGACTTAGTGGTTTATTCGGATGCCTCCTATTTGGGACTGGGTTGTGTGTTAATGCAACGTGGGAGAGTAATAGCCTACGCATCCCGACAGTTGAAAACCCACGGGGTCAATTATCCCACGCATGATTTGGAGCTCGCAGATGTGGTCTTCGCCTTAAAGATTTGGAGGCATTACCTGTACGAGGTGAAATGCACAATCTTCACGGACCACAAGAGCCTAAAGTATTTCTTTGAGCAGAAAGATCTCAACATGAGGCAGAGGAGGTGGTTAGAGCTGATTAAGTATTATGATTGTGAAATCCACTACCATCCGGGTAAAGCCAATGTAGTGGCTGATGCCCTCAGCTGAAAAGAGAGACCTGAGCCAATCCGGGTGAAGGCTTACCAATTGGTGATGACCGCTGACGTGATGACACAGGTCAAAGAATTTCAGGATGAGGCATTGAAGGAAGATCTCCTTAACTCTGAAAGGATGAGAGGTCTAGTCACGGAGTTGGGAGAAAATACCCACTGAGTTAGAACCCGCTTCGGGCGGATGTGGATTCCCCGCTACGGTGATCTACGGGGACTAATTATGGACGAAGCTCATAAGACTCGATACTCCATTCATTCCGGTGCCACTAAGATGTATCCAGATATGAAGAAAGACTATTGGTGGCAGGGTATGAAACGTGACGTGGCGGAGTATATGAGTAAGTGCCTTACTTGCTTACAAGTGAAGGCAGAACATCAAAAGCCATACGGGAAGATCCAACCGTTGGATATACCCAAGTGGAAGTGGGAGCACATCACCATGGATTTCATCACGAAGTTACCACTTACGGGAAGAGGGTATGACGCAATTTGGGTAATAGTTGATCGTTTGACAAAGAGTGCTCACTTCTTACCGATCCGCTAGACGTATTCATCCAAGAGGTTGGCGGATCTGTTCATCAAAGAGATTATAGCTCGTCATGGTGTGCCGGTGTCTATAGTGTCAGGCCGTGACACTCGGTTCACATTGAAGTTTTGGAAGAGATTCCATGATACAATGGGGACGAGGCTACACATCAGTACGGCTTACCATCCTCAAACAGATGGTCAGTCTGAGAGGACAATCCAGACCCTCGAGGACATGCTCCGAGCATGTGTGATCGACTTCGGAGGAAGTTGGGATGATCATCTATCATTGGCAGAGTTCTCATACAATAACAGCTATCATGCCAGCATTGGCATGCCACCTTACGAGATGCTATATGGTAGGAGATGTAGAACGCCCGTATGTTGGGGAGACATTGGGCAGAAAGAATTGGGGAGCATGGAGGTAATCGAGGCTACGAGAAGCTAGAAAAGATCAAAGCCTTTATGAAGGCAGCCAAGGATAGACAAAAGTCGTATGCCGATAAGAGGCGTAGACCGACCGAGTTCAACGAGGGTGATAAAGTCATGTTAAAGGTCTCGTCCTGGAAGGGGATCATCTGGTTCTGGAAGAGGGGCAAGCTGAGTTCGAGATACATAAGGCCTTTATGAATCGTTGCACGAGTAGGGGAGGTGGCCTATCGACTAGAATTGCCTGATGAGTTAAGTGGAATTCACCCGACGTTCCATGTATCTCATCTTAGAAAATTCTTGGCCGATGAAGATATGATTGTGCCATTGGAGGATATCGAAGTGGATGAAAGGCTCAATTATGTGGAGCAACCAATGGCCATCATAAACAGGAAGGAGAAGAGATTGAGAAATAAAGTGGTTCCACTAGTACGTGTGCAGTGGAAACACCGGAAGGGTTCCGAGTCTACGTGGGAGATGGAGGAGGAAATGAGACAACATTACCCACAGTTATTCGAAGAGTGACAGGTTTCGGGGACGAAACCTCTTTAAGCGGGGTAGACTTGTAACACCCGAAATCTTGTCAAAATAAAAGAAAAGAAAGTATCAAGAAGAAAGCAAAAAGAAGCCAAAGATGAGGGGTGTTTTGTGTAAAAGTACACAAAAGTGAAAAGTGCACTTTATATGGGCATGGCCGCCCATATCACTCCTGCTGCTACTGTTTTCAACCGAATCAGAAGAAGAAGAAATCGAAGTTCTCTCGGTTCTAGAGAGAGAAAGAGGCTGTTTTTGATCTTGGTATGTATTTCTTTGCATAATTGGCTCGGTTTATGTTGGGTTTTGACCATGAAACCGATTTATATGTGTTTTATGTGGTTTGTTGTTTGTTTTTGCTTGTTTTAGGCGTTTGAACTCTTGTGCACACGAGTTTGGAGGAGTTTTGCTTGTTTGTTGCACTAGCTGAGTTCCAGACCCCGGTTTTTATGTGTTTTAAACTTCTTTGGGGCTGAAAATGCATGTTTAAAAGGTTTTACAGCTGTTTTATGCTTTACCGTATGTGTATGGGTGTTTTTGTTTGTGCTTTAAGGTGGTTTATGTGCTGTTGATGCTTGTGATGTTGTGTATAAGCTTCGAACAGATGGATAAGCATGTTTGGTTAGGAATTGTTGGTGTTTTTATGGTTGTATGCATGCTCTAGATGTTAAGCATGTTAGATCCATGATAAGGATGTATTAGATTGAGGATTGGGGACTGAATAATTGCATAAGCGCATTTGCAGGTTGGTTAGTTCATCCGCATTTAAGTACTTTGTTCATGCGCATTGTTGTTTGTTCATCCGCATTTGTAGTTGCTTATGCCCCCAAGTGTTCTTCCGCATTTCTTTTGTTCATGCGCATTTGCTACAGTGTTCATGCGCATTTGTTTCAGTCATTCGCATTTGTTTTACCGGCATTTAGTTGGACACTTGGAATAATCTGAAGACTTTCATCCGCATTAGTTATTGTTCATCCACATTAGTTAATATTCATCTGCATTTGTCTAAGGACTTAGGATTTTTCTGAAGCTTGGGAAGTAGAATGTAACGGGTAAGTTCTGGAATGTTTTGCTGGTTCATGTCTGTTGTGGTGATGCATGTTGTGGGTTGTTGTTGATGCTTTATACTATGTATAATGTGATTTTACGTGGTGTGTTTATAATCGTATGCGTAAAGTATTATGTAACGAAGTGGAAGATAACGATAATGAAAAGTGAAACGTAATGAAAGAATGAAAGTGTAAGGCCTCGTTCCCAAAACGCTTAAGCTGGTCAATCATTGCACACAAAGCATAAAACATACATTAACTTTACTAAAATATTGCAGCGGAATTCTTTTAAACAAACCATTTCATATATATATAATTGGTTTTGCAAAATAATACATCGTTGACGGGTTACTAAATATTACTCGTTGCATTACATCACAAAAACATTATAATTTAAACAACGGATGCCATCCAAAAATGCCAAGTAGCTGCCCCTGCCATCCTCAGCAACATTACCTGCCAACTGTAAAACACATAAAAGTCAGCGTTGCTGTGTGAGTTCTAGTTTTATAAAAATAAAATACTTTTCTTTCGTTTAAAACCATTCTTTCTTTACTTTCACATGTGATCATGCATCATGCGTACACATAGATAATAATTTATTATTATCTTTCGTCGTCATTCGTTAACTTTCGTTCATTCATCATCGTACGTCATCTTAATCATTCATTATCTTTCTTACCGTACCTTACGTACATTCATTAACTTCCGATGACATGTATTGTACCCCGAACATTGTGCACGAAGCTGACCCTTGGGCCTGGGGCAAGTACACTCATCATTATCATTCATCTTTCATTCCGGACCAATGCCATGTGCTATACCCCAAACATTGTGCATGAAGCTGGTTACTGGGCCTAAGGTCTATCATAGACCTCGAACATTATGCACGAAGCTGACTCCAGTACCTAGGGCAAGCAGCAAGGGTCTCATACATATGTTCAATCACAAAGATTAGACCCCAGTGTGCATACTTCCGGGGTAGCTAACCCGCACACAGTTGAGCTAACACCCTTCATTGGGTGTGAACCTCCATACATTGCTTGCAAGACTTCCATTACATCATTCATTCATTAATGCATGCATTCTTACATTCTTAACGTTCCCTTTTTCATTATCTTCCGCTTTACGTTACATAATACTTTCCATTTACATTCATAATCATACCACGTAAAGCCACGGAAAATAACATACATAACAAGGAACATAACATAAGCATAACCATACCATTCATATCATCATCATCACATCACATAAGACATCATAAAGTCAAATTACATTACCCCCGGGAACATCCCAAGTCAAAGCCTACACTTCATATATTCCCCAAAATTTCAAAAAATATTCTAAGGCATAGGCGCATGAGCACTATACAGGCGCATGGCCTTTCAGGCGCATGGGAACACTTAGGCGTATGGGGAACTTTCAGGCGCATGGGTACTATTTGGGCACATGACCCAACACTTAGTCTTCTGGGAAAATTTCTAGGCGCGTGGGCACTATGCATGCGCATGAGTGCCTAGGCGCATGGGCAGTTTTGGGCACATGGAACACTTAGTCAAGTTCAGCCTATTCTAGGTGCATGGATACTATTCAGGCGCATGGGTTTTGGGAGCATGGGGGACACTCAGGCAAATTCAACCGTTGGGCGCACGGGCCAAATCCAGGCGCATAGGCAACCAACACATACTAATAACATCATAATCAGTCCCAATTCATCAATTCATCATGTTCTAACTTAGTTCTAGCATTCTAAGCATCATAACATGAACATGGCACCATCATAACATCATAAATCACCCAAATCATAACCCACCCACACTCACATATACACATACATACGGGTACAAAACCCAATTTCGTAAAAACATACATACATGCATTTCCAGCCCCAAAATCAGTTAAAACATGTAAAATGAGGGTTCTAGAACTCACCTTAGCAGCCTTCGAGTATGACTTCCTTCAAACCCATTTGCAAATGAGTTCAAACACCTAGAAAGTCACCAAAAACACACACCCGAACACAACATACACACATAAGCATATAACCGAGGCATAGGCCGGCC
This sequence comes from Flaveria sonorensis, assembly GCA_025506505.1. Taxonomy (NCBI): domain Eukaryota; kingdom Viridiplantae; phylum Streptophyta; class Magnoliopsida; order Asterales; family Asteraceae; genus Flaveria; species Flaveria sonorensis. The sequence goes on along the minus strand of CM046427.1, from coordinate 53,181,923 downwards.
AAGAACAACTTAAAACCAAGAATTCTTACCTTGAATTCGAATTCTTCTTCTTCCTTCTCTCTAAAACCGAAGCCCTTCTCTGCTTTCTCTCTCTACAAAATGGTGAAAAGAAAATATGCAGAAAGGTGTGGGCGGCCATCACCTTTTGCACCCACTTTTTATACTTTTTGTCCTTTTGACACATTTAGCCCCTCAACTTGGGTTAAATTGTGATTTCTTTCTTTTATTCACATTTATTCCTTCTTTCTTGTCTTTTAAAATTTTCCGGGTGTTACAATGCACCACCTACATCTGAGGAGGAAGTTGGTCAACCTAAGATCTGTATTGAACCTGAGATTAACTTTGAAGGGGAGATACAAACTGATGGCCCACCAACCAACTTAAGGGGGGACAGGTAGTGCAGTTACTTCTGAAGAAGAAATCCAAGCTGCGGAAGGAATTATAGAACTGTCCTCTATGTCCGATGACCTGTTTATCACAGAAGCCATTCTTGACTTAGCTTCCATGGTTAGCAGTGAGGACTTCCTTACAACTCCCATATCTCCTGCACCACAAGTTTAACCTCCACCACCCCAACCTGAATCCTCTAAATCAGAATCTCCAAAGGCTGAATCTTCCTATGATCTTAAAGGGAAGAGAAAGCTCACTGCTGAAGAGCTTCTAGAGGGGGAACGGTTGGAGAAGCTGAAGAAGAAAGGAAGACTTTATACTGAGAAGTTGCTGGCGGTAAGCAGCAAACCAGTAGCAGCCGCTCAAGAAAGTATCAACAATCAAAAGAGGGTGGAGGTCATTGAAAAGCTCATCAGCCTGGGAGTAGACAATAAATAAATGCTTCTACTCCCAATTGATGAGCTTGTGAAGCTAGAGAAGACAACCTTGCTGCAGAAGGAAAGAGAGGGAGCATCAAGGTTGGCCATAGAGGAGGAGAAAAGGAAAAAGAAGGAGGAGGCAAAGGCAGTAGATAAAAGGGAAAAGATAGCCTTTCTTTGCTCAAGAGGCTATAAGGAGGAGGATCTGGCCCCTCATGATCATCATATGATCTTGTTCTTCTTTTATAAATAACAAGATTAGATCAACAAAGAGAGAAAGAAGGCTGCCAGGGAAAAGATGAGGGAAAAGAAAAAGAAGGAGGAAGAGGCACAACTTGCTGCTGCCAAGAAGGTGCGAGATAAGGATTGGATGAAAGCTTATCTTAAAGCCCATGGCTTAACTGGCAGGTAGGTGGGACCCATGTCTGAGAAGACCCTACGGCGACATGTCAGTGACATCAAGGCTGACATTCGCTTAGGAAGAAGGCAGGAGGTACCTCAAAGACAAAGTGTTCAGAAGATGGCACCCAAACCAACTCCCAAACCTAAACCAGAACCAACACCCAAACCGAATGAAAAGAAAATATGCAGAGAGGTGTGGGCGGCCATCACCTTTTTGCACCCACTTTTATTCTTTTTGTCCTTTTGACACATTTAGCCCCTCAACTTGGGTTAAATAGTGTTTTCTTTCTTTTATTCACATTTATTCCTTCTTTCTCGTCTTTTAGAATTTTCCGGGTGTTACAGAAAGTCTTGCAAGCAAAGATTGAGGTGAGTGACCGTGTTGTCATAAAAGACTCGTAAGGGGTTTAATCCATGAGATTGACCCGAAAGATGTCGTGATGCTCACCCCGGTGCTGTGAAGGTCTTCGGACATGAGGCGGGGGTGTTGCAAAAAGAGACGGGGTCCTTGTCGCGTACCCCGGTACTGTCGGTCTTCGGACATGAGTAGGGTATTGCATGAGACAGGATCCAGATTATAGTGAAAGATAATGATGAAAAGTACGAAACGTACGAAATGAATGAATACGTGAGTTAATGAAAGATAATTAAGTTTATACCTTGATGTATGTATGATGAATGCTCACGTGTGAAAGCAAATGAAGTATTTTATTGAAAAGTATATTTTTCATATATAAATCCTACAAGGTATTTTAAACGTTTTAAAACTAGAGCTCACTCAGCAACGCTGACTTTTATGCATTTTCAGTTGGCAGGTAATTGTTGCTGAGGGTGGCACGCGGGGAAAGCTACTCGGCAGGGCAAGATTGGCATCCATTCATCTTTAATGATATTGTTGTTTTGTAATGCAATTAATATGATCTTTTCGTAACTATTAACAATTAACGATGTATTGTTTAGCAACAATATTTATTAATGAAGTGAATGATTTTTTATATTAATTCCGTTGCAGTGGTTTATGAACTATGAAATGTTTTATATATATTGTGCTATGATTGACCAAATGTGAGGTCCCGGGGAACGGGGCCTTACAAGTTGGTATCAGAGCCAAATTTTAAGAGAAATAAGTAAATATTTTCAAAACCTAAACTTAAACTGAGAATGGGAAGAATGGAGGGATGCCAACCCAAGTAGCTACGTGCCATCAGGTATTCTTTTCTTAATGTTAACCGGTACTATGTGCGTGTGCTATTTGATTTATGTGTTTTTAGTAGATTTGAATACTGATGTAGTCAGGATAGGAAATGCTTGGGGGATGAAGAGTAAAGTAAGTGGCTAATCATAACTGGCCACTGTAATTAGGGACTTACTATACTTGACATAAACTGAGCTATTACCTTGAATGACTGTGTTGGTATTTGAATCTTATAGTGTTAGAGGATGGCTGGAGGTAGATCATCTAAGGCTTCTAGAGGTGGAGTACAGGGTGGTCGTGCTGGTAGACCACGGGCCGTAAAGAACAAGACGAGAACTGCAAAGACGGCTCCTGGTGAGCCTGGGCTTCATAGGGTGTTTTATTATATTCTTTGACAATCAAAGTTCTGTTTTGAATAGTACAGGCTATGTTCACAGCTTCTGCCCAAAATGTTATTGGCAGATGTGAGTCAGCTAGCATTGTTCTTGCTGCTTCAATTAGAGTTCTGTTTCTCCTCTCAACAACTCCATTCTGTTGAGGAGTTCTTGGAGCACTAAATTGCCTAGCTATGCCTTAATCCCTACAAAATGAGTCTAAGACATAATTAACAAATTCAGTTCCATTATCACTTCTCAATATTTTGATTCTTAGATCAAGTTGATATTCTATCTTAGTGATGAACTCCATTAAAATTTCTGATGTTTCACTTTTATGTTTTAAGAAAAATACCCAAGTAAATCTAGTGAAATCATCAACAATCACCAAACAGTACTGCCTTTTACCAATGCTTAACACATTGGTGGGGCCAAAAAGATCCATGTGCAGTAACTTTAGTGGTGTTGTGTTTGTGTTAATTGTTTTGGACTTCTGTGATACTTTATGTTGTTTGCCTTTATAGCATGATAAACAGTGATTAGAACAGTAAAATTCTTTCTTTGGAACACCAATGACTAAGTCATTTTTCACCATTTATTCATGTTCTTCATGTTGGAATGAGCCATCCTTCTATGCCAGAGTTATGCTTCATCTTCTGATGATTTAGAGATCAGGCATGTTTCTTTGCTTGTTAGTGCTGTGTTGTTCATATCCAACACATAGGTGTTACCTTTTCTTGGTGCTTTAAGAAGGATCCAGTCTTCTGGAATTTTGAAACCTGGCTTAAGAATGTAGCAATCAAAGTTATCAAAGAAAGTAGTATAGTGTTGGTCACAGACTTATGATACACTTAGTAACTTAAACTGTAAGTTTTCACAAAAGTTAACTTTTTCAAACTTTAAAACTCCATTTGTTACCATTCCTTCACCAGTAATTTTACGTCCCTTCTTATCCCCACCAAATGCTACATATGAAGCATTCTTATGTTTGAAGTCCTGCAAGAGGGTGCAGTCTCCTGTCATATGTCTGGAACAGCCACTGTCAATATACCACTTGTTGTCAGTCCTCCTTGGATGTTCCTGTAAACAAAAATGAACTTAGTTAGACTTAGGAGCCCAAACCTTGCTGGTCTTGGGCTTGACATTGTTATCTAATGTATCAACATTCTCATGAATAAGACTTGAAGTTTCTAGATTAGCTGTACAATCTGTTAATTCATTATGTTTAGTTTGGGGTGAGGATGTAATGGTTGATGAAGTTGAGGTGATGTCTTCTTGATTCATACTGACTTGGTTAGTCATTTTTGTTTGAGACTTCTTCTTTAATGTGGATGATGAGGAATTGCCAGAAAATGTTTCTGCATCCTTTGCTTTGGACTTAGGCACATCATTGCCTTTGTCAAAGTGATCAAAGAAGTTGTCTTCTTCCTCAAGTGCTACCTTTTTGTGTGGTGCATTCTTTTGCACTTGTGATTTCTCCTTCTTATTCTTTAATTGTACCTCAACAACTTTGTTGTTTTTCTTAGTAACTTTCTGTTCTTCTTGTTTTTTCTTTTGATTTGAATCTCTATCATCTTCAGAAGATTATGAGTCTGACTCAGAGGTATCTACTTTCTTTGTCTTGACAATCTTTGTTTTGTTCTTCTTGTTGAAGTATCATTCCTTTGTAGTATGGTTGTTTTTGTTGCATATTGCACAATATTTGTTGAAGTAACAATCTAAAGTCATGTGATTGTTCATGTTACATATTGAGCAATAGCTGTGCTGTGGTTGTGCATGTCATACCATTTACAGTAAACTTCATCTTCACTGTCAGATGCATTCCTTTTCTTTGACTTCTTCTTGCTCATCAGTTTTTGCTTCTTTAGTTCCTTTTCAAATTTAGCTGCTGATGAGTCTTTTCCTCTTCCAGACATGATATGAAAAGGTTCTTGTGTTGTATCTTTTGTGTCCTTTTTCTTAGTCTGTTCTGATTTCTTCCGCAGATGATCTGCGGAAGTTATGTTCTTTTCTCCTGATCCTCTTTTTGCTGACTTTTCTTTATTTAGTTTATTGAATGCATGTATGCCTTCATTTAATTGCTCAATCCTTGTGTGGATTGTCTTTAGCAGATTTCTTTGTTTTGGTGGATAGGGTAGTTTAAGTTCATTTAGTACCTTTGGAATTGAGTATTCTTTTAACACAGTTTTATCCTTACCCAACCCAGCATTATTAGTCTCAGTCTCTTCATCTAAGTCATCACAGTTGTCATAATCAAATTCTGACAGCTCGGAGTCTGATGAACTAGATTCAGATGACTCAGTATTATTAAGTTTATCTGATGACTCAGGTATGAAGTGATTAGATAAACTGTTGGTCATTGACTCAGGTAAAGGAATATAATTGTTGGTAACTGGTGGTGCAACTGCATGAAATCCCAATCTTGACTTGTTCTTAGACTTAATATGAGAGTTTAACAGTTTCTCATACTGTTGTGATGACAATTGGAATTTTTACAGTTTCACCTCAGTAGATGCATGTTTTGACATAGATTTGGTTAAAGATGTAGTCAGATGCTCAACTTGTGCTTTTAGATTGTAATTTTCAGATACAAGATTATCTAAATCCTTTTGTAAAGAATTAATTTTTACTTGATAAAGTTTGTGTTTTCTAACATGAGATTCATTTAAGAGTAAGGTTTCTTTTACTTTATCAGCCAATTGTTGAGCATGTGTTCTATATCTTTCTACTTCATCTATGCAAGAAGGGGAACACAACCTTTCTCTTACCTCAGTGGCCATTGGAGGGACTTTGTTTTCCCTATTAGCCATCAAAGCTTGGTATTCAGCAAGTACTTCCTTCTCATACATGCTCCAATCACAAGTACCATCCTACAAAATAATTAAACCAGTTTCTTTAGTGTTAGAGATACCTGTTGTATTGTTTGGTGGGGATGCATTGGTTAATAGTGGTTGTGTGAAACTCCTTTGACTAGGCTGTCTTGAGTCAGTTGACTACTGTTGGCTGTTATTGCACTCCCTTGAAAAGTGTCCAAACAGATTGCACTTAAAGCATCTCACTTTGGACTTATCTACACCAATTTTTGTTATTCTTCCTCCAACAGACAATCCTTTGTTTCTTTTCATGTACATCTTGGATCTATAGGCAATCATTGCCATTTGCCATTGCAGATCCATCTCTTCCACTTCATCAGGATGAAGTTCTTCTAGATCTTGTTGATAAAAGTAAGCAGGAGTCAAGGTGCTTCCTAGATAAGCCTGAAAGCTTGAGCTGAAAGCTGCAAAGGCAGCTTTCTATTCTTCAGTCTCCAGAATCATAGTAATTGGTTCTGTTTGATTGTTATTCTTCTTGCTTTTGGACTCATCAGCCTTTCCTTTTGTCTGTTAGTGCTGATTGCTTTGAGTTCTTGATTTTGAAGGCTTTGCTGCGTAGAAACTTGTTTCTCCTTCCTGTTCACCTTCATCACTGGAGTTGTCTTCATCTTCATTGCAGATGAATGCACTACCAGTATTCTTCAGTTCTTTGAATTGATAAGGTGCTATAGGTGCTTTCACACTTTTGTTTCTTGTCTTTTCATCCAGCTCCAATGCTTCTACTTTTGCCACTAGAGTGTCTAGACCTATTGTTTTTAGATCAATAGTATGTTTAAACATGTACACAGTCTGTGTCCAGTTTTCAGGCAAAGAATGAAGCATCTTTTTATTCAATTCTTCATTGTTGTACTTAAGTTCAAGGATGTTCATCTCTGTAACAAGTTGCATGAATCTATGCAATTGTTGAGGGACCGACTCACCCGGAATATGATGGAATGTTTCATATTGTGCACGGAGAGTATCCTTCTTTATGCTTCTAATCTCGTCACTACCTTCACACAAAGTGTGTAGGATTTTCCATAACGAGTTAGCTGTTTTGTATGATTCACAACTGATCAAGAGTTCTTCAGGCAAAGCCATAGTAAGCATACAATAAGCTTTGATGTCAATCTTGGCTCTCTTGGCATCATCAGGTGATAGATTCTTTAAACTGATGGGTTGATTATTATCCTTATAATCCGCTCCTAAGGCAGGTGGGATATAAGGTCCTTCGGTAATCGAAGCCCATAAGTCAGAATATGTGTAATTAACATGATTCCTGAACCGGATTTTCCAGGTTTTAAAATCAGATTTGTTTTCCTGTTTAGGAGGTTGATAAGCACCAACAACTGAATTACTCATGTTATTTAATTTTGAAGAGCAGAGGTTTTGTTTTAAAACAGAATTCGATTAAACTAATCAAAGCTGATAGATCAATTGATATGAATCAATGACCACCAAGCTCTGATACCACCTGTGAATCCAAGGATCATTCAGGAATTATCAGAATTGATTTGAACAAGTATTGATCGCGGAATTATCAATACTTGGTGTTTAATCTATAAAAGATACTAAAATCAACCAATCAAACAAATAAAATAAGAATAATCAAACCGAGAGAACTCAATAATGTTGATCCTAATGCTTTCTTGTTGCTATTGATGTTGCTGATCTTGAATACAATGATTCAGATAATGATTAATGATGATTCTAATGATTCTTAACTGTTGTTATCTATCTATGTTGTTGATCTCGTATATATATATATATATATCTAATTCTGTTCTATTGCTAGCTATTTTGTTGCTATAATTAAGCTAATTAAACTTATCCAAATTCTCGCCATGTTTATCGGCTTAGGAATTTGAGATTTACAATGAATCTAATATGAATAAAGTTTGCTGATTTGACGTGGAATATCCGCTTGAATAATATGTCTTCCATCGTCATTAATGTTGTTGTTCTGCCACGTTGACTTGTTGACTTCTGAGTTAAATTGGTCTTCCGTAGGAATTTACTCTTCCGCAGGTAACTAGTCTTCCGCAGCAACTGTTGTACTGTACTTGTTCTTGTGCTACCGCAGGAGTTCTTCGCTTCTGCAGCAATCCCTACTTCATCAGCTTCACTTCTTTTCTTGATCAGCTGAAGTTGTTCTTTCGCATGAGATCCACGGATGTACATTCTTCAGTTACGTTCCTGAGAACATCTACAGAAGAACACTTTATTCATCCGCAGTTGTTCCAACACTTAGTCAATTTTTCAAATTGACACAGTTTAATGTTTCCTGCACATTCACACATACATTCTAAGATATATTATTTCATAGATGAATATATTAAATAAAGTGCAAATTAAATGTTATTTAATTAATAAACACAATGATAATCAAATATATTCATATTATATCATCAAAGGCAATAATTACAATTATGATTACAAGAGTGATCTCATCATCTAAACCTATACAAGAGTTCTATCCCTAACAGCAAGGCACCAAAGTCAAATGATGGCTAAGCACAATCCAAGCCAACCTACACTTAGGGAGCTCACCAGAATGAGAAGCCAAGACAACAAGCTGCAGTTGCTATTGAAGAAGGAGGCTTTGATTGGAGCTTTCAGGTTGAGGATGCTTCTCCAAACCAAGCACTAATGGCAGACCATGATGAAGCCAAGGTATTGGAATATCTTTGTACTCCTGAATGCATTGCTAAAGTTATTAGATATAGGTCCTATAACTTAGAGATGAGATCTGATCTTGAGTCCTTAAATATCTTAAAAGCTGACTTTAAAAGAGCTGAAAATGATTATAAACTTACGATAGAAGATCTAGAGAAAACCATTTCAACTCTTAAGCATAAGCATACTATCTACAGGACTCAAATCAAAGATCTCATCTCAAAGTTAACTGAATGCCAGGCTGAGCTTGTGATCAGCAAAGCCAGGGCAGAAAAATGTGTTCTTGAAGAAGAGACCTTCAAGAACATAATATCCTCATCCCTACATGCGAAAGTTTGTTATCAGAATAAGCAGGGACTGGGATCTACTAAGATAGCTCCTCCACACACTCTATTGTCTGTAAGATCTCCAAGGTGTGGAACTTGTGAAGATGAGCTTCCCTTCATAGACCCCACTGTTGAAGAGGATGAAGAGGAGATAGTGAAGGATGACTTTGAGAAGAGTGAAGAAGATCATCCTAAGAAGGGTCACTATTCTCCTGAGGAGAGAAAAGAGTCTGGAATGACCAAGTCAAAGAGAAAGAACTTGATTAGAAAAGCTAAGAGAAGATCAAAGAAGGCTTAAGAAATCAAGGCCTCTTTTGACTCAATGCAAAAAAAAGTGTTTATTTCTGCAGGTTTTGAAGTGGTAAAGGCTGAAGACTCAACTATGAACTCTAGTACCAGGAGTTCTAGTTTAGTTCCAAATCATTCCAGCAAGAAGAAGAAGACTGACCAGCTATGTACCACTGCTACACAGCCTGAACCATCCAGCTCCAAGAGCAAGCCTCTTTCTAAGAAGCTTGTTGCATCATTTGCAAAGATGAAGATGGAAAGGGAAAGTGAGTGATCAAACTCAGTCTTGCTCTCAAAAGAAGACTCTCAGAAGGAAGGAACTCAACTGTGTCATGTGTGGTAGTACTTCTCATCTGGCTAAGGATTGTAAGTACAATCTTAAAAGTACCATCCACATGACTAAGAAGAACACTTCTGAGAAGAAGAAGGAACAAACAGCTTCGGAAGGAAAATCTGTTTCCTTCGGAAGCTCCAAAATGAAGAAGAAGACAAGTAAAAAATTGCCTTCGGAAGAAAAGTTGGTCTTGGAAGAAAGGAATACTTCCGAAGTACTGAAGCTTGCTGCAGTGAAAGCAAGATCTTCCGAAGGTCCAGTCTCCAAAACTTCCAAAGTTGTCAAAACTTCTGAAGCCTTGAAGGTCAGGCCCAATCTTCCAAATGTGGTGTGGAAGATGAAGGAAGACCATGTGACTGAAAGTTCTTCATCAACAACAGCAAATGATCCTCAAGGCTTGAATATAGGATCACTTACTATTTCATTGTCTTCAACTCATTTTAATAAGCCCAAGACCAAAGAGGATTAGGTTTCTAAGTGTAACTAATCACCTCCTTTTTAGGCAGGAACAGTTAAAGACCAAGAAGAATGTTTGGATTATTGATAGTGGTTGTTCCAGGCACATGACTGGCAATGGTTCTCTGCTTCAAAATTTTGAGAAAATTGATGGAGGACCAGTTGCTTTTGGAGGGGATTCTGGTGGTTACATTTCTAGAAGGGGCAGAGTCACAAATGGTAAGCTCAGCATTAAGAAGGTAAAGTTTGTCAAGGAGCTTGGATACAATCTTCTGAGTGTATCCTAATTTTGTGATCAGAAACACCATATGCTCTTCACTGAGCATGAGTGCATTGTTCTCAAGCCTGGGGTGGCCATTCCTCATGAGCATATCCTGCTCAGAGCCCCCAGGAGAGGGAATATGTACAAGATGGATTTACATAAAACATCTCCCTCGGGAGAAGTTTCTTGCTTTCTATCTAAAGCAAATAGTGATGAGTCTTTTCTTTGGCATAAAAGAATGTGCCATGTAAACTTTAAGAACATGAATAAATTTATTAAGAATGATTTGGTAACTGGAATGCCAAAGAAAAAGTTTACAAGTGATGACCACTGTGTTGCATGCCTGAAAGGGAAACAGCACAAAGTGTCTCACAAACCAAAGGAAATGAACTCCATCACTACTCCCCTACACCTATTACATATGGATTTGTTTGGCCCCACCAGTATAATGAGTTTAGGAAGGACCTCTTACTGCTTAGTGATCACAGATGATTTCACAAGATTCACTTGGGTCTTTTTCCTTAGAACTAAGGATGAGACCCCTGAGATCTTAAAGAATTTCATTCTGAAAATTAAGAATCAATCTGATCACAAGGTCAAGACCATAAGATGTGATCAAGGAATAGAATTTAAGAACCAAATCCTTGATATATTTTATGATGAAAAGGGTATTACAAGACAATATAGTGCTCCCAGGACTCCTCAGCAAAATGGTGTTGCTGAGAGGAGAAACATGATACTTATTGAAGCTACAAGAACCATGTTGTCTGACTCTAAACTGCCCATCACCTTCTGGGCAGAGGCAGTTAACACAGCCTGCTACGTGTAAAATAGAGTTTTAGTGGTTAAGACTCATGGTAAGACTCCTTATGAGCTGTGGCACAAAAGGAGACCATTTATTTATTTCCTCAGGTCATTTGGATGTCCTTACACCATCTTGAATACCAAAGATCAAGTAGCCAAATTTGATGAGAAGTCAGATGATGGACACTTTGTTGGATATTCTTCCTAAGCTAAGGCTTATAGAGTATACAATCTTAGAACTAGAGTAGTTGAGGAGTCAGCCAATGTGACCTTCAATGAGCACACTCCTAGTGTGAAAGGTTCTGGTCCAGATTGGCTATTTGATCTTGACTTAGTTACCAACTATTTTAACAAGTCTTGTGAGAATGTTTCAGGATCTACAAAAAATATATCAACAGGAGATCCTGACCCAAGATTTAAGCTGAGAAGACCAAGCAAGATTACTACTTCAGCTTCTTTGGTGACTAACCGTTCAAATGAAGATCCTATCAGCACAATCATGACAAATTCAGCTGATACATCTGAGGTGCCTTCAAATTCCAGCTCAGAGGTTCAAAACTTAAGTGAAGGAGCTTTAAATGTAGGAGGAAATGGAGGTGGTGATAGTGATCAAGAATTTCTTGACTCTGATAACCACTCCATAGAGGAAAACATAAATGATGTCACACATTCATTAGATCAAGTCTCACTTGATAAATGTGCTGATGTGGTGGGTGACACTCCATTGCCAGATCTAAATTTCTCTAATTTGGATCTGTCCAATCAACTTGCTGTGATCCCTCAACTAAGGATCCACAAGTCACACCCCACCACAAATATCATTGGAAATGTTGAGACTGGGGTAAGAACAAGAGGACAAACCCATGACCAAAATATTTGTCTGCACTCTTGTTTCTTGTCCCAGATTGAGCCAAAGAAAGTTGATAAGGCTTTGAAGGATGGAAGCTGGGTTAAAGCTATACAAGAAGAGTTATTTCAAATCAGAAGATAGAAGGTTTGGAGCCTATGTCCTCTTCCTCAAGGGAAGACTGTCATAGGAACCAAATGGGTTTTTGGGAACAAGAAGGATGATAGAGGACTTTTCATCAAGAACAAGGAAAGACTAGTTATTCAAGGGTACACACAAGAAGAGGGAATTGATTACACAGATGTTTTTGCTCCCATGGCAAGACTTGAAGCTGTAAGAATATTCCTGGCTTTTGCTGCATACAAGGATTTCAAGGTCTACCAACTTGATGTCAAGTGTGCTTTTCTGTATGGGGTTTGATGAAGAGGTGTATGTCAAACAACCACCTGGCTTTACAGACCCAGATCATCCTGATTATGTCTGCAAGCTTGATAAAGATCTTTATGGGCTGCACCAAGCTCCAAGGAAGTGGTATGAAACACTATCTCAGTATCTCTGCCAACATGGTTACAAGAGGGGTACTATAGATGGAACTCTCTTCATCAAAGGGATAGGAATGACTTAATGCTGGTTCAAGTATATGTGGATGACATTATCTTCAGGTCAACTAATCCAAAGCTCTGCAAAGACTTTAAGAGGCTGATGAAGAACATATTTGAAATGAGTGCCATGAGGGAACTAAATTTCTTTCTAGGAATTCAAGTGAAGCAAGTTGACAATGGCATCTTCATAAGTCAGTCAAAGTATGTACAAGACATACTTACAAGATTCAACATGACTGAATGTAAGGTTACTAAGACACCTATAGCCAGAAACCACTCCCTAGGACCTGATCTTGAGGGGGAGTGTGTGGATGAACATCTTTACAAGGCTATGATTAGGTCTCTTATGTATCTAACAGCCAGTAGGCCTGATATCATGTTTGTCACATGCATTTATGCAAGATATCAAGCCAACCCCAAGATGTCACACCTGGTTGCTGTCAAGAGAATTCTTAGATATCTCAAAGGTGCTTGCAAGGTTGGCCTTTGGTATCCAAAGAGTTCTAACTTCAATCTGTATGCTTATACAGATAGTGACTATGGTGGTTGCAACATGATTGCAAAGTCTACATCTGGGGGATGTCAATTCCTTGGTGGAAGGATTGTCTCATAGCAATGCAAGAAACAATCCTGTGTCTCTGCATCAACTTCTGAGGCTGAATACATTGCTACTGCAAGTTGTTGTGCTTAAGTGCTTTGGATTCAGAATCAGATGTTGGACTATGGATTCAACTTCAAAGAGATTCCCATCCACATAGACAAAAACAGTGCTATCTCCATTACAAAGAATCCTGTGCAGCACTCAAGAACCAAACACATCAACATCAGGTATCATTTGATTAGAGATAATTTTGAGAAGGGATTAATCAAATTAGTCAAAGTTAACACAAATGAACAATATGTTGATTTGTTCACTAAAGCTTTTTATGAACAGAGATTCAAATATCTTATATCAGCTATTGGGATGATTAACTTTGAGTAATTTTTTCTTAAAAACTTAAATCAACTTTATTTCTAAAACCTGTGTGTCCTACGTTATCTATTTTATCACCTTCATAAGCCTAGTTTATTTTGGAAGAAAATTTTTAATGATATTCCTTAGATTTTTGAAATTTTTTAAAAGATACTTTCCTTCAAAAGATATCAAGTTGCCTTTGGAAGAAATTTATGTCTTCAAATCAAGAACTACTTATAAGAAATTTACTTTCGGAAGAAATTCTGAGAATATCTTCCGAAGCTTAAATATGCTTCTAAGTACTTGCATGTATTTGAAGGACAAATATCATCCGAAAGCAATTAAGTCTCGAAAGAATTATTCTCTTTAAATAAAACTCCCAAGACTTAATATCTTCTGAAATCAAATATCTGTCGGAAGAAAAACTCTCTAAGTATTTTTCTTCCAAAGCCAAATTTTCACATTTCTTAAGAATATCTTTCGAAGCCAAATTGGCTTTGGAAGATTTTTCTCAAAAACTTCTGAAGCAAAAATTACCTTCGGAAGATTTTTAACTTCCAAGAAAACTACATTTTTGGGCGCTTTTTCAGAAGTGGGACCTACTTTAGGATTTCAAAGTTTATCCTTTTGCATTAACTTTGTATTAAATCCATTCCATATATATTCTCAACGGTTCCCCTTCTTCTCACTCTTTTCTCCACAAATTCTTGACCTAAAATTCTCCCAAATTAACCTTCTTCTTCACCAACAAACTTCCTTCATGGCAAACATTGATTGACGAAACCAATCGGGTTTTACCATGCACCTTCACAGACAACACAATCAGGTTGCTCTGTTTGACTCTGAGAAAGCTCCTCATTTCTCAGAGGTCTATCAATACCTTTCTGCGTCTCACTACTTCACCTCCCTTACCATTGATCCTCCTCTTTATAAGGATCAGTTACTTGCATTCTGGAGGACCTGCCAAGAGGTCACCATGGATGGGAAGAAGACACTATCTGCTATAGTGCAGGAGAGGACAATCTTCATCACTCCGGCCATCATAAGCTCACACCTTCAGCTGGATGATGAAGAAGGTGAGTTGTCCTTTCCGAAAGCTGCTGTCAACCATTCTTTTCAGCAGATGGGCTATGAGGGTGACTTCTCAGTCAAAACCTTCAAGAAGGGGAAGGTCTCATCCAAATGGAAATACCTCCTCCATGTCATCATACACAGTCTCTCCAACAAGCATGGAGGATGGGATTAAGTTCCAGAGGACCTCTCCTTCATAGTGCATGGAATGGTTCAGGGGGTCAAATACAGGTACTCTCAATTTATCTATACAAATTTACTTGCTAATTTAGACTCCTTAGAATACTACATGTTCCCATGATATGTCCAGCACATTCTCAACTGTTAACTGGCTCACAGTTGAGGGGAATAGGTAATATTCTTAAATTGGGACAGATGAAGCCCAGCATCTTTAAAATACTGAAAAAGCCTACTGTTGGCTTCTCCGGGGTGGAAACAGCCCTGGTTCCAAAAATGTTTGAGCTCATTGCTCAAGGTGGCAACCTAGCAGCACCAGCTAGTGTTGAACCCACAACCTCTACCTCAACTCCACCCCCATAGCCTCAAATTACCATCACCTACAAAAGAAAAACCAAACGAACCCCTACACCTACTACTGAGCATGTGCAGGTCCCCATATCATAACCCATACAGGAGGAAGTGGAATCTCGAGCTCCCACTTCCCCTGAGGAGCAGACCACTCCCATCCCTCAAATGATCAGTGTTGAGGTTTCTCATGCTCAGCATGATGAGCTCACATCCCCAACAGCCTTAAGCCATCACTCTGAGTCTTAACACTTAAGTGATCAACCTTCAGGGGATAGTTACCACCCCCAGCCGCTGGACTTAAACCACCCAATTCCCAACCTTGATTTCTATAATGATGAGGACATGGGTTTCAGTGAGTACAATGAGTCTCTCCTTTCTTCCCACACTCAAGGAGAAATGAGTACTCCTGACTCACCCAGGTCTAGCCTACATCATCTACCCACAACTAAGGTGGGTCTTCCTGAACATGTTTAGGAGATCCATATGGAAGAGGGTCTCACTTTAGAAAGTGATTACATCAGTAAGACCTCAACCATGGCAACCCAGCCTCTTGACACTTCTCTGGAAGTTGTCATGATGCTGGGGAAATCCAGCAGCCAAGAATACTATGCTGGTGGTGAGAAAGAAGACTTTGGTCCAATTCTCTCATCCCCCAGTGATTCTTCAACTGAAGATGAGGTGAGTCTAAAACATAGGGTGCACAAACTGACAAACACATACACCTATCTAGTTTCAAAGATAGTTCACCTGGAATCTCAGGTGACTATCTTACAACAAAGGGTCAATAATGTCACACCCTCAAAATCCACGTGCAGAGTTTTACCGCGAGGCGTGTGAACAAACCAGGATCACAGTCAATAGTTACTTAGAACGACACTATATGCCACATTTAAAATAAAACCAACCAAAGTTCAAACTTTAAAACGATGCGGAAGCGTTTTGTAAATAAGACAAACCCAAAATATAAAAAAAAATGCATATTTGGCAAAACATGCGCCAACCCAAAATATTTAAACACACATAAATAAAACCAACAAATATATCTTAAAAATGGAGTCTTAGGATGCATGCTGGACCCGTGTGGTGCTCCTAATGGCAAGCAGAGTTAACGACCTGAGAATAGCATACTAAAATGTCAACATAATGGTTGGTGAGTTCAAGAGTTTGCGTTTATCATAAACAATAACATTTGCATAACATAAGAAGTGCATTGAAATAGATAGCTAGTCTATATTCACAAGTAATAACCATAGTGATTTCGCGATCGAAGCTGACTGTGTTGCGTTTGTTGCCTCCCGTCACGACTTACCAGGTCGTGACGATATTTGTGTCTAGGACAATATTGCACCCGTTTGACCTCGAGTCGCACAGGTGGGGCTCGTCAGACCCAGTAGTACTACCCAAGATTTCCCGCTAGTTACCATTATTAACGATCCGAAAGTGTGAGGACTTTCAAGGTATTAAGCACTATGTTAAAACATACACAACTTACAATAAATAAATAGTGTTTGAGTACAAGTATGCTACCTCCTCCAAGAAAAAGGTTTATAAAAATAGAGGGGCATGAACTCACCTGGTGTGTAAAGATAATGACTAAAGAGAACTGGTGATAGGTGCAAAGACAACCCTTTAAAGGTTACCTAGAACACGAGAGTACATAAGTACGTGTACACAGATCATATTGAAACCCTAAGTGCTTTACAAACCAAAGAACTCAAAGTTTTAGAAGACAAGACACATTTAACCCAGTTGACTCGTTTGACCCGTTGGTGACATTATAGGTGAATTTCCATTCAAACAAGCATAACAGCCTATCACGCATGATTAATATACAAACTGATTACATATAACACTTCATTAACCACATGTACTAATTAGATCATCATACAGCCAGATATCATACAAGTCATGCGAATCTCAAACTATTATCATGCTCATAACATCTATAACACAAATAATACACCATACAAGGACCAAATCACGCATCACATGCCATATGAAGCCACTCACGACTTCACACCCTAAACCCTGCCAATCCTACTAAGTAGGGGCCTCAGATTCGCATGTGTGTATGATGACCATCACACATCAATTACCACAATCCATATCATTCCCAAAACATTCATTCATGATTAACCATCAATCAATCAAAAGCCCTAGCTTACCTATATGACTCATACCATGATTTTTCCACAAACAGGCCAAAACAGGTAACAAACCAAATCAACATTCATACAACCTAAACAACACATTTAATCACCTTAGAAACCATCCATGAACACACTAGCATGGTCCTAATGTCCCAAACATGCTCAAGTCATCCAATTCAAGGATTTGCACAAATAAAGTTTCCCTTTTGGGAAAGTACATCCCAAATTCATCAAACTCACATTACATTCATGAATTTACCAATTGCATATCAATTCAAGCTCATGACAATAACTAAACATGATCAACAACATCTAACCATCATGTTACATCAACTTTCATACCCAAAAGTTTCCACTTTTGGCAAGGTATGAACTACAACATTCAATCCAAGGTTTCTAACATTCATATCAACCGTCTAGCATCTAATCATCATCAACAACATCAATTCATCATCAAATCACCATATCCATGCAAATAAAGTTACTATTATTAGTAATCTATGAACAACGCATCAAAATCATAGCTTTCTTGCATAATCAACGTTAACTAGCATATATACAATCCAACTATCATATTAACATCACCAAACAACATGTAATCGACATTTTGAACATCAAGATTGACTAGGGTTTCGGCCAAGACTAAAAATCCATAAAAACCACAAAGAAACTAACCTTTAAACGTGTAATGGACAAGATTTGATGTTTCTAACGTGTTGTATGCTTGTAATCGATCCAAATCCGATGGTTAGAGTGGTGTTCTTGGCTGAAATCGCAAAGGGAGAGGGAGAGAGAAAGGGGTCGCGGCCGAGGGTGGGGGTTTAGGGTTGAGATTTTGATTTTTGTTTAATTAATTTGTGTTATTTACCCTTTAACCCTCATAATTTGTATTTTATAAAAACTAGACTTTTAAATGCTTTCTAAAAGGTTTTAACTTAATACTACAAACATTATCAACCAACAATAATAATCATATGTATTATCCTTACTAGATACAAAACATAAGAATTAAACACACACGTTTCCACGTTATGCGATAAAATTTACAATAAACATTTAAATCACATAATCACAACTAATAATCAACAGAGTAATTATTTGTTTCACATTATTAATTATTATTAAGTCACCAACGTTCAACGACAACTAGTGTGTGCTCCCGACACATGTATGCAAGACTTAACGGGACTAACGGAGTTTGGTAACGGAAAATTACCGGATGTCACAAATGACCAGCAACTTGAGATCACCAATCTCAAGGGCCAGTTAGCTGAGAGACCCTTAAGGGACTCAACCAGGTCCACAAGAACCTGTGGAAGTGATGGATGACACCCCCAGCTCACATATGCAAGAAGGTGATGCTACCAAAAAAGGGGAGAAAGTTCTCACAACCACAGAACCTGGGAGTTCCTCCCAGAGTATGGACATAAAGGAGTCACCAACCTCTCTTGCAATTGTCCAGACTTAGCAACCTCCTCAAGTCATGAACATAGACTTACTCATTCAACACTTGTTTGAGGAGGGAATTCCAAGAGCAATGTCTGCTTCCTCTGAGAATCCAATTATAGGATGGGGGTATGACACCAACAGAAGATCTCTTGTGATCTTTAGAGCTCAGGGTCAACTGGAAATCTTTAACTTCTCACACCTGAGTTTCTATGAGTGCATTAATCTGGTGAATCTTCCACTTGTCAACCCAAGCCATAATAGACAAGTTGAGAGATTAGTAGACCAGATTCAAAATAGGGTGCTAGAGGAATTCAAATTGAGATCAAAATTATATAGACTGAGGCTAGCAGGTGAGATCTTTGGTCAACTAGATGTTGAGGTGGACCCTGATATTAGCTTCGAAAACCTTGACTGAAGGCCCAGAGGTTGAGCCTGTAAACCTTGAGACAGGATCTCCCTCTACACCCAGTACCCTCAGTGAGGCACCAGCTGGTCAAGGTGTCTCATAACCTCTCTCTGGCCAGAGCTTGACTACTGAACCAAGCAATAAAGGCCAAAGTTCTCTCCACCCTGAGTCACCAAGGCTTGTGGTTGACAAAGGGAAAAGGAAATTAACTTCTGAGGAGTTGGAGGAGGAGAAGAGAGAGAGGAAGAGGAAGCTGAGGGGAGAGAGTTCAAGTAGGTCCCCAGGCTTCATAGAAGCTGCAATCCGGGCTGCCCATAGGCCAAATACTCAAGAAGATAAGTTAAGGGAAGCCAGGTTAAACTACCTGGGGACCAGGAACTACAACATAAATGAACTCATCTCTCTCCCCTTAGAAGAGTTAAATAAGCTGGCTGACACTGAGCTGTCAAAGGAGAGGAGGGAGGCAGAGGATGAAGCATTGCTCCTCAAGATTAAGGAAGAAATGAGACTGAAAAGGCTCTACAAACATGCTCCTGTCCTCTCCTCAGTTCAAGAAATTCCTGAGACAGAGACTGTGGCACAGGCACAACCTTAGGTAGATAGGGAAGTTGAAAGAATGAATATGATCAACTACCTGAGTGCCACAGGACTCTATCAGGCAGCTGCACTTCTTCCCTTATCCTTTGAGTACATAGAGTTTGAATATCTCAAGCAGCTGGAGGAAAAATCCGTAAAAGAAAGAAAAGCTGCTAAGAGAAAGCTAAAGGAAGAAGCTGCAAGGTTAAGGGCCATCATCCACAAAAGCCAATAGAAGTCTGAAGATAGACAAAGGATGATGAGCTTCTTGAAGCTGTATGGATTTTTCAGAAGGAGGCTTGGTCCTATGTCTCTATCCATAATGGATGAGCATATAAGGGTGATCAAGCAGAAGATCAAAAAGGGGAGAGCTTGTGGACTTACATTCTCCACCAAGTCCAGCTCAACCTGAAGTTGAGGTAAAGGTTGAACCCACTGAGACAACACAACCTAAACCTAGAGCTGCATCTCAGCCAACTTCATCTTCTGATCCACAGCTGGGTCCTCTTCTCTCTCCTTCTGAACCTATGAGAGAAGAGAACCCAACTGAGAGGGACACTACTAAACAATCTGGTGCTGAAGACCAGTCCTCTCAGTTGAAATCATCAAATAGGAGAAAAAGGATGGCTAGAAGAACCCCTATAAAGAAAAAGAAAACTAAGACATCCACCTCTACACCTCAGGATGAGTCAGAACATCCTGAGGAAGTGCATGAAGAGGCAGCTCAACCAACTCCCATCAGAGTAAAGCCTCTTGTAGTTAGAAGACCCATCATGTCCTGGAGTTTTGCTGACAATCCAGACAGATAGTATGTCACTAGAGATCAAGGAGGTCAAGATGTCTACCTTCAGCAATACATGCTTGCCCTTCCTTTGCATGATCTCTATGACATGAGAATATTCTATGAGAGTCTGAAAGATCCTAACCATATGATGAAGAGAGGTTTGCTACTGATCCTAATGAGGACTAACAACATCTGAAGAATCTCTCTATTTTGGTAGCATCAGCCTAGGGGGAGTTTGTAAGGATCTATCTAAAGATTATAAGGCTGATGCAACCAAAGATCTTCCAACATGCACTAAGGAACAAGGATGAACTTACTGCGAAAGCTTTACACTATCTGAAATTCTAAGTGTAAAGTCTTTCGAAGCCAAAAGTTCAGAAGAAATTACTTCGAAAGCTTTACACTTAACATAAAATATTCCAAGTGTAAAAACTTCCGAAGCCAGAGACCAAGTTCTTCCAAAGCCAAAGATGAAGCCTTCCAAAGCTTCAAAGACAAAGTCTTCCGAAGCCATTTTGCTGTGAAGACTGATTTCTTCGGAAGACAGAGAAAAGATGCTTTCTCTGATCTACTTCTGATAAAGCTGACCAACTTTCTGTTGCAACTCTGATAACTCACCAACTTGTATGAGTTGGTGAAACTTCCATGCTTTAGTGAATAGTAGATAAAGTCTTTGTCTGTAATTTTCTTCTTTTGTTCCTTTAGATTTTTTTGTACTAGCTATGGCATGTCATAGTCACTAGTCAAAAGACAATCTGCCTTTTGACTCTAGATTGATCTTGTTGTCTAGATCAGTCAATTCCAACTGTCCTTCCAAGTATTGACGGTTGTAGGTTGTAGTATAAAAGAGTCTCAGGTCCTTGTATTTTATTATGCTTTGAACACTTGTAATAGAACTTGAGATCAATATACAACATCCTTGAAAACTAATACTTGTGTTATTGTTCTAAGTTCTGTCTTATTGTTACTTATGTTCCTTGTATCTTCAAAGTTTCATGTTCCCTATTTAAACTGTTAAGTGATCTAAGATCACTCCTCTTGTGAAACTAATTGTAGTTAACACTCTAAACTGTTAAGTGACCTAAGATCACTCCTCCTGCATATATATATATATATATATATATATATATATATATATATATACACACATACAAATGTATATATAATAAAGTAAGAAATAAAATAATTCTACCATGAGTTGGCTTTGTTTGTAAACGAGTTGAACCAGCTCGGCTCGGTTATAAACAAGCCTATTTCTATTGTTTTTTAAAAGAGATTCAAGTTACAAGTCATTCTAAAAGCGCTTCGTAAACCTCAAAGATATTATGTCTAAGTAAAAGAAGTTAAGTTTGTTGACTTTGAATACACAAGTCAATAGACTTTTAGAGTGCGTTTGGAGGTTTTGGTACAAAATATGTGTCGGTAATTTTAGTGATATCAACATACGTTTTAGTATATTGGATTAACTTATTGATCGAGAAAATAACGTTAAAGATTAAACGAGTTAGATTCAGCAGGAGTGCAAGCTCGATTTAATTCAAATGTTATTTAAGCTTTGTGTTAACATTAGACTTAAGTAAATAATTACTTGGATTTAATTAGTTAATGTTGGACTTCTAAATTAATATTTGGCTTTTAATGTTTTGTTAAAATATAAAAACATTCTTGGGTGGGATCTGCACTATTCTTTCCTTCTTCTCGATCAAACAAAGAACAAAAAGAGACTTCTTTTTGGTGGAGACTTAATTGTTTTCTTTCTCTCTGTTAGAGACAAGCGAACAAAGTTAGATACATATGGTTACAAGAAAACTTTGAGATGCATCACAGAATCAATCAAAAATCCTATTCCATCAACAATATTCTCTGTCTAATTCGATAAATTATTCGCTTGTAACCCGCGAAATAGGTTTATCTGATAGCGATTCACGATTCGGGGAATAATCCAAGTGAGTTTATATTTGAAGATTGATTGAGAACCTGGTACGTTTTATTTTGTTTTATGTTAGTATTTCTTGTTCAAGACCCACAAAATTCAACAACATGCAAGGTTGAAGTTAATCAACATTGGTCATTCTTCACGAGTGTTTGGATTATACTTCTTACTTTAAT
Source organism: Flaveria sonorensis (assembly GCA_025506505.1). NCBI lineage: Eukaryota > Viridiplantae > Streptophyta > Magnoliopsida > Asterales > Asteraceae > Flaveria > Flaveria sonorensis. The sequence continues at coordinate 53,159,668 of CM046427.1, read as the reverse complement.
GTTTACCTTAATGAATAATAGGGTTGTGCACAAGTATGTTTGGTCTACTTCAGTTATTACCTTAAACCGAACCATACCTGAACACTTCAGTTATTAACGATCATAATTATTCAGTTTTAGCTACACCAGTTGTCGGTTTCAAGGGTGGTTTGGTTTTGATCGGTTAACACATTGCTCATAGGTTTAATGTTAAACACCTGACTTGAAAGTCCGGAACTTCCAGACAACCTAGGAAGTTTACTTTACTAGAGATATTGTGTTGCTTTTCAAGCCTAAAATCCTATATAAGGTTACAAGCAGAAGTTTAGTGTTAAAGACATCTAGCACTAGAGGTGTTTGGGTAACAATCTATGAAGTATTGTTTTTTTTTTTTTTTCTGCATAACCATATCAATAATCATTAATAAATCTTATTAAGCGTTGATGATCATTAGTTTTGATGCAACTAAGAGAATAAAATTATGCCAAAGTGTTCTAATTATTATGAGGTTTGATTCGGTTTGCATATTTTTAATCTACGCATGTGTAAATTATACGTAGGTTATACTAACTACACATGTGTAGCTAAACAAATAAAAAATTTAAAAACATATGCAAACATTAGTTTAATAGGTTTTTATATTATTTTTATGATTTTTAACGTATACAAACATCAAAAATTGTGTGTAAAAAAATAAATTTAAAAAATATGATCCATTGATATCAGTTCTCGCGGTTCTTAACATATTTACTAATTCTCAAATGATCCTAACCCTATATATATATGTATATATATATATACACACACACATATTAAACGACTAGATGAGATTTTTATTAAACAGCTAGTAAGTTACTAGCGAGATTACATGCACCAAAATGAAAGCCAGTTACAATTGAAAATTAAAATCACACCAATTAGGACACTCTATGTCTAGTTTCCTCGAATGATTTTGTATCCAAAGAAAAACGTTTGCCTTGATTCCTCCCGATATGCTAGTAATTGTTGGGGTTTTGCCATTATGAATCCCCTCATTTGTTTCTTTCCAAATGATCCAAATAGCAGTCAACAAGATTGCATAAATTTTCTTTTTTCTCGTATTTGATCCTTGGATATGTACGTGAATCTTTAATAGATCCGTGAATTCGATGGCGAATGTGGGAGGGAGTTTTAGCCAATGGTTCATGATTAACACTACTAAATACTTGCATCAACCAACAATGGTTCAAAGAAGCATACAAACGACAAACAACAATATTAGGTCTAGTGCAAGGGTTTTTGTTGAGCATATGTCATGCCAACATCTATTCTATTTATTATAATAAAATAATATTTTGAATGGACACTTAACACAATTTGAGAACTTCTAATTCTTTTTTTTTTTCGCTCTCCTATTAATAAATAAATTAACTATTAATGATGTTATTTAATTTTTTTCTAGACTGAAAATAGTTTTTTAATAAATTAAGAAAGAGGTCTATTTATAAATATAATTTCTAGATAAAATAATTTAAAAAAATAAGAAATTATTCTAAAACATCAATTTTAATAAAAATATACGAAATAACTTAAAATCGGTGTTTATAAAAAATAAAAATTTTATAAACTAAAATAATTAAATTTCAAAGTTATAATAAGGAAATCTTTGAAGATGATATTTTTAAATGGTTTATTTTAGAACAAAATGTTTATTTTTTCTAAATAAAAAAGAATGTTAAAAAATATAATATCATTGTTTTATTACTTATAATCATTACTTATACGTAACTTTAATCATATCTTATCTTAAAATATTATTTTATAATTAATAAACTTTTGTTACTAACTATTTAATATTTTTTTATTTAACTCGTGTAACACACATGGTACTGATTTGGTAAGGGACTACGGTAGCTTCTCCGATCTTTATTTATTGGACATTTTTTTATTGTTGTAGATCTTGATTTGAATAGTTCATAACGTTTTTGCATAAATTGTTATCAAATAATATATAAAAATACTTTAGCGAGTAACTTTTGATTTCAAAGTAATAACCACATTCAAATTTATATAATATTAATTATCAACTTGAGTTATGCATTAGGGTTGTACATTACGCATCAATAGTTGTACTTTATAAAAACTAGACCCATGATGATTGGGCCACTTGCCCACTGGTCTTTTTTTTCTTTTTTTTTTGATAACTTTGGTATGTATTATGAATTGTATCATGTGTATTAGTATGTTGCATCAATCTTTTGCCTTTTATTTAATCTTTAACTTTTCTTTCTTTTAATTTAATACTTTTACATCTTTTATAATTCAGTCTTACTTTTTTTACTTTCAACTTTGCCTCTTATACTTTTTATATTTTCCAAATTTTTTGTTTTACATTTTGGAATAAAGTTTGCGAGTTAATACGTTGCAGCGTGCGTGTGTAGTTCAACATTTTTATGCTTAATTTTTCCCCGTTAAACGGCCATCTCGCAACGTGCTGGTCCTAGATCAACTTACTTATTGTTTAATATGTTTTACGTTTCGATTGCATGGTTCAACGTTTTGACGTCTACTTTCCCTGGTATTTTATTTTTTCTAATTTTGTTTTTCTTAATACGAGATTTTTCGGTGTTGGTGGTCATTAGCGGTGGTGTGCTATTGGTGCTACTTGGAACGGTTTTACGCCTCCCGCTGTATCGCGGGGGGCTTAGTACTAGTTCTAACTATCTTCCGTTCCTTCTTAGACTAAGTGTTGTGGAACCCGAGAACCAAGGCGCGAGCCACCTTGCCTGCCACCCTGGTTGCGTGCACCGCAATTAATGGACGTGAACTTGGGCGCCATCGCTTGGGAGTGAGGGAGTTCAAAGTTGAGAAAGAGCCATTGAGATCTAGGGAAAAGCGAAAGAGTTGTTAGGCTCATTTAAAAAAATAAAAACATTACATTTCACCCTATAAATATTAACCCATTTATTTCAAAAAAATCACAACATTCATATCTATTTTTTCTTCTTCATCTCTAAATTTGTTTATAAATCCTCTCTCTAGAAAATGTTAGGACGACGAGGCTTTGTCCATTTGATTATCTCGACGAGGTTGTTCCAGAGTCACAACTGAGTCAAAACGAACCGCTTGAAAATGTTCTGACTGTTTAAGTAAAGAGGCGCTCTCATCACAAGAGTAAGGGAGGTTCAAGCCAACCGAAAGAGTCGGGGCCTCGGAAAAGAAAAAAATACTCCTTGGTCAAAAGAGAAGAAAATAACTTTGTGTCGTGCTTGGGCGAAAAGAAAAAATGTTGGAAACGATCTGCCCAAAACACATATTGAATTGATACGGTTAGTACGTTATGATCCAAGTCGGGTCATACCCAATAACAAGCTAGACAAACACCTACAATATTTATTTTATGATATGATCATATAAATAAATATTAACACTTAAAGTATTTAGAAATTGGGTTTCTGAATATTTGCACTTGTGTTGTAAATAAATTATATGGATAATTTATTTTAGAGAGAGTATTCTATATTGTTATTCAAATGGTTGAACAACAATATAGTCTTTTGTCCGCATTTCTTAAATTACTCATCCGCATTTACTAATGCGTATGTGCTTTTAAGGAAATGTGGATGAAGATTACTCATCCGCATTAACCAATGTGGATGAAGGTTCCTCATCCTCATTTACTAATACGGATGGGCATTTATGGAAATGCTGATGAAAACTGATCGTCCGCATTTACTAATGCGGATAAGCATTTGAGGAAATGAGGATGTGCATTTATGGAAATGCCGATGGAAACTTTTCATTCGTATTTACTAATGTAGATAAGCATTTGAGGAAATGCTGATGAAATTACTCATCCGCATTTACAAATGCGGAAGGAGACAATTCATCCGCATTTACTAATGCGGGTGAATGTTTGAGAAATGCGAATGGAACAAGGGGCTGGGCCCCGTCCACTTTTCTCTCTCTCCTCGTCTGAAATTTCAGTTTCATAGGACATGCAATATATGATTGCAATCAACCACTCTCTCTGATAACTTACAACACACTCAAAAGTGCACATCGGTTTTCTATTTTTTTTTCTCTCGATCGGTCGAAGAAAAACCAAGAACAAAAATTCATTCAAGTGTGAAAATCCTAGAAACCGGGTGTTTGTTGGAAGCTTGAGGGTAGACAAGCTTGAGGCCTCCTTCTTTGGAAGCTGCCATTCATTGATTATCTTTCTTAAACCCATACGAGAGGTAGTCTTCTAAACACCCTATGGTTGTTTGTAAACATGTTTTTCATATAACGATCCATTACGGATTTTAACAGATATATAAAATGGTTTATATATATTAACTGTAACAAGTTTTAATCTATTAATCCGCTGCGTTTTTTATTTTATTTGGATAAATGACTCTGATAAACTTGTTCAAATCCCAACAAAAAATATATCCGAAGAACGCCAAGCCGGTATTTGGTTAATTAAAATTTTTGTTTACTAAAAGTTTAGTTTCACTTTATTTATTTTTAACATTTTGATTCAATATTTTTTTTTTGTAGCCGACTATCAAAAGTCGAAGATGTTTTGGGCTAAAATTAGAGACTTTTTCTATGAGTAAATTAGTAGTAGAGAACGCACCACGAACATGATTTCTGGTCGTTGGGTCAAAGTTCATAAATATGTCAACTTATTTACGAACTTACATAGTCGGGATAGTCTCCGAATGCGGCCAAGCGAGTGTGACAACCAATACATTTATGAATTCACTCGTGAAGAGTAGAAACAATAAGTACATTTAAAAGCCTTTGACATAGATTATTTATGGAGAATATTAAATGGGTGCTTGAAATGGATCCAATTAGTTACGCCGGATGCGGAGGAAGTGCAACCACGAACGAACACTAGTTCGTCCGCTGTCTATCGGACTTCAGCCGGTTTCGATGGTCGAATTGTCATCAACCTAATGTTAGCCGATTTAGAAGCCCCAACACAAGGATCAAGCTGCCAATTGGAAGGATTCGGGGAAAGTCGACTCAAAGTGTCGGTTCTCAATTTGCCGTAAACATCAACAATATAATGGCAAGTATCGAGACGACGGCAAAGGCAAAAGCCTCTAAAGCTAGGTTAAAGAAATTGGCTTTTCTTACCCTTGGCTTTAGTTCTCTCCCGAAATCGGACGGAGCTTTAATGGAAAAAGAGAAGAACCGTATTCGAAGGGAATTGGAAGAGAAAGATTAGTTAAATTATTTTGTTATTTATTATGTTTATTATTATGTGGTTTTTGTTGTATTATGTTTTTAATAAATAATATTTGATTATAATGTTTAATTTATATTGTTATTGTTTTACATTTTAATAAATTAAGTAATTCGTAGAGCGCACATGAAACATAGATTTGGCCATTGTATGAAAGCACGAAAGATGTTCTATTTGTGATCCCTAGGATGGCGCCAAATGTTGCTCCAAATTCCTCGTCTAGAGGCGACTTGAAGAAAGGGCAGTGCAAGAGAGTGACTCATGTGGTTCAGGTTCGTCCCATGGGTGATGTTGCTTCATTTTTTGTCTTCTTGAGTCTTATAGGCTGCAACCAAAGATAACTCATTAGAGGCACCTGGAGCCTGAGTTCCAAGGTCACTCCGATGCTCAAGTCAGTATGCGTACAAGATGCATCAAACATAAGCATAGATGTGTGAGAATAAGAATGAAGATGGTGAGTATGAGATGTTAAAGTTAAAGAAGATAAGTAGATGGTATCCTATGAGAGAGTCGAGAGTTATGAATGATTATGTACATACCTTACTCGTCGAATGCGGATGATATTTATAGTGGTTATTGATCCAGAGGAGGTGACGTTTGGTTCTATTTTAGGTAATCTGTCGTCAAAATCCAAATCTAAACTCTCTTGGGCAGAGGGTTCTATACCATTTTGGTGCAAAGGGTCTTAAACATAGAATTAATACCCTTTGTCTCTATAATTGACTTGGATATTCTGTCATTCTCAGCTGCAGTTTGCCCTTACATCTTTGTCTGACTCGGATCCTAACTTTATATGTTTTGTCGTCTTGTGTTCTGCTCATATTCCTTAGCAACCAATGAACCTCTTCCTTCCTTGTTAAGACTCCTTCTTACTTTCCTTCATTTCATAAAATTTCAAAGTGTTGAATTTGAGTTTTTACTTCTTCCCTTACGGAGTCGTGACTCAGGGTAGTATCCCTGTGTCGGCCGCGACTCAGGGTAAACATTCCTTATTCTTTATATTCTTATACGCACTAGTAGGGTTATAAGAAAGACCCATTGTTTTATCTAGTTGAGTTGGGAGATGTGCGTTCTGAGCCACGGCTGGGGTCCTCCTGTTGTGCCAGCCGCAGTTATGGTTCTATGCTTCTTAATTTGCTATCTCTAAACCTGTTGAGGGTTTGGTTGTGAGCCGCGACTAGGGTACATCTTCTTGAGCCGTAGATTGGTTGCCCTATTTTGATTAGTTCTATTTCCTTAGTGTATCCATACTATCACACAATGTTTGATCCTTTTGACCATGATTGTGTTGTATTTCAAGTGATACCCCATCATTTTTTGTTGTGGTAATGTGTTTCACATTTTATTGTTACTTGCTTATTACCTTTACTTTTCAGTCGTGAGTTACCATGGTTGTGATGTGCAAGTCTTGGCTTAAGGGCTTTATTCATGGTTTGTTTTTCAAGTCGGATTCAAACACAACTTTGAGAAATCATGTAACAAGATATTGCAAGTCGTTGAAAAGAATGTCGGCTCAAGACCAAACAACAATCGAGACGATGGTAGTATATTGAACTTCTACGTAAATATGGTTCGAAACAAATGGCAAAGTTCGTAATTCAAGAAAGTTTGTTGTTTGACCACTTAGACAACTCTCAGTTGACAAGATTGATCGAAGAAACTTTTTAACTACGTTATACTCACGTAAGTCACTACCTTTAGATGTGATTTTTTAAAATATTAGAAACTAGCAAAAATGATTTAAAATTTTAAAAACCGGTGTGAACCTAACTATCGATGTTTGGTTGGTCCCACACGATTTACCAGAATTATACCTTTGCATCACCGGCCATTGGATAGATCCAAGTACGTGGCAAATGATTTGTTATTGTTTGTTTTAAGCTTATTTTGTTTTTATTATATTAGTTGTTTAATTTTAATGTATTTATTTTTAATCATGTATCAATATTTTAAATTTTAATGTGGTAGCTGTTTTAATATACTAGTTGTTTTAATTTTAACGTATTATTACTATACTAGGTTATTAGCCCGTGTATTACACACGTTAAAAATTATAAATACATAATAAAAAATGTAAACAAAAATATTTAAACTCTATTGTTTTTAATTTAAATCGACAATATAAAAATAAGAATTTGTGATTATAAGGTTTAAAAGGTTAAATAGTATTTGAGATGATTGATATTATAAATTCAAAATCCCTATAATGTTGATGATGATTGAGGTCGTTAAGAAAAATAAAAACTTCACACTTCTCCTTCAAAAATAATTAAAATAAAATAAAACTTCAAGTAAGAAACATAGCACGATTTGTGGAAAATTTGTTAAAGGAAGTTTAGGCGGAAAAATTTTTGTGAGGTAAAACCTGGTGATGACATGTGTTATCATATGTAATCATTTATTATAAGTATGATTACTATACTATCTATTAAACCATGATATTTCAGTCGTTACATATACGTGTTGAACGCTTTCAGTGCCCGCATTTCTTTTCTGTGAATGCTGTGGCCTTTTCTTTTCACCTCTCTCTCTCTCTCTCTCTCCATCTTTGCTCTTTGCATCTTTCTTTCCCAAGGAGCCAAGAGAGGAACCGTTGATACTTTCAATTTCATGAATCAGATGTAATCCACTAATTGCTTGATCTTGTGATGCATGTCATTATGGGTGTGGCTGTTGAATGAAGAACAGGGAACTTGGAGCAAAGTCGATGTAATAGCCTTATGCATGTTTTCATATGTGGTAAACAACGATTCCCACTATCAACTATAAGTCATTTCTACAAATAACTTTGAAAATCTGGTTGGATCGTTGGAATGCCTTAATTACCTCATTAGGATGATTTAGTATTCAAATGAGCCTAATGACTTGAGATAGCATAAATCTTGGATTTTATACACGGGTCAGATATAAATATAATTAATCAAAACAAGGATGTATGTATTAACATCATATGGTAATTAAACTTATATTTGGTTTATGAAAATATAATATTCTATTTTATTGATGCTACTGTTACTGCTTATTCATTAATTGTTAACAATAACTAATCATATTGTAATCTTTTTTGGTAATCTGCTGACTTTAATGACCTGTTAACATTTTGTTTCTGTTTTCAGGTCCATCACACATCTGCACCTGCTGGATCTTATGGCGCCTTTAAATTCTAGGACAATGACAACTAAAGGTCTGATTATTTGTTATAAAACAACAATTCATCATTAGGCATATATTGACACTTGCTGAATCATTAGGCATATATTGTTCTTGGTTCGGTTACTAGCAACATTTTTTTTTAGTTAGAATGCTGTAAAGCTGTGAAATGTAGTGATTATAGCTTTTATAACTTCATCTGTACAGTTAGAGTTATAAAGTTAAAATGATTATAGTTTTGAACTAAAGTTTCATGAAGTTTAGGTTGTGTGAGAAGTGAATTATTAGACACATCATTCGTAAATTGTTTTTTTTTGGTAATTTGGTTCTGGTTCGGCATGTAAAGACCACCCTAATGATGTCCAACAAAAATACGTGTAAGGATAAAGTGAACAACAATAAACACAATTAACGTTTCTCTAATCATAATTCTAACATGCAAACACAAGTTTTGTGTAAGCGCAACACGAGCCAACGATACAACATCAGTATCAGTTACACTATTTGATGAACCAGTTGCCACCCTGCTACAAACACAATGCAGAGACTTGGTACTTCAACATGGATACGAAGACCCAAACATCATCCCATAACGCCCTCCAAGGCCGGTCAAAGACTTTCAAGTTATAACTTAACAGTCGACCTCGATCAGGAGTGAACCAGATCTCTCGCATCGGCACACCAGAAAGTGTCACCACATTTGAAGGTAAATAGGAAGACCAAACTACACATAACATCATAGAACCATTAGCTATACATATGAATATATTATGATGACTTTTTCCTCCATCAAACAAAGAAAAAAAACAGCCTAGCCATACAAATGGCGTTGACACCAGCAACAAGAACGTCTGCAATGCCACCAAAAACCCCATGTAGTACATTCAAATAGAAAGAGGGATCTATATTACATCCAACAGAACTTATAGGGCACAAATTTGAGTGTTTTAACTCTGTATTGTCGATTTACATCTCACTATCCTGAAGAGATTTAGACATGGAAGTTTAAGTTTAGTTCTTAAAAATGAATTTTATTTAAAAAAACCTTTGAGTCTTTGAAGCATTCAGATAATAGAAACTTTAAGCCGGATAATTGATTTCATTTCCAAATTGCAATGTCATAATCTGTGATGTGTCCGGTGTTGATGGCTGTTTTTAACTTTTACAACAAATATTACTTTAATAACTGCCTCAAGAAGACTACTAAACCAAAAATAAAAATAGGTGCTTGAAAACATTTTACGTAATTACTTGATTGTATAAAAATGACTTGCTTGTCAGAAACCACTGATTCTGTACAACCATGTCTTGGGTTTGTGTTTTGGAACTGACTCGTTGCCTGGAGTCAAAAAAATAGTTTCTAATGTTTTAGAAAAAATTCTACTTCTTCTGGTTATATGATTATTAAAGTTAAAAAATCTTCACTACTTCTAATGCTTTACAATCTTTAGATGTAAGGAACAAGACCAATTCTAAGAAGAAGAAATTTGAAACTCCTTAAAACCAACAATGCAAACAATAGCCCTTCACAAAGACAGCAGATGTTAAACAAACACAAACTAATCTTTTCTTTACCTTTTGTTAAGAACCAATTACCAACTCATGCTATTGTTTTGTATTATGTACTTTAAATAACTAACTACTACCACTAATGTCTAATCATGTTCTCGTGGCGAAGTGCAGGGTTAATTCCTAGTTATAGTTTAAAAACCATGTTAATGAATAGAACTAGAATAAGCATGTGCATTTATCTTTTTATGATTCTGCACACAGGTCTAAGGGGTTTGCATTTTAGCCCCTCCCACTAGTCTAAATATTTTATAGCCACACAAAAGGTGGTGTACGACCTTTGGTTGGACAACAGATAAGATAGAATGGCATATGCATGAGTCTTTAGTATGTAGTTGATATTAAACATCAACTTTCTTTTGTGAGGAAGTTTATTATACTATTAATGACTTGAGATTGTGTGTGGTACAATCCTTTGTTGCATGGTACAAACTTTGTTGGGTTGGTTTGTTCTTTGTTAGGTTGGTTTGTTTTTTAGGCTGTCCCTACTTAAGATATTTTATGAAAAAATGATTTTTTTTTTGTGGGGTGATTTCCCAAAATGAACAAGTGCTTTTTTAGGGTTTTGGGGTAGTTCCCCTCGTAAGTTCATTCACATACTTTCTATCTTTAAGATAATTATAAATATTCTTAGTTTATTGTAAAAAAATTAAAAAGAAGTGTATACTTCAAAAGAAATATTATTATTCTCTATATGTTTAAAAAGCAATGGGAATGAACACTAAGGTTAAGGTTTTTATGCGCAGAGTACAAGTTTTGATGCAGGTTTCTTTGGTTTTAAGCTTTGTCCTTTGCAATTTTTGTTTGGAGAAAGATTGAGAGAGGGTATGAGGGGGCGGAGCTCTCGACGACCTTTTCCATCGGCCATCTGTTACCCTTTACACAGACATCGCTGAGGTGGTGGTCATTCGGCAAGATCCCGATTTGCATGGTGTCTTTGTGATGGGTTCGGCAGACCTCTGTTTGTTGGGTCTTCTGTTTTGACCATCCCTACGCGACCTATTTCGGGTAGATCTTGACTTGGTCGTTGTGATGGCCAATGGTCGTCGGCCACCATGACGGTGGCGGCAACATTGTAGATAGCCACCACTCGGCCTCCCGTTTGTGGTCGAGGTAGAGCTAGCGGTTGTTTCCTCACCAATCAGGGTATCGATGGTGATGGTTTGATAACCGTGGTCACCCCTTCTCTTCTGCTCTCTCAGATTTTCTCTTTTTCAGATTAAAGTGAATGTTCATATATGATGTATCTAAGACTTTATGGTTGTGTGATTAGTTATCTTGATCATAATGAAGATTACCTCATTTGAGACTTTTTTTGTTTGGTGATTTGTAACGTCAATGATGATGGGGATTTGGATTTCCTCGTCTGAGGTTGTTGCTTTGGTGTTCATCTTGGTATTCACTCCTGGTTCTATTTAGTATTCATGAATGTTCCCCTGATCTAGTGTTCGGAAAATTGTTTTATCGATTATGATTAAGACACATAGTTACAGTGACGGCCCTTCTATTTCAAGTTGATGATGATGATATTTTATTCATCTGAGACATGAACTCGTGTTTCTTTTATTGATTTGTTACTGTATGGTATAATATCGGGCAACAATGATGGCATCAGTTGCTTTGGCATGGCAATCGTTTACGGTTAGCAACCACACTGATAGCCTATTCTGAGCCCGGTCCATAACACGCGCCCCATGTGTTTTTAGAACCTGTGTTCCTTCCGTTGCTCTGTTATCATATTGTATAGTATTGGGCTGTGATGATAAACAACAATAAGCATGAGAGTATAGTATCGCGCCCTATGCGTTTTCTATAAACTTAAAGGATGATTAGAGTACCTTTTGAAGATAAAAGATGATATTTGTAATTTTCTATACATAAAGGATGATTAGACTATTTTTTGAAGATAAACAACAATAGGCTGTGTTCCTTCCTTGCTCTGTTACTATATTATTATGCATAAGTATTTAGTATCTATTATAAATAATATTGACTACAGATATTATTACACGTATTATCATACTATCATTTCCTATATTTATTACTAGTTCGGTTTCATGTATTGGTCGTGTGTATATATACGATTCATTGTATTGGATCTCTAATGGAATAATATTCTCTCGTTTTCTCTAAGTTATCTTTGTTCATGTATATCTTGCTATTAGATCATTGTTATACAACATGTTATCAGCACGAAAATGCTCAGTGATGCTTGAGGAGCGGTGACCGTGAATGCTTCATGGTATTTTTCAACAATTGTAGTCTTACAGCCTTGAACCAAACTGAGGACACTGCACCAAACGACAGTAGCCTTCCAATCATCTTTATGTTTCATGGCTATTCTTGAGAGAAGATAGGTAAACCAATCGAACACCCTAACTTTTCTTTAATTGTTGTGGGTGTATGAGTACTAGTGTATAATAAATATTGAATTGGCAAAATAATTATTTTAAAGCTACAATCTTGTGAAGCTTTGTATAAAAAAAAAAGACTACTAAAAATAAATTATACGACTTCTAAAATTTCAAATTCTATATATACAAAATTTATGAATATTTAAATTATGAGTTTTGTTATCTAAAACATATACGCACCACAACGATATACATATATAAATATAAATATATGTTATGAGTATCAATTGCAATTGATTTCTTATTTAAATTAATATTGTTTTGATTTAGTATAAAATGTGTGTTGTGACATAAATATGTATCTAAATTAACAACTGGAAAAATATATTGATATTATAAAGTTGTTTAAGTTTATAAATTGATCAAATATTTTAAACATCGGTTTCATGACATTCGTTTACTTCTTTTTATACCGGTTCGGTTTCAAATTGATTAATTCTTTTAATCAAATCTAATAGCATTTGGTAGTATATGGTAAATTAATATTAATTGACTGTTACTAGTTTTAATTTTATTTTTGAAGTCTTAAATCACAATAATGTGTCATTGTGATGATAGAATTAATGTACTTGTGTGCTTTATGCATTCCTATATGATCATCTTATTACCTATTTTTATTAATGTCATATTTATAAATTAGCAATTATTGAGATTACCATGGTTTTTCAGTTTTGGATTAATTTCATATATATCCCTACAAAACTAATTAAATATTATATATATCCAAACAAAATTTTAAATATCATATATGTTCCTATAAAACTTATCTTATATCATATATATCATTTTAAAATAATTAAAATATTATATTTATCCATTTCATATATTGCAATAAAAATAATTCATTATATAACCATTTGGATTTTATTAAAACTTTAAATCTTCATATTTACTTATATTTACTCATCTTTTTATGGGGTGTTTTTGTGTTTTTACAACCAAATTTTTATTGCTTTTATAAGTGACTCGATTGTTATAGCATTTTCTATTATATCTTTTACTAAATTTCATAGTGATTTTTACTAAATTTCATACCTTTTTTTAACTATTTCCCGGTCGTCTCTATTAAATATCCTTTTTGAACCCCTTAACGATTAAGTTTTATTCATATAGGTCGTATTAATGTAGGTTAGATTTGTTTATAGCTTCTTTTCAGTTACATACAAACTTCTATTAAAAAAATAAAAACATAAAAGAACGATAAAAAATATAGTAGAAAGATGAGTTTAAAGTGTGTAAAACAAAGTTTTAAGAAAATAAATGGTAAATTGGTTATATTTTATATTATATGCATAAATATTTTAATGAAAAATATGTGATATTTTGATTATTTTATTCATATATATTGTATTTAGAATATGCTTTGAATATATGTGATATTTAAAAGGTTTTGTAGGATATATATGATATTTATTATGTTTTGTAGGGATATATATGATATTAAAAATTTAATTTGAATATATATAATATTTTGTAAGTTTGTAGGGATATATATGAAATTAACCCTTAAGTTTTTGTTATACAGAATTCTATAACATTTTATAGTCAAAATGACAAGTTATATAAAGGGTTGTAATGATGAGGATTTGAGATATGGTTAATCTTATTTATTTAAAGATGAGTCCACGGTTATGAATTTCAAATTACAATAGGATTTGATCAAACAAATCAATTAACGCGTAGATACTTATTTTATTTAACTTTAAATTATGGTGTTTAGATACAACTTTATATAAAAGATGTCTTAGTTAAATTTTACAAAATTATATAATTGATTTACGATATTAAAAGTGAGTAATATTTGTATTTATGAGGTTGCATAAATAGACTTTAAGAATTGAGAGGTTTACAGATTAATATATAACTTATTCAGAGATTTAAACACATCATAGATTGTATGTTAAACATGTTTTATATCTTTGTCACTTGGTTAGTTTATGTTCGTTCCACGGATATTATGCATTGATTTTATCACATGTTTTATGACGAACGCATATTTTGTTTATTGATAAATTAATAACTTTTGGTGGATTGGTATTCTTAATATGTTGTAAGAATATAACTTGTATGTATTATGATATATTGTAATTTTAAAAATCACATGTTTTTAAGTTTATGATATATATATCTTTTACATATAGTAAATGACACCTCATATGTCTTGCTCCCTAAAGCTCATTATAAATTTATATAAAGTTGAATTATCTTGAAAAGATAAATGAGCATAACTCACTCACGGTTACTTTTCAATTGATATCATGATACGAGAAGATTATTTAAGAGAAAACGTTGAATGCAGTTTCCATTTATCATACCTATATATGCTCCAAAAGTGGTGATGTTATTGAAAGTTTGAAATCACTATAAAAGTTGTGTGGTTCTAATCCATCATTAGATATGAATGTGATTATATAACGATCTCATGATTAAATAAGTAATTGAGAAAATTGTAATGATAATCATGTTATCAAGATCAATCATGTTAATAATGAAATTGACCACAAGAGATGGCATACTAATAAAATATAGAATATGTTTGAAATAATAGTATACTATTGTCATGTGTATTATGTCGTGCATTAAACAATCACGATTAAAAGATATATGATAATAAACTAGAGGTTTATGAACGTGAATATTTTATTGGCATGATCGGTTAGACCATCCCAAGTCAATAATGATGTGAAATGTATTAAGGAATCGGGGATTCTTTGAACTAATAAATTATACATGTAATGTTTGCTTTTAAGAAAAGTTAGTTATTTAATAACTAGAGTAGGGTTTTGTAGGACCAGTTAAGGGATGGTCAATACAATCAGTCTTACAATGAGTAGATTGTTAGAACATTTAACAGATCAAATGGGGAACCGGGTTTATGTAAATGATACTAAGAACACAAGTAAACAATGAGATAGAACTAAGAACAAGAACAGAGTAATATGGTTTTCAAGGATGTTGTATATTGCTCTCAAGTTCTTTTACAAGTGTTACAAAGCATAAAAAGAAATACAAAGACCTGATATACTTTATATTACATCCTACAACCGGCCATACTTTGAAGGTCAGCTGAAAACATTAATCTAGACAACAAGAACAATGTAAAGTCAAAAGGCAGATTGGTTTTTGACTAGTGACTATGACATGCCATATCTCACATCCTAATATATTATAAGGATAAAAGGTACAAAGTAGGAAGTCACAGACTCAAGACCATAATCTACAGTTTACTAAAGCATGGACCTTTTCACCAACTTGTATAAGTTGGTGAGTCATCAGAGTTGCAGCGGAAAGTAAGTCAGCTTTATGGAAAAGTAGATCAGAGAAAGCATGTCCTTTCTGTCTTTGGAAGAAATCAGTCTTCACTTCATTGGCTTCTGAAGACTTTGTCTTTGAAGCTTCGGAAGACTTTATCTTTGGCTTTGGAAGATTTGGTCTTTGGCTTCAAAAGATTTTACACTTGGAATAATTTTTGTGATGAGTGTAAAACTTCCAAAATAACTTCTACCTTTTACATCAGTGCATGCATGCAGGAAGATCCTTGGTTGTTTTGGTTTCTTTGGTTGCATCAGCCTTCTAATATAACCTTACAAACTCCCCCCTAGGCTGATGTTACCAAAACAGAAAAGTTATTCAGATGTTGACAGTCCTCATTAGGATTAAGACCATACCTTTCTTCATCATCTGGTCAGGATCCCTCAGACTCTCATAATATCTTCTCATGTCATGGAGATCATGTAGAGGTAGATCAAGCATGTCTTGCCAGAAATAGACATCTTGACCTCCTTGATCTCTGATGACATACCACCTGTCTGGATTAGCAGCAAAAGTCCAAGACAAGATGGGTCTTCCAGTTACAAGAGGCTCTACTTGAGTTGGAGTCGGTTGAGCAGCCTCTTCTTGCATTACCTCAGGATGCTCTGACTCATTCTGAGGTGTAGAGGTGGATTCCTTGGTCTTCTTCTTGGAAACACTCTTCATGGCCATCCTTTTCCTCATCTTTGAAGTCTTTAACTAAGAGGACTGGTCTTCAGCACCAGGTTGTTCTACTGTGTCTCTCTAAGTTGGGTTCTCTTCTCTCACAGATTCAGAAGGAGAGTGAAGAGGACCCTGCTTGGATCAGAAGATGAGGTTGGCCAAGATTCAGCTCTAGGTCCAGGTTGTGTTGTCTCAAGGGGTTCAACCTTGACCTCAACTTCAGGTTGAGCTGGACTTGATGGAGTATGCAAGTCAACAAGCTCTCCCTTCTTAATCTTTTGCTTGATCACCCTGATGTCTCATCCATAGTGGATAGAGACATTGGACCAAGCCTCCTTCCGGAGAATCCATACAACTTCAAGAAGCTCATCATCCTTTTTTTGTCAGCAGACTTCTTTTGGCTCTTTTGGATAATGGCTCTTGACTTTGCAGCTTCTTCTTTTAGTTTTCTCTTAGCAGCCTTTTGTTCCTTGATGACTTGTTGCTCTAGCTGCTTGAGATACTCAATTCAACATACTCATATGATAAGGGAAGAAGTGCAGATGCCTGATAGAGTCATGTGGCACTCAGGTAGTTGATCATGTTTAGAAGTTAGTTTCCTTTTCCCTTTGTCACTTACAGGCTTTGGTGACTCGGGGTGGAGAGAGCTTTGGCCTTTATTGCTTGATTCGGCAGTCAAGCTCTGGCTAGAGAGAGGTTGTGAAGCACCTTCACCAGCTGGTGTCTCACTGAGGGTAATTGGTACTGAAGAAGTTCATGTCTCAAGGTTCACAGGTTCAACTTTTGGACCTTCAGTCAAGGCTTCCCCTTCAAAGCTAATCTTAGAGTCCACCTCAACATCCAGTTGACCAAAAGTCTTACCTGCTAGCCTTTGTCTATATAGTCTTGACCTCAGCTTGTATTCTACAAACACCTTTTCTTGAATCCTATCTGCTAATCTTGCAGCTTGTTTGTTTTGACTTGGGTTGACAAGTGGAAGATTAATCAGATGGATGCTCTCATATGTGACCTCTCGTGTATTTGTTAAGTAGTCGTTATTGTTTTCGTTATCTCTTGTAAAGGTTTGTCTTGTTATTAATGCAAGTACGAGGACTTTTTGTAATTCTTTGAAATCGCATTAGTTTAATGATAACTAAATCATTCATTACCTAATGAAAACCATAGAAATAATAGTAATAATAATAATAATAATACTAATAATAATAATAATAATAATAATAATAATAATAATAATAATAATAATAATAATAATAATAAAATGATAAAATAATGGTAAATAATTTTAACAATTATTAAAATTATTATTAATAAAAGAAGTATAAGTTTTATAAATTTAAAGACTTATAAATAAATGATTTGTACATAAAATAACAAAAATATAAATTATAGGGACTAAACTGTAATTTATTTAAATTGAAACTTAAACTTTGGTTTTAAATGACAAAACAAGAACCGCAGGGACTGAATGTGTAAATTTTAAAACCCAACCCCAAACATCCTGATTTTCCGGTGGGAGCTCCGGCCGAGCTCCGGCGAGCTCCGGCCACCCCCAAAACGCTCGATTTACACCGAATTTAACCCTTCTTTATAATCATAGGACAGTTTCGAACCTGTGGAGGCTCTTTAATCGGATTTTAATCGAAGTCTTGATGGTTTCTATCTGTAACCGAATGATCATCGAATTCTCAAAGCCGTTACCCACTTAAAGCATAATAATAATCAAATTAAACAAACATGAACGCTCTAATAATCATTTCGAAGTTATTAGGGTGATTAATTTCACCTGAAACAACTTAAAATCTATTCAGTTCGACCTGAAACGGCCGACAATAATGTCTTAGCCGTTGGGCATGTTCGGGATCAGATTAACACTATAAAACAGAGGGCAAATGCCCTCAACCCTTTCTTTTCACTACCTGAACTCTCAATTTTACCAAAATCATCCACAAAACGAAGACCCCAATTGTGAACAGCCGAAGATTTACTCGCGTTTAAAATCACCAAGAACGACACCAAAACAGGTAATAAAATAGGGCTTTACACTCGGTTTGATGTGGATAATCAAAGCCCTAACCTTAATTTCATTAGCAAACTCATTTTGATGATCAATTTTGGATTCGTTCGAATTAGGGTTCTTGGGTTGAAATTGGGGATGTTCTGGAAAAAAGGGTTTTAAAATAAAATTCCATTTCATAACACCAGTTGGGCCTTAGCCCAACCGGTTTAAAATAAGGGTGGCTAGCAGGAGGTCTCGGGTTCGACCTCGGCCCCCTGCCAATATTTTTAAAAAAGGTTTTTATTAACTTTTAAATTTCAGAAAATGATTTAAATATTATTAGTACCTATATAAAAATCGTTTTTATAAAAAAAAAGATATAAGATTTATTTTCTTTTAATTTCATTTTAAAAAAATCATTATTTCCTTTTATTTAATTATTTTTAAATATTATAAAAAGGAAATTATAAGACATCATCTATTATTAACTTGTAGTTTTAATAAATCTCATGTAATTATTAATTAATTTCAAATTAATAAACACCTTATTACTATGGATTTAATTATAAATTCGTTATATAAATCTTTATTTTAGAAAATAAATATATATGTGCATGTTTAGAGATGTACACATATTGTAATGCTTATTTTAATCATTTAAATCTATAAAATATGAATTTATTTAAAAGTAAATAATAACCATTTGAATATAAAAGTTTAACTTTTATTAATAGTGATTATCACTAAAATTCTTGTTTAAATCATTTAACTACATACATAATAACAAATTACACTTATTTAATAACATGAAAATCATGGACAAATGGTTTATAAATATAATACCAAAATCATCATGATTAACTTAATACGACGTTTCGTTTAGGTGAACATTAACGAATCCTCGGCATTATATACAAGGCTTATTTTTTGTTTATCCTTTATTATCAAGTGAGTTTTTCCATACCCCTTTTATATATTTTTACACTTTGGGGTGAAACATGTTAACCTTATGATAAATGCACTTGTAAACTCATTTGAATCTTGTAAACACTTGGACAATTCTTCTTATTTGTCGTGGTTAGTTGAACTCTTGTAATTACCATGTGATGACTATAATATGTACAATCATTAACTATTGCTAGCCTGGCGACGTCATAGATCTATGGGCCTGACAAGCCTACTTGGTGTTAAACCAAGTACACTTAGCTAATCGTTTAATTTTGTAATCTTGTAATCTGTCAAGGTTTGATTATTACATTTGTTCATCCATCCCTAGTTACTTTATTCAATAACCTATGACATGGATTGCCATCTTTTATATATATTTATGTATAAAAACTATAAAAAACTCACCAACATTATGTTGACCTTTTATTTTTAACATGTTTCAGGAAATGATACTGTTTAGCATGCCTTGAAGACTTACATACATCTAGGATTGGACCTAGACTAAAATAAAAGACATTGATCATTTTGTGACTTGAATTTCTTATGTATTGTAGGATGTTTGAACTTGCTATATTTCTTAAATGTATGTCATGAATATTGATTTTTAATAATATTGTCATTTTAAATTAGCGTTTTGTGGCATGAACAATCTTAACCCTCACATCTCGACGTTTCCGCCGTTTAGGTTGGGGTGTGACATCATAGAAGCTCAGGTTGAAAAAGTTGAAAATTTCCGGTTGACCCTGAGATCTAGAGATGACTAGAGCTCTTCTATCAGTGTCATACCTCCATCCCATGATTGGATTCTCAGAGTGAGGAGATAGGGAAGGCATAGCTCTAGGAATACCCTTCTCAAACAAACTTTGTATGAGTGAGTCCACATCCATGTAGACTTGAGGAGGTTGCTGAGTATGGACCATTGCAAGTGAGGGTGGTGAATCCTCAAAGTCCATACTCTGTGAAGAACTCTCAGGTTCTATGATTGTTTGGACTTTCTCCCCCTTTTTGGTAGCATCACCTTCTTGCATAGGTGAGCTTGGGGTTGGGTCTGTCACATCCACAAGTTTTTGTGGACCTGATTGAGTTCTCCTGAGTGGTCTCTTAGCTAACTTGCCCTTGAGATCGGTGATGTCAAGTTACTAGTCATTGACCCTCTTTTGTAAGACAGTCGCCTGAGATTCCAGGTGACTTATCTTTGAGACTAAATACGGGCATATTTTTGTCAGTTTTTGCATATTTAGTTTCAGACTCCCATCATTTTCATTAAAAGAATCATGGGGGGATGAGAGAATAGGACCAAGGTATTCTTCCTCATCACCAGCATTTTGTTCTTGGCTGCTGGATTTCCCCTGCACCATGACAGCTTCAAGTGAAGTGTCAATGGGCTGGGTTGCCATGGTTAAGGTCTTAATGATGTAGACACTTGTTGAAGTGAGTGCCTCTTCTATACGGACCTCCTGAACAGGTTTAAGGATATCCACCTCAATAGTAAATGGATGATGTGGGCTAGACATGAGAGAAACAGGAGTACTCATCTCTCCTTGAGCAGGGGTGGAGAAGAGAGACTCATGATACTCACTGAAGCCCATGTGTTCATTATCATAGAATTTAAGGTTTGGGATTGGTTGGTTTAGATCAAGAGGCTGGGGATGGTAACTGTCCCCTGAAGGTTGTTCACTAGAGTTTTGAGACATAAAGTGAAAGCTTAAGGCTGTGGGGGTTGTGAGCTCATCAGCTAAGCATAAGGAACCTTAGCACTGATCATTGGTAAGATGGGAGTGGTTTGCTCCTCAAGAGAAGTAGGAGCTCCAGTGTCAACTTCCTTCTGTACGGGTGATGATATAGGGGACTACATAAACTGAGTAGCATGTGCAAGGGTTCATTTGGATTTTGTTTGGTAAGTGATGGTTAGTTTTCACTGTATTGGTGGTTGAGAAGTAGAAGGTGTGGGTTCAACACTAGCTGGTGCTGCTAGGTTGTCACCTTGAGCAATGAGCTCTAACATTTTTGGGACAAAGGCTGTTTCTACCCCTGAGAAGTCAACAGTTGGCTTCCTTGTAGTCTTGAAGATGTCAGGCTTCATCTATCCCAATTTTAGAAAGGACAAATCACCTTACATCATCCAGCTGAAGGTGAGCGTTTATAGAGGCTGGAGTGACGAAGATTGTCCTCCCCTGCACTGTGGCAGACAGTGCCTTCTCCCCATCCATAGTGACCTCTTGGCAGGTCCTCCAAAATTCCAAAAGCTGATCCTCATAGAGTGGAGGATCAATGGTGAGGGAGGTGAAGTAGTTTGACAAAGAAAGGAAACGACAAACCTCTGAGAAACCAGGATCTTTCTCAGAGTATAACAGAGCAACTTGATTATGTTGCCTGTGAAGATGCATGGAGAAATCGGGTTCATTTCTGCGGTCAGGGTTAGCCATTTGATGTAGCTTTAATGTGAAGGAAGATAAGAACAGAGTATGTTTGTGGGTGAATTTAGGTTAGTGAAAATGCAGATGAAGAAGATAGTGAAAAGAGGGGGAACCGTTCAATGAATATATATAAAATGGATTTTAGACAAAGTTAATGCAAAAGAATAAACTTTGAAATCCGAATGTCGGTCTCACCTCTGAAAAAGTGCCCAAAAAGATGGTTTTCTTGGAAGTTTAAAATCTTCCGAAGGTAATTTTGTCTTCAGAAGTTTTAAGAAAAAGCTTTTGAAGCCAATTTTGGCTTCGGAAGATATTCCTAAGGTTTGTGAAAATTTTGTTTCGGAAGGAAAATACTTAGAGAATTGTCACTTAGGAGACATGTTTGGTTTCGGAAGAGATTAAGACTTGGGAGTTTTATTCTAAAGAGAATAAATCTTTCGAGACTTAATTGCTTTCGGAAAAAAATTGTCCTTCAAATACATGTAAGTACTTAAAAAGCATATTTAAGCTTCAAAGATATCTTAGATATTCTTCTGAAGGTAAATTTCTTATAAATAGTTATTTGACTTGAAGACATAATGTTCTTTCGAATACAACTTGAAATCTTCCGAAAGAAAATATGTTTGGAAAAATTTTCAAAAATCTAAGGAATATCATTTTAAAGATTTTCTTTCAAAATAAACTGGGCTTATGAAGGTGATAAAATAGACAAATTAGGACACACAGGTTTTTAGAAAAAAAGTTGATTTAGTTTAAGAAAATCTACTCAAAGTTAATCATCCCAATAGCTTATACAAGATATTTGAATCTATGTTCATCAAAAGCTTTAGTGAACAGCTCAGCATATTTTCATTTGAGTTAACTTTGACTAGTTTGATTAATCCCTTTTCAAAATTATCTCTATGTGTTTTGTCCTTGAGTGCTGCACAGGATTCTCTGTAATAGAGATAGCACTGTTGTTGTGTATGTGAATAGGAGTCTCTTTGAAGTTGAATCCATAATCCAGCATCTGATTTTGAATCCAAAGCACTTAAGCACAGCAGCTTGCAGCAGCAATGTATTCAGCTTCAGCAGTTAATGCAGACACACAGGATTATTTTTTGCATTGTCAAGAGACTATCCTTCCACCAAGGAATTGACATCCCCAAGATGTAGACTTTGCAGTCATGTTGCAACCACCATAGTCACTATCTGTATAGGCATACAGATTGAAGTCAGAATTCTTTAAATACCAAAGGCCAAGCTTGGAAGTACCTTTGAGATATCTAAGAATCCTCTTGACAGCAACCAGGTGTGACATCTTAGGGTTGGCTTGATATCTTGCACAGATGCATGTGGCAAACATGATATCAGGCCTACTGGCTTTGAGATACATAAGAGACCCAATCATAGCCCTATAGAGATGTTCATCCACACATTCCCTTCAAGATCAGGTCCAAGGGAGTGGTTTCTGGCTATGGGTGTCTTGACAACCTTACAATCAGTCATGTTGAATCTTGTAAGTATGTCTTGTACATACTTTGACTAACTTATGAAGATGCCATTATCAACTTGCTTCACTTGAATTCCTAGAAAGAAATTGAGTTCCCCCATGGCACTCATTTCAAATCTATTCTTCATCAGCCTCTCAAAGTCTTTACAGAGCTTTGGATTAGTTGACCCGAAGATAATGTCATCTACATTACTTGAACCAGCATTAAGTCATTCCCTGTTCCTTTGATGAAGAGAGTTCCATCTATAGTACCCCTCTTATAGCCATGTTGACAGAGATACTGAGAGGTGTCTCATACCACTTTCTTGGAGCTTGGTGCAGCTCATAAAGAGTTTTATCAAGCTTGCAAACATAATCAGGATGATCTGGGTCTGCAAAGCCAGGTGGTTGTTTGACATACATCTCTTCATCAATCACCCCATATAAGAAATCACACTTGATATCAAGTTGGTAGACCTTGAAATCCTTAGATGTAGCAAAAGCCAGGAATATTCTTACAGCTTCAAGTCTTGCCATAGGAGCAAAAACATATGTGTAGTCAATTCCCTCTTCTTGTGTGTATTCTTGAACAACTAGTCTGGCCTTATTCTTAATAACAAGTAATCTATCATCCTTCTTGTTTCTAAAAACCCACTTGGTTTCTATGGTAGTCTTCCCCTGAGAAAGAGGACATAGGTTCCAAACCTTTTGTCTTTTGAATTAAACAAGCTCCTCTTGCATTGCTTCAATCCAACTTCCATCCTTTAAACCCTCATCAACTTTCTTTGGCTCTATCTGGGACAGGAAGCAAGAGTATAGACAAATATTTTTGTTATGGGTTTATCCTCTTGTTCTCACCCCTGTATCAACATTTTCAATGATGTTTGTGATGGGGTGTGACTTTTGGATATTGAATTAAGGGATCACAGCAAGCTGATTAGAAAGATCTAAATTCAAAAAATTCAGATCTGGCAATGGAGTATCACCCACCACATCAGCACACTTATCAAGAGAGGCTTGATCCAATGAGTGTGTGACATCATTTATGTTGTCTTCTATGGAGTGGTTATCAGCATCAAGAAATTCTTGAGCACTGTCACCACTTCCATTCCCTCCTACATTTGAAGCTCCTTCATCTAAGTTTTGAATCTCTGAGCTGGAATTTGTAGGCATCTCAGATGTATCAGCTGAATTTGTCATGTTTGTGCTGATAGGATCTTCACTTGCAGAGTTAGTTACCACTGGACCTGATGTAGTATGCTTGCTTGGTCTTCTCAGCTCAAATTTTGGGTCAGGATATCCTGTTGATAAGTTACCTGTAGATCCTGAAACATTCTTACAAGATTTGTTAAAACATTTGGTAACTAAATCAAGATCAAACAGTCAATCAGGACCAGAACCTTTCATACTAGGAGTATGCTCATTGAAGACCACATTGGCTAACTCCTCAACTACTCTAGTTCTGAGATTGTATACTCTATAAGCCTTAGCTTGGGAAGAGTATCCAATAAAGTGTCCATCATCTGATTTCTCAGCAAATTTGGCTACCTGATCTTTGTTATTCAAGATGGTGCAAGGACATCCAAATGACCTAAGGAAACCAATAAATGGTCTCCTTTTATGCCACAGCTCATAAGGAGTCTTACCATGAGTTTTAACCACTAAAACCCTGTTCTGTATATAGCAGGCTATGTTGACTGCCTTTGCCCAGAAGGTGATGGGCAGTTTAGAATCAGACAGCATGGTTCTTGCAGCCTCAATAACTGTCATGTTTCTCCTCTTAGCAACACCATTTTGCTGAGGAGTCCTGGGAGAATTATATTGTCTTATAATACCTTTTTCATCACAAAATGTGTCAAGGATTTAGTTCTTAAGTTCTGTTCCTTGATCACATCTTATGGTTTTGACCTTGTGATCACATTGATTCTCAATTTTCAGATGAAGTTCTTCAAGTTCTCAGAAGTCTCATCCTTAATACTAAAGAAAAAAACCCAAGTGAATCTTGTGAAGTCATTTGTGATCACCAAATAATAGGAGGTCTTTCCTATACTCATTACACTGGAGGGGCCAAAGAGATCCATATGTAATAAGTGTAGGGGAGTAGTGATGGAGTTTCTTTTCTTTGGCTTGTGGGACACTTTGTGTTGCTTCCCTTTCAGGCATGCTACATAGTGGTCATCACTTGTAAACTCCTTCTTTGGTATTCCAGTTACCAAATCATTCTTACTTAATTTATTCATATTTTTAAAGTTTACATGGCACATTCTTTTATACCAGAAGAAAAACTCATCACTATTTGCTTTAAATAGAAAGCAAGAAACTTCTCCTGAGGGAGATGTATCCTGCAAGTCCATCTTGTACATGTTCCATTTCCTGGGGACTCTGAGCAGGATATGCTCTTAAGGAATGACCACCCCAGGCTTGAGAACAATGCACTCATGCTCATTAAAGAGCATGTTGTGTCTCTGATCAGAAAATTGGGAAATGCTCAGTAGATTGTACCCAAGCTCTTTGACAAAGTTTACCTTTTCAATGCTGAGCTTACCATTTGTGACCCTGCCCCTTCCAGTAATGTAACCTTCAGCATCTCCTTCAAAAGCAACTGGCCATCCATCAATTTTCTCAAAATTTTGAAGTAAGGAGCCATTACCTGTCATGTGCCTGGAACAACCACTATCAATGATCCATACATTCCTATTGGTCTTTAGCTGTTCCTACACTAAAGGAAATGTTTAGTTACATTTGAAAACCCAAGCCTCATTGGTATTGGGCTTATCAAAGTGATTTGAAGACAATGCAACAGTAATTGATCCTATGTTCAAGTTTTGAGAATCATCAGCTGTTGTAGATGAAGAACTTTCAGTCACTTGGTCTTCCTTCATCTTCCACACCATCTTTGGAAGATTAGACTTGAACCTCAATACTTCGAAAGTTTTGACAACTTTGGAAGTTTTGGAGACTGGACCTTCGGAAGATCTTTCTTTCACTACAGGAGGCTTTAGTACTTTGGAAGCATTCCTTTCTTTCGAGACCCAACTTTTCTTCTGAAGAAAAGTTTTCACTGGTCTTCTTTTTCATCTTGGAGCTTCCGAAAGGAAAGGATTTTCCTTCCCAAGCTAGTTTTTCTTTCTTATTCTCAGAAGTTTTCTTTTTGATCATGTGGACAGTATTTTTAGGATTGTAGATACAATCTTTAGCAAGATAAGAAGTACTACCACACATGATGCAATCCATTTGCTTCCTTTTGAGAGTCTTCTTTTGAGAGAAAGACTGAACTTTATCACTTTCCACCTCCATTTTCATCTTCACAAATGATACAGCAAACTTCTTAGGGTGAGGCTTGCTCTTGGAACTAGATGGTTCAGGCTGTGTAGCAGTGGTACATAGCTGATCAGCCTTCTTCTGGAATGAGTTTGACATGAACTAGAACTCTTGGTACTAGAGTTCATAGTTGAGTCTTCAGCCTTCACCATTTCAAATCCTGCAGAGATGAACACTTGTTTCTGCTTAGAGTTGAAAGTGGCCTTGATCCCTTGAGCCTTCTTTGATTTCCTCTTGGATTTTCTGATCAAGTTCTTCCTCTTAGACTTGGTCATCCCAGATTCTTTTCCCTCCTTAGGAGAATAGTGACCCTTCTTAGGATGATCTTCTTCACTCTTCTTAGAATCATCCTTCACTATCTCCTCTTCATCCTCTTCATCTATGGGGTCTATGAGGGGAAGCTCATCTTCACAAGTTCCACACCTTGGAGATCTTACAGACAATAGAATGTGTGGAGGAGCTATCTTAATAGATCTCAGTCCTTGCTTATTCTGATAACAAACTTTTACATGCAAGGATGAGGATATCATGTTCTTGAAGGTCTCTTCTTCAAGAACACATTTTTCTGCCCTGGCATTGCTGATCACAAGCTCAGCCTGGCATTCAGTTAATTTAGTGATGAGATTTTTGATCTGAGTCCTGTAATTGGTGTGTTCATGCTTAAGAGTTGAAATAGTTTTCTCTAAATCTTCTATTTAAAGTTTGTAATTATTTTCAGCTCTTTTAAAATCAGCTTTTAAAATATTTAAGGACTCAAGATCAGTTCTCATCTTTAAGTTATAGGACCTATATCTGTTAATTTTAGCAATACATTCAGGTGTACAAAGATGTTCCAATACCTTGGTTTCTTCATGATCTGCCATCAGTGCTTGGTTTGGAGATGCATCCTAAACCTGAAAGCTCCAGTCAAAGCCTCCTTCTTTAACAGCAACTGCAGCTCGCTACTTGGCTTCTCATTCTGGAGAGCTCCATCAATATAGTTTGGTATGGTTTGTGCTTGGCCACCACTTGTTCTTGGTGCCTTGCACTCTCTAGCAAAGTGTCCCATTTGGTTATAGTTGTAACACTTCACTTTGCTTTTTTCCAGCCCAAACTTTCCACTGGTTTCATTGCTAGGAAACTTCCTCCCTGTCCTCTTGTAAAACTTCTTGACTCTATGAGTGAGAAGAGCCATCTGTTGGACTATTTTCATGTACTCCAGATCATCTGGATGGATACAGTCCAAGTCTTCAAGGGTAAAGAGAAAATTGTCTGTGCTTTCATCAGTAGACATAAAGGCTTGTGAAGAGCTTTTCTCTTGAAATAGGCTTCCTTGGGTGTAGCTCTCTCTTGGTGTCTCCGGGAAGGTGATGAAAGGACCCTTTTATAAGTTGTCAGGATAGCAAATGAGATGATGTTGTGGTTCTCTGCAATCCCTTTCAACCACATGAAGGGCTGAACTCTGCTGATTGTTTGAGTTACTAGATGAATTTTGTATGTTCATCTCCATCTAGTAGCCACTGAGGATACCATACAACTCAATGAGAGTAAGGGTCTTGAGATTCTCAGTCCTCTTAATGACCACACATAATAGTGTGTCTATTGTCTGGGAAGAGAGGACATGAACTTCCTCATAACGTCCCTGTTCTTAAGAGTTACTCCAACATCTATTAGAGTATCCACAATCTTAACATACCTGAAGTATTGTTGAGTCATGGTTTCAGCTGCCTTAAAGGTGAAGTTCTCAAACTGCTGCTTCAAGAGGTCCTTCTTATTCTCTTTTGCTTTATTTGACCCCTCATACATAAACCTCAGTGCATCCCATAGCTGCTTGGAAGTCTTGCACTTCTTGAAGTCTCTCTAGATAGAGTTTGGAAGCGTAGTTTGGAGGGCGGTCATGGCCTTCTGATCTATGTATATCTTCTTCCAGTTTTCTTTAGAATAGTCAGCCACTTCCTTTGGTATCATACCACCACCAGCAGTAGCTGAAGAGGTGGATGGAACATGAGGTCCAGAGACAACAGATCCACACATCCTGAAGTCTTAAGACTTGATGAAGCCTTCCATTCTTTGGCACCAAGTATCAAAGTCATCAGGAGTGATCAGTGGAGACTTTGTCATAGTACTGGTTTCCATATCAGCCTTTGTGATAGCTGCCATTTGAGTTGTTAAATGTTTTGTGAAACTGAAGGGATTTAAGATGGTGAGATCTTACAATCAAGAGCCCGGAAAAGCTCTGATACCAATTGCAGGACCGGTTAAGGGATGGTCAATACAATCAGTCACATAATGAGGAGAGTGTTAGAACACTTAACAGATCAAATGGGGAACCGGGTTTATGTAAATGATACTAAGAACACAAGTAAACAATAAGACAAAACTAAGAACAAGAACAGAGTAATATGGTTTTCAAGAATGTTGTATATTGCTCTACTTTGAAGGCCAGCTGGAAACATTAATCTAGACAACAAGATCAATATAAAGTCAAAAGGCAGATTGCCTTTTGACTAGTGACTATGACATGCCATAGCTCACATCCTAATATATTATAAAAAGGATAAAAGGTACAAAGTAGGAAGTTACAGACTCAATACCATAATCTACAGTTTACTAAAGCATGGACCTTTTCACCAACTTGTATAAGTTGGTGAGTCATCAGAGTTGCAGTGGAAAGTAAGTCAGCTTTATGAAAAAGTAGATCAGAGAAAGCATGTCCTCTCTGACTTTGAAAGAAATCAGTCTTCACTTCATTGGCTTCAGAAGACTTTGTCTTTGAAGCTTTGGAAGACTTCATCTTTGGCTTCGGAAGATTTGGTCTTTGGCTTCGGAAGATTTTACACTTGGAATAATTTCTGTGATAAGTGTCAAACTTCCAAAGTAACTTCTACCTTGTACATCAGTGCATGCATGCAGGAAGCTCCTTGGTTGTTTTGGCTTCTTTGGTTGCACCAGCCTTCTAATATAACCTTACATGTTTGAATTTCTAAATATTATGAAATTGATAAAAGATCATAATGAGTATGCCATTTAATGTTTAAAATCGATCCATTTTCGAAATGGTTATCAAATTCAAAACTTGACGTTTGCGTGATATGTGACTTAGCTAATAAGATAGCAAGCATATTATTCCATAAAAACATATGTATTTTAGTGATACAACAAAATTCCCAAGTTACTAATGATTATTGAAATAAGTTATTAATACCATATGTTCATACACAAATAGCTTTTGTTGAGACGAACACTAAACGTCCAATTGATTGCAAAGCCAATACTGAGAGCAATAGTTCATATTTATGTTTGGGACCATGTTATATGTTTGTTTTATTGGTAATTCATATCAAGCCTACAAGTTATTATGTTTACTCCCCATTATAAATGGTTTTTGGTCAGGAACCAAGCAATTCCCATCCAAGTTTTTTTTTTGTTGTTGTGCGATAGAAGTTGTAATTACTCCACCACAACGCACAAAGATGGGACCTTAAATGAGCTTGAATACATGTTGAGAATGAATAACTATTCATATTTAAGTTATTATAACTATTAATAAGAGATTTATTTACGGCTCAATTTGTTGATCTTTCATGAATCAATATTCCGAACATGAGATTTAAGCAGTTGAAAAGTGAAATAAGTTTGAATGAATTATCTCAGCATCATCTTGATCCTCAAACTAACAATAAGAACAAGAAGTTCTAAAGATGGTTCATGTACACATATTTATTAATAAATTGTTAGACACATTCACTAACATTAAAAAAAATGACTAGGTCACATATATTAACTGTTGGTGCTCCAATTAAGAGTAAAAGTCAAAAGGACGACTACATACTGGTAGTAAGTCTAAGGCACATTTAAAACGTGATAAACCATTCGATTCCAACTAAAAAAGTTTCCTCGAAAAATGGAGCAAATTATTAATGAATATGGTCAAGTCGAGGTAAAAGTAAAATGATCCATTGAAAAGAGATTAGACATGATGATTCTCTAAGAACCTCAAGTACTTGAAAATAAAAAGATCTCAATAAATTATATCCTGTCTAGAAACATATGGAATCAAAACGAAATCGAAGTTGACGATAATTTTGTATATATAGCGCTTGAAGTGATGAAATGATGAGGATCAAGAAATAAAATCTGTCTTTAAATAAAAATGATTGGCTAAAAATGAAAAGACGCAAATATGACAGAGTTAAAATTCTCAAATGAAATATAAAATTATTGTACTTGTTGTCCATATAGCTGAAGTTAAAAATATGTTGGATATATACAAGGTCTTTATGCGAAAGAGTTATATGAAATGATGAAAGAAAGTCATAGAAAAATTTATGGCACAAGGATTTTTATAAAGATCTGTACTTGATTACGAGGAAATATATTCTCAAGTGGTGGATGTAACGTTATTCTAACATCTCATTAGTCTAGTAATACTAAGAGAGAATAAATATGCGTCTTATAAATATTGTGACTTATATGATAATAAAATCTACATGAAATCCATGTATCCAAATCATGTGGAACACTATGATTGTTGTATACAAATATGGATTTGAATATGTTATGATTATATGTATACATTGGTGATTTAAATATAATTAGAACTCCTCGTGAGTTTTTTAAGATTACTGAATTCTTAAAAAATGATTTGAATTGATAGACTTTGATAAAAACTAAGTTTTGTCCTGAATTACATGTTAAACATCTTAAGGATGTAATCCTTGTGCATCAACGATCACATGCCAAAGAAATTATACATGATTATTGATGATTATGATATCTTAATAAACTATGAAATGATACAATAAGGATGTTAAATATGTAACAATACTAAATGAAAATTAGCATATGGTACATATATATTTGTGTTAGATAAAGAAGTTATATGTCAAAACTTCTAAAGAGTGTATGAAAATACATAACTCATCAAGATGGAAAGAACTTCATGGTGGATTGAAAATACTTGGAGCAATAAAGTTGATAAAATATATTAAGTCAAGTCGAATGGGATATAATCGACTCGCTACTTATCTCGGAAAAGATAGTTATGATGCAGTTAGTTCATGTGTCTTTATTAATACATAAATATCACATTTACAAATATTATAACACATATTGATGCATTTTATCTCATGAAGTGACTGAAAATTCAAATTATTATAGAAAAAATATGTAATGAAAGATGATATTACATATATATTTCTAAGTAGGCATATGTAATATTTTTGTTATCAATCAATCTATATTGAAAAAGATATTGAAACATTTAATCTGGTTCGGTTATTATCAATGTACGTAAAGATTGTATAATAATTGCATCTAATCATCTCTTATAAAAGGTAAGAGATTATATTTTATGTTAGCATTTAGTATATTATGTTTTGAGTTAGCTTGTGTCTAGCAAGTATATATTGAAATGAAATAAAATAAGCATTTGGATAACATTACCAAATGAAGTATATGATATTAGACTCTACTAACCCATCAAAATAAGTTTGGTTAGTATTCTTATGCAGGCGGACGTAGTACACCAAGATAATGGAGTTTGTGGTACTTATTTACGAGATGAGGTACTTCAAGTTTTGCATGAAGATAATGCATCATTTCTCGGCATAAGAGATTTCACATTGAAAGATCAAGCGTTAAATTGTTAACAACAAAGTCTTATGGAAATTGTTGCTGAAGATCGAAATCCATCACTTAAAGGATGTATAAATAAGGGGGAGTATTATACACACGCTGCACTCTTTTTCCCTTAGCTATGTTTTTTTTCCACTGTGTTTTCCTAGCAAGGTTTTTAACGAGGCAGCATTATCGATCCAGCAGCATCAATTTTGGACATAAAGTACCATTTAACAACATCATGAGTATGTTGTTAATAGTATATAATGAGCGGTAATTTGTCTAAGGTGAAGTGTTATAAATAATATTGACTACAGACATTATTACACGCATCATGAATCATTTCTTATATTTATTACTAATTCGGTTTCATGTATTAATCGTGTGTATATATACGATTCATTGTATTGGATCTTTAATGGAATAATATTCTTCCGTTTTCTCTAAGTTATCTTTGTTTATGTATATCTTGCTATTAGATCATTGTTATACAACAGTATTTATATTATTAGTCTTATATTTCTTTAAATGTAACACATGAGCTATCAGAGGTAGGGTGTTATGGTTTCAAGGATTAATACCACAATATTCTTTTGTTAATTAAAAAAAATAATACGACCGCTTAATTGTTTGATTTATTATAGATAAAGAAAAAAATTAACGGCCATAACATATATTCTAGAGTTTTTATAAGTTACAACCTCACCCGAAAAAATGCCAAACACTACTAATGAAAATTCTTAACATTTGATTTCCGTTATCTTTGTTTTTATGATCATATAAACTATTACATTTTGAGTCATTTCAAACAATTTCTCAACAGGCGATTGGACTCCTATTGAGTTCTTTTCCATCAGTTGCAATCCGAACCATACATCTAGTATCACTTTTTATAAAATCATATAAGTTAGTAAAATCTAAACAATATATACTGGGTTTATATCCAAAAATATATAAAACAAACAACAAGCATATGAGAGTGGTGGTAGTATTCACGGGTATGAGATAAAGAGATAGAAGAAGGGTGGTTCAAGTTCCACACCATTAGTGTTTTTGTTGGTTTTTGTAAGCATCACATGTGACACAACACTTTTATCACTTTAATTTTCAAACGACAAAATCAAACACACACACATATATTTATATTAGAATAAAAAGGTTCAATTGATTTACTTCAAAATATGTTTTTTATCCTTACATTTATGAGATCAATAAATTGAAAGTCATGTTGATGATAGTTAGTTGTGGGTTTAAAAAGTAGTAAGTTGTAATTATTCTTTTTTTATGTCTACAAAAAATATAGTATTTTTGGAAGTATGGATAAATTAATTATATCTACACATAGCATAAAAACTAATACGAAAACAAGTGTTTCTTGAAATAAATCGACGAAACATGGTAATTATATTTATAGGTATATTTGTATAGGGAAATTTTCATAATTATTTTTATAGGCATATTTGTATAGGAAAAGTTTACTGAGAAAACCAATAATTATATAAAAATCAAAGAAATTACGGAAATCAATAATATAATTCATAATTTTTTTTAATTGTTAAAAGATTATTTAAGTACTTGTTACATATATGTTGAACATATATATGAGAATAAAAATCTTACATATATGTACTACTATGTCCAATGAAAAATGGTTACGTATATGTAACATATATGTGACATATATGTAAAATTATGTTACCCTTTTCATTTGACCTATGCCGCTATCTATACACACATACACATATATAGAAGGTGGTGATAAAAAATCTATAAGTTATACGACTAGTTTTATCTGGGGGTTTTAGTTTTCATATAACAATATGGTTTTCTTAAGATCACTCCTCTACTTGTCTAATCTCTTTTATGTTTTAAAAAACAATTAATTCGTGATATTATTATATTATTAAAAAACATACTTAGATTGGAATTTATAAGCATTGGTTGTTATTTTTATACACCACACTCTTAGTATTTTCGGCCCTTCTTCATTTCCTTTTTTCTTAAATCGAATTCGTTTAATACGTCCTCACGTTTACGTTTTTTCATTTGCTAATTGTTAGTGTCTATTTTATTTTTTATTTCTCAAAAAAAAGGAAAAATATAAAAATAGATATTTTCTTTGCACAAATAAAATCATTTTGTCTTTTTATGTTGAATTTGTAACTATAAAATCCTCCCTTTGAAACAAATACAACACTACTCTCAACTGAACCCGAGTCAGAACAGAAATGGCGTTGAAAGCAAGTGTTGTGATGATTTACATTGGAGTGATGATGCTTCTTCATTTTATCCCAAACAATTATGTAAGTAACATTATGTGTTCATGCTTAGGCTTGAAATCGTAAAACGTTCAATAATGTGCATGGATTCATGGTCGATTGTTTAAAACATTTTCAGTCGGTTTGTCAAGAAATTTCAAATCGTACTGAACTGCTTGGTATACGGTTTATACTCAAAGCCAGTCTGAAAAATCAAACTAGAGCTTAGGATTTTGAACTATGCAACCTTATATATTTTTACTTGGGCCTTATTTATTTTAAGTTATACTATACACTTAATTTAGCTTTTGTTTTAACAATAAACTAGAGGAAGTCGATCTTTTAAGTTTTGAGGATTGCACATTATCGCATTAGTATTTTATGTTTTTCTTATAATAAAAACCCAATACATTCGAACAGTGAAACCAAACAAATCAAATGGTTAGTAACAGTTTGGTTTGATTCATTTAACTTTCAATGTCGTGATTTTGGTTTACAATTGTCAAAAACTGCTACTTATAGTTTGACCTCAAACGTAAAAATGGGCTATAAATACTCCTAATTATCATAATACTTTTTCTAACATGCTAGATACTAGTATACTTATTTATGTTTTTTTTACGAAAATTTTAATTATTCGACCTAAAAATCAACCTAGTAAAAGAAGTAAACCAAAAGAATTAA
The DNA here is from genome assembly GCA_025506505.1 of Flaveria sonorensis. Lineage (NCBI taxonomy): Eukaryota > Viridiplantae > Streptophyta > Magnoliopsida > Asterales > Asteraceae > Flaveria > Flaveria sonorensis. Next base: position 53,124,667 of record CM046427.1, on the reverse strand, counting down.
TAGATTAAGTTGATTTTTATACGTGTATCAGTTATTTTCTAAGTAAGATATATGATGTAATTCTCTATCGTCATATGTTACATGCCTTTTCTTTTCTTTCGACAGTTATCTTGTTTAGACATGACAAATTTATTTTAACTAGTTGTTTTATTTTGGATTTATGGTGTATAAGCTAAAGACGACTTAATTAATTATTAATCTAGTTTCAACTTAAAATTTTCGTAATTTTTAAAGGGTAACTTTGTATAATATTAACTAAGTTTCAAAAGTGTTCTAATTATGTCACTCGTAAATTTTTTTGTTCCAATCAAGTCACTAAAGTTTATTTTGATGTTTTAATCTTATGTATTTAACCTGAATAGTAAGTAAAAAATTTAAAAAACCTAAGCTGGGTGGGTGATGGTGGTCGAAGATGATGGGGCGGAGATGAAGGGATCACAAGTGATGGAATCGAAGGTGATGGGGCGATTTTGGGTGGGTTGCAGATGAGGGGGCGGGGATTTGGGTGGGTCGCAAATGTTTGGGGCGGCGATGGTGATGGGGGCGACAGTGATGGTGTGGTCGGAGGTCGTCAAAGGTGGAGGGAGAGGGGTGTTCGAAGGTGGAGTTGTGGAGAAGAAAGGTGGTCGATGGTGCAGGTAGAGGGAGATGGTTAGAAAAACAATTACCTACCAATCAGGTTAATTACATAGGATTAGAATATCAAAACAAAATTAAATAACCTGATTGAAACAGTTAGAAAAATGAGTTATCTGATTGGAACACTACTAAAACTTGATTATTATTTTATGAAGTTTTTCCGCTTTGGGACTATATAAATCACTAACATTTGGGTGGAAGTGCTTGAACTGGCGGACTAGACCGGTGGTTCGATATGGTTTTAAAATTATTTTATTTTATATCTAATTTACATATTCATTTAATTAATACATCAAGCTTTATATTTATTAAAATTATGAAAACACATTAAGTTTCACAATACTTTTTAAAATATATAGGATATTCCCGAGAAATCAATTCATCTATTCTGGCCAAAAGTCAGTTTGAAACGTCAAAATCAATATAGACGGTTAATATACTGTTTCAGAAAAGCTTACTTGGGTATTATAACTTACTAGGTTAGTACCTCGTATATTACACGGGTTGAATAAATAAAACGGTCTTTTGATATAAGATATGATTGACATTACGTACGAGTGATAAAAAAACGATATCATATTTTAAACTTTTTAATTTGTTTTTTCTTTTTTTTAAAAATTAGTTTTTAAACAAATTGTTTCAAAACAAATCGTTTTTTAAAAAGTGTCATTTTTAATAATTTATTTATTATAAATTTGAAATTTAATGACTTTTGTTTCATAAAAAAAATTTTTAAAAGTCACAGGTTTTAAAATATATTATGTATTTTAAAAGTTTGAAATTTTTTTGAAAAAATTTCTTATTTTATAAAAAAATTATTTCTTTATGAATTGCATTTGTAGAAAGATCTTTTTAAAAAAAATTATATATGTAATATTAAAAATTAAATAATATCATTTGTAGTTAATGTAATATTTATTAGGAGAGAGAAGCGGAAAAATAAAACTTAGTAGCTCTAGAATTGTAACAAGTGGCATAAAAAAACTTTATTTTATTAGTATTGATAGATGATAGATAATGTAGTTTCAAATATTGTTAAAAGACTCCGTTTTTGCCAATAAATAGGTAGATGTATGATATCATTCATAGAAGTATAAAACCGAAATGTTGGAAAGTGACGTTACAAACGGAAAATATGAAACAACATGTAGGCAGATGATCACATGTGAACTATTGCACATTCATCACCACTGGAAAACATCCGACAAGTGTTGGAACTTGGAAGACTCGAAATTAAATGCTGTTTTTGTGTTTTACTCTATCTATACCAATTTGTTGTATTTAATTGAAAAACAATGGTTTGTTCATCTATACTTATTCTTTCTTTATTCTATCAACAAAACAAATATTATAACATGCATTTCAGTCAATTTATATAACAAACGGTTTGAAAACCGTGAAAATCAACACCATCCAATCACATAATTTATAATTGATTTAACTTTTTAATTGTTTAAAGTATATTTGAGTAAAATTCAACCTATTTTTTGAGATCATTATATATTTTTTTAATATAAACTCCAAGAAACGTCGATGATGACGAAATACTTACATATACGTAACTTGTATGAGGTACATGTAAGTAACTCTTAGTTGTGCACTTCGTAACACATACTTACATATACATAACCTCTACATATACGTAATTCTTAGTTTTACATTTTGTAACACTTACTTACATATATGGAACCCATGTTTTTTATAGTTTTCATTTATAATATGGTTTCAAATAGATCCCTCCCCTATATATATATATATATATATATAATATATATATATATATATATATATATATATATATATATATATATATATATATATATATTAACATATTTAATTCGAATCATTTTCTTTAAAAATATGTGTTTCACCATATTTGTGATGTTTTGATCGTAAAATTTATGTTTCAGGCGAAGTCGACGGAGTACTCGCCGGCACCTCAGCCACAACCGCCGGGAAACTTTTCAATGGTACATTTTGCTGCCTCAATTTCTCATTTAATATGAATGCCAAAACTTAAAATGATGGTAAATTTTATCTTTTTTTAAGTTTTATAAATTAACTAATTTATGAAACTTACAGAACTACTGAACTATATAAAAGGGTTAGGCTAACCATACCTTTTTTCTATTACTTGTCACACTTTCCCCCTCAAGAAACAATTTTAAAATTTGTCATATTTTACCCTGGAAAAAAACTTTAGTTATAGAAAAAATGTTTTTTTTTTTCAAATAAGTTTCATACACTTTTTATAAAACATTATAAAAACATGTTGAAAAATAAATATTTTTATAAAAATTAATATAACAGTTTCTAAAGTTAAAAAAACTTTTAAAAATATCTTTACAATTGGAAATAGACCTAAGAACCTAATTCAATCGATTAAACTGATTTATTCAGTTCGGTTATCCGGTTAAACTTGTTAAATCGTTTATTATTCGATTTATACGGATAATTGAACCAAATAAGAAATATTTTGTGTAATCGTTTATTGAAGTGAAAACCAAATAATGATTTGATTTGATTTTTACAGTTACGGATACGATTCGGTTTCCGGTTATTTTTTGTTTTTGGCCTTTTTTGAACACTCCTAACCACTACAAATAACATTAATAAAAGAAAAAAATATAAAGTCTAAAAGTACTAATAAATAGGTAAAACCTAAAAAAACTAGTTTAACATATTAAGGGGTGATATGATAAATAAAAAAAACATAAAAGCAAAAATTAATTACAGTATAAACTAAAATACTTTAAACGAGTCAAATGTACAGGTCAACATGTTAGCTAACGAGCGAACCAATAACAAAAACTTATCTTTGCTCGGCTAGAGTAGTTCACAAATCAAGCTGAGCGACTAGATTCATTTAAGTATGAGCAGTGACAGAGCTTGAACACCCCCATGAGGGGGCGAGGGCGAAATTAAATTTTTTTGTGGAGGGCAAACTCGACATATATATATAAATTTAAACTACCGAACCAAAAATGTACACTAACAGACCAAAAATGTATACTACCCCAGGGGAGGACCAAAGAGCATCACCTTATATAAAATCTTATTTATCTAAACTAAAATACTTAGAATATTGTAAACAGTTAAATGATTTTTGAGTATTTTACTTTTTATCTAAGTTTTAAAATTTGATTTATTTAAATTGTAAAACTATAAAAACCTAAATTAATTGTTGGATCTAATGGATTTCAAATAATTAATTACAGTATGGGGCCACTCCAGGCAGCCTTAAACCCCAAGGTACGTATATAAATTTCTTCTTCCTCTTATTAGATATTCAAAACGATCAGATTTGCAGTTAAATAGTTAAACCTATCGATAAAGATATTTATATTTATATCTATATATAATACTAAAAGAGTAACTTATGGGAACGCTTTGTATATTTCTAGGCCCCGTAAGTTTATTATTCTCGACTCTCTCTCCTCTTAAAAAATTACATAAATTAAGAAACATTAAATAATTTTAATTTTTTTAGAATAATTTTTTTAATAAATTAAGAAAGATGTCTTTTTATTAATTTTATTTTTAAAAAACAATTTTTTATACAATTAAATTTTTTTTCTAAAACATCTAACTTTTTTTAAAATATAAAATATTTTAAAATTAGTATTTTTAAAAAGTAAATTTTTTTATAAACTAAAAATAATTAAAATTCGGAGTTATAATAAAAAAAATTAAAAATAACATTTTTAATACTGTTTGTTTTGAAAAAGATATTTAATTTTTTTTGGAAAGAAAGTTTAAAAACAAAAGTTTAAAAATTGATATCGTTATTTTATTACTTATAGTTATTACTCATATATAATTTTAATCATATCTTATTTTATATTATCATTTTATACTTCACAAATTTTTATTATATTAAATATTTTATTTTTTCAACCCGTATAATACACGGATTTACTAAAGTTAGTATTAAATAAATAATAATGAACAACAAATCAGATATATTACGAAAATTTATAGCCCGATCCAACCCGATTCAATACTATATCTTTATATTTGATTACAGGGTCAAAATAATTCGAAATTGATCTAATATTGCACATAACTTTTCAGTGTATATTATTTAAATTTTATTTTTTTCATACTAATATCCTCACATCAACTCAATATCTAGCTCACGATTTGACCCGTTAAAAATATTCCTTTTAAGTCTAAAAAAAGACTGTTTTCTTTGCCTGTATATTTCGCTATAACAATAAACAAAAGTTAAGGTCAATCTCTGTCAAGTATTGTTTTATACTTGAAATAGCCTATTTTTACGCATGATCAGCTTTATGACATCTTGTTACAAATTAAGAGTAAAGATGGATTGAAGCTTTTAGCTTTAGATAATGAGTGTAAACTTACTAATGTTACTACAAATATAGTTTACAAGGACGTTTTTGCTCATTTGTGACCTTATAATCAAAAGTTGTTAAGTCTTATTTAATATATAACACACTTGATTTTATTTTATTTTTATGTTATTTAATAATTAACTATTCACACTTCCGTGTAATACAGGTGTAACTAAAACTAGTACATCATAGATAATTTGTCAGTAAAGTTTTATGAGAAAACTAGGGTGGGTCAAAGTTTCACTCGTGGAACATCGACATATACTTTTGAAATGAATTACGGACATAATTTACCAACTGATGTTTAGAAACGAATTACCGATAGATTCTACTAATGAATGTTTAGCGAAGAATCAGACTGATTTTACTGAGGGATATTTCAATCCTATTTACTAAATCTCTCATGTTATACTTAATCTACTATCTACGACATAATGTTTGTTTTATCATTGTATGTTATGCTTCAGAGTGTGCACCACGATGCACAAATAGGTGCTCGAAAACCGCCTTCAAGAAGCCATGCATGTTCTTTTGCCAAAAGTGTTGTGCCACGTGCTTGTGCGTACCTCCCGGTACCTACGGGAACAAACAATATTGTCCCTGTTACAATACATGGAAGACCAAGAGAGGAGGCCCCAAATGCCCTTGATTCATAATTTTATTTGTTATTTACAACTCTTTAATTTCTTGTTTACATCTACATCTACGATAATGTAACATAAATGCACCCTAAGTGTCTATGGGTGAAATTTTCAATCTATTTTATAATGTTATCTTTTATATTGAGGATGTTTGTTTATATATTTTGACGGGGTTTGAAGATAATTTTTTCATGAAAGAACAAAAAAAAAATAGTCTAACTAGCATAAATTAAATCCTTAGTTGATGAGATCAACTTGTCATAAAAGCTAACATTTTTATATCTTTTCTTTTTCCGCAAAAGACTTTGTAATTCTTCTTGGGTCTTCAATAAATGACTCAATCGCTAAAAATTACTTTAAAATGTATTCAACCAGCATATATTTTAGCATGAATCTGGAAACAATTGAAGTGGTTATACAGGTTGTTACTCAATTAAAACACATTAATTCAAAAAGTGTGTTTTACATCATTTAGGAAACTCACGTTTTGATTAAACCCGTTGAGATGTATTTTTAATTATTGAAGAAGCTTGGTTTATGGAAATGGAAAACAATAAATATGCGCTCCTTAATCTGGTTGCACCTTATTGTTGTGCCTTCTATTGTGAAGAGTGTTGGATAGTTTGTGAAGTAACCTCTAAACTATTTTCTTATCTAAACTATTCTATTAAACATTTAAATATTTGAAAAGGATACATTTGTAAATTTTTTTTTAAAATTTAAGACATTTAATATAACTTTTTAAACATAAGGTACATGTGCTATATATAATAGTTCCTCATTTGCCCATATTTAATAAATTTCTCTCAATATATATATTATTTCATATACATTTATTTTAAGTATTATCTTATTTATAATATTATAAATTAATATAAAAATATATGCATTTATTATTTATATTTTTATAACTTAATACTATTTGATCTAAGTATTATTTTATTTAAACACTTAAGTATATAATCACTAAATATTTACATAGTTATAATAATAATAAAAATATCCAGATACGTGAACATTTAAGATAAGTCGGAAAATACATAATATTAATAAGATCATTTTAGATCATTTTAAATCATTTTAAAAACACAAATATCTTGTTATCCAGATACATCATTGATTTTATATAACATATTTGGTTTTATTTATGTTTTTATGTTATTTAATAAATAACTCTCAAACTTACGTGTAATACACGGGTAAATAAAGCTAGTATTAGATAAAAGAAAGACTCTATACTAAAATCAGTGAATACTCATGTTTGGTCTTTTATTCGGGTTGAGTATCATTGTAAAAGAAATTTATATATGTTTTATTTGCAAAATTAAGATATTCGTGCTTTTAAATTGATCTAAAATAAAATTTAATTTTTTTTTCAAATGTTGTAAACAGATAGGTCAACAGAAAGGATTACATAATATCCAGATACGTCAGCAGAAAGGATTACATGATATAAAAATGATAAAAGTGCAATTAAACTTTGTAAAATCAATGATGTAAAACTTCCTTGTAAACTAAAATTCATTGTAATATTAATAGGCTTACTATCTTGATCTAAACTAACAGTTTCAATCCATTTCTACTAATATATGATGCAATATACAATTGATCATGTGTAAAAACAGGTTATTTCAAGTACAACCCAACTCTCGACAGATATTGTTTTTTACTTTTATTTATTGTCATTGCAAAACATAAATCTGTTATACATGGGTTGTATAACGAAAAAAACGATATAATTTCTAAATCTATAAACGCTTTCTATAACTAAAATTACATATTAGAAAATCACCATTTTAGAATATAAAATCCTAAACATAACTTAGTACTTTTTTTTATTTCGATGAAACCTGTATAATGTTTAGAATTATTTAACACCTAAAGCTCAATGTATCAGCGGGGAGAAATGAGGTGTTTATAATTTTTAGTTTGTGATGTATATGTCTGCTTTTTATTCCCAGCATCTTGCTGGTCTTGTTTCTTGCATTTCAGTTTATATATATGGCTCCTTTTTCCGTTTAAAAAAAAATTTAACACCTAAGGTATTAATCTCCATGTATATATGTCTAAAAGATATCAAGTAGGTTGTGAATCCTAGTTGGGATTTTGAGTTAGGATTTTGAGTCAGGATTTTGAGTCAAATTTATTAAAACAATGTATTGCAATATATAATCATAATTGTGATCTAATCATACTTGCTTCGTCATGTTATGAATGTGTTTTGTGACAATCATGCTTATATTTATCTAGAATAAAGCCATTGCGTTGATGTAGGGGGGCAAAATCGCAAAAAATGCTAACGCTAAAATGTTGTTGCGAACTCGTACGTTGAAGGTAATGAAAACAAAACTTGTGAAACTTTATAAAATATAGAAGCATGAAATATAATTTACGTTAGGACGTTGATAAAATTAGTCACGTCGCATGAAAATAAAATGTATATACGCAAGGAATTGTTTTACTTGTGCATATGTGAAATAAATTGTATTTAACCAAAAAAAAAGTTTAGGTTAGCGTCCACACGGGCCTCATTGCGGCAGTAACGTAAAAAAACATGTATCGATATATTTGAAAATGAGCGTTGAACGGTTTAAAAAACAAAACGGTTTAAACAATCATTTACAACCATTGTCGGCTTTAGAAATAACGTTATGAAAATTCACACCGTAAAACAGATAAAAATAGGCACGTCGAATTATAATACTCGAAATTCCACTAAAACATCATAATTTAAAAGTTGTATGAAAACCAAAAAAAACTTATGAAAGTCAAAACCTTGAAATAGCTTTAACGACTCATACGTTTGTGTATTGATGACTTTTATATTATTACCCATAACTCCATTTTGAACGGAATTTATATCAAAATGTAGATAAAAATAAGCACATCACAACGGTATATTCGAAGTTTTACTAAATATCATATTTTGAAAGTTACAGAATAATAAAAAAGAAAAAGAAGCATGTATGCATTATCTATTTGTACATTGAGCTTCAAGACTTTCCATTTTAGTTTTTAAAGTATACTTAATATATGGTTCATTGAAGATTTTCTTCAAATAAAAAAAAAAAAGAAAAAACCGGCCAGGGTAACTCTTTTATAATATCAGATACAAGAAGCCACAAATGAAAAAACAGCCTAAAAAAATGCAAATACTTTCTGTACACAAAGACTTACAAAAAAACTACCTTTTTAGTTTTAAAAGACTTATAAAAACATTTCTAAAAAAGTAAACATTTTTTTTTGAGATCACATCCAAGAAAATGCAAGCCGCCATGGTACAAGTGGGATCAAAATGCATCTTTAATATTCAATCACAAGACAGTATGAAAACATTAAAAGCAATGGCAGAAACACATCCACAAATTTCCTTCCCATACAAAGAGGACCTCCACTGTATATCTTCCTGAAAAAACCCACAAGATGTAACTCAATCCGGAATGTTTAGTTGGGCTACATTATCTGTCATGAAGCTTTATGATTATGGAACTCATACGAAATGCGAACTATTGAAACTACTTGAGAAATCAAAACATGAAATAATGGATAAATTCAACGAAGCGATTATGGTTTATGATTACATACAGTTTCGATCTTCAAAAACCCATCGCTGAGGACCTCCACCTTCGTAGAAGAAATTGAACTCATGAAACTCCTCCTTAGCATCTTCAATTCTTCAAGTATTATACCAATTCAATATAACAAACAAAACTTCATTATAACGTAGGATTCCTCCGTGATCAAACACACAATTATTATCATCTTCTTACATGTGTTTATGTGAACATTATAACCAAAACTCTTGAAAATTGGTGCAGGGTAAACATACATGTGCTAAATTTAAGGGGCATCAGAATCAGGATGAGGACCAAGATGACCAGCAATGTCCTATAAATATATTATAATCACAAGTGCGATTTTCACATGCAAAGAACTACATCAAAGTGTATCATTTTTTTTAAAAAATGAGAGTACTCACAGAAAGTATTCATCACACATATCATATGTGCTTAAAACCAAATTCCACTAACATCACTAATATATCCAATTCAATGCATATTTGAGGTAGTATCACATATTTACATGAACACCTTCCTAGTTAAAATTTAAAATCAAACTTGTAGAAAGCATGTAATTAACTGCATGATCTCAATACAAGGCTTTACCTGCAATTTGGGAAATAGGGTTTCAGCTCTGAAATCCAAGAATGTTAGAAAAGCAAATACATACAAATTTCAGAAAGCTAGATAAGAAAAAATAAAGTAATCCTACTTAACAACAGATTAAATCTAATTATACAAGTTAGTTTTGCAATGGAATGAACCCAATTTTTATATAATATGAACTTTTCTAAAACACTATACCTTTTTGAAATAAAATATTTTTAATTGGTCCCTTTTCAAAAAAAACATAACAAAGGTGATTTTTTTTCAAAACAGTCTTGTTAAAACAACCAAAGTAATTACAAACTAGAGTTTTTAATAAATAAGGTTTTTATAAAAAATAAATATTTTATAAAAAAACTTTTAACCTAATATTTGAAAATAAAACTATTTAGATAAGAGAGTTAAAAAAATAGTGTGATAGTTTTATTTATTGAACCATTACGTATATATAATTTTAGACATATCTTATATAAAATATCATAGTGTAACTCTTCGTGTTTATTACTAACTATAATCCGTTTAGTGAATGAGTTTCTATCCTATCTATTTATTTATCTATCTATCTATAATAAAGATACACTATATGAGACGTGACACAATTATAAGCCTCATCATACTGATTTTCTTATTTCTCTTTATAATTAATAATAATAATATTGAATGTTAATAATATTACTCATATCATTTTTAAATTAAAAAATGTATACTTTAATAATGTAAAACCTATTATTTTTTATTAAAAACACACTTTTAAAAACAAAAGTTTTATAAAATCTATGTATACTAATAAATAAAAGTTTTCTAAGACACTTGTTAAAGCATCAATTTTTTACTTTCCCGCCTAAATGAAATACTTTGAAATGTGCTCTCAACTATCTATGGAAATGATTTTAGTTTAGTATTTTAAATTAATATGCCAAATATTTTATTATCATCAAATTAAATTGTGGATTAATTTCTTTAAATAAATTAGTAGACATAATTTATTACCAATATATGTTAAATAAAAAAATGTAATATTACACTTTTAATCCATGAATATACACAACTCTCCTTTTAAAGAAATATTTTTGCAACGCCTCTGATTTTTGCTGCCTTACTTCTTCTACGAGCACGACTATAACGATTGAATGTTAGGTGGTGTTTGTTTTTTGTCAGAAGTACTTCCTGATCTATTTTGTCTGCGCCGCGCAGACCACGCGCAGACGTTAAGGCCTGCAGACTGTTTGTTTTTCAGAAGACCTTTCACTAAAAAAGGTCTTCCTGAGGTCTGCATGAGACAGACATAGACCATCCACTTCTGCAATCTTCTAACCTCTTCTTCACCATCAGCCACACACCCACCCGCCACCGCCACCGCTGGCCCACCCGCCACCGCCGCCCCACCCACCACCCCTCACCCAGCCGACAACACCTCCACCGACAGATACAACTGATCACCATCGCGACTCACCTCCACAATATCAAACCAGAAGAACAGCACCTTCACCCCTCACCCCCGCCTAGCACGCTAACCGAAGAATCGATTTCGACTTTTTAGCAATGTCGATCAATTGGGAAATTGGGAGATCAAGATCCGATTTTCTCCACAATGTAGAATTTTCGGGCATCGGAGAGAAGGGGTTCGTCGGAAGGGGTGGCAGCCGCAGAGGATCAAGGGTTCCGGCGGGGGAGAGGGTGGCAGCAGCGGAAGATCAAGGGTTTCGCGGCGGCGGAGGACGACGGTGGACAGGCGGCGAAAGGGGTGTAGTTCATGTACTGGTGGAGGAGGTCAGGGTGGTGCCGGCAGGCGGAGGCGATCGGAGAGAGTTGGGTGTACCATAAAAGGTCCGATGGGACGGTGGTGGTGGTGGTGGTGGTGGTGGTGGTGGAGAGAAGGAGGAGGAGGGAGATAACGATGGTGGTTGAATTTTTTATTTTTAATTACATATTAATTTTTTAGTCTGCAGATGTTAAAAAACAAATAGTATTTTTCTTGCAAACTGCAGACGTTTGGTCTACCTCTTCTCCTGCAGATGTCTGCAAATGTGGTCCGCAGATTGCAGACATTTTCCTGCAAAAAAAACAAAAAGCACCTTAGTGTTTTGAACAGACCATTCGCTTTGCCAAATGTTATTAGATCAGGTTCGCATTTTTTTATATGTGGTCATGTTACTACATATACGATTCTGAATTAACAAATTATATATGGTGATGTTACTATATGTCTAACGTTTTACGTGAAATTTTATTTATTAATTCAAATTATATAGAGTTGCAAAGTATAATTTAATTTCTTTATATTCTTCATATAGGAACTTTTAATATCAATTTATTATTTTGTATTTAAGCACATTAATTTATTATTTATCTTGTTTTTCTGTTTTAATATAATTAATTATGTTGAATATATATAGATGGTGAAATATATTAATAATAGAACTCATAAAAATATGTTAACACAAGATTGCTCAAAAATTGATATTTCCTAAAACTACATCTTTACAAACCAATTACTTTAAATAAACTTTCTTAATAATAAAAGGAAAAATAATACAATTAAAACTACTAGCAGGTCTTAGACTCCTCGTAGTGGAAGCAAAATAGGCGTTAAACATGGTGATGTGGCAAGCCTATATAATGCCAATGCCACTACAATTAAATTAAAATTGAGCGTCATTTACAATTTCACCAACATTTTAACGGCGCCATACTCAAAATTGTCTATATATAAATATAAATATATATATATATATATATATATATATATTAATCTTTTTAATATTTTCAAATGCTTTTCATTATACTCTTTCATAATTCACTCAATAATTTTCTTATATTTTGTAGAATATAAACCAACTACTCAACAATTTAGATTATTGTGTGGTGGTTGAGGCGGTAGTTATTAAAGGTGTTCGAGTGAGGGTAAAACTTTTAGTCGAGCACGTTCAAACGTCACGACCGAAACTGCGTAGAGGACAACCGCCACTAGAACGGGGTCGTGCGGAGGCGCATAACCGTCTGATGCAAGATATTTTATTGAAAAACCTTTGTATGATAAAGTTACCTTCCGATGTCATTTTTTAAAATAGTATTAAATATTCTTTTTATGTTTACGAAACACTTTAATATTTTATTTTTATACTGTTTATTGATACGTAGGGAATACTCAAAAAGACTCAAAATTTTGGCCTCATGTTCGAGATAAATTCTACATTAAAATATGGCGTGATTTATATCGAAATTCCGACCAAATTTCTAGAAAATGGTCGGCTATGCGAACCAAACTCACTCACTTCAACAACATTTATAATCGGTTATTAAATAATCGATCAAGTGGGTCTAGTGATGTCGACATCAGGAACGAGACGCTATGAGATTTACAAAGACGAGTATAAAATATCGTTTACCATGGTAAAAACATAAGAGTTATTGAGGAAGTTGATAAAGTGGCATCTAGTTCCTCCGCCAAAGGTTCGTGGATCAACTAAAAAAGAGAGATTTTGATCTCCCCGAAGAACCAGTTCTCCGGATTGATAGAGATAAAACTAAAGAAAAGACGAAGGCCCAATCCTTATCGTACACCTCGACTACAATAAATCCCCAGATAATATCTCACATACTAAGCTTGGATTCTAAAATTGATCATTTACTCGGGTTAAGAAAGGTCCAACAAATCGATAGAGATTTTGCTTTTCTCAAAAAACACTTATCTAATTTACCACTCGAAGATCATGCTATTTTCGAGCGAATGAAGAATGAAATCCGTGCCAAATATCGTACCAATGAGTAGTCGTTTATTTGAAATGTTCTAGTATTTTATTTTATTTCAAATATTTTTTTCTTACTTCAAATGCCGTCTTTTATTTATATATTATAATAACTTTTATTTTATTAAAATATTATAGTATTTTATTGTGTGATTTTATTCGATTAAAATGATTATGTTTATTGAATATTAAATTAAAAAGCAATTTAGTAATCAGTGCAATTAGTTAAAACCACTACATTTGATTTGAAAGAGTTTTTAGTGAAATTAATTGTGCTGACATGGTATCTACGTGTCACTTTAAGTCTTTAACTAAAAAATTAATGTCAACCACTACACTTAGTCTTAACAAAATCATTGTATTTGTCCAAAACTATAATTATATCCGTATTTATAGTAATGAATTTTGATTTTTTAGGCAAGTAAAGCATTGATTAGTTTTTTTTATTTTAATTAATATAATCTATCTATTATGATAAAACTAGATTTTAGGTTGACAATTGATATAATTCTAGACTTTCTTGATTCTAATTTTCTAGTTTCTCTCGTATCAAATACCTACATTAACTGCTAATGATATTATTTAATTCTTTTTAAAATTAATAGTTTTTTAATAAGTTAAGAAAATATCTTTTATTATTTAATTTCTAAAGAAACAACTTTGACACAATTATCACGATTCTAGATTTTCTAATTCTAATTTTCTCACTTATCTCTCCTATTAAATAATTAAATTAACTACTAATGATAATATTTAATTATTTTTAAGATTGAAAATATTTTTTTAATAAATTAAAAAAAATGTCTTTTTATAATGTAGTTTGTAACTAAACAAATTTTATAAAATTAAAATTTTTCTAAGACATCAAACTTTTTTAAAACTACGGAATATTGTAAAATAAGTGTTTTTAAAAATTGAAATTTTTATAAACCAAAATAATTAAAAGTCAAAGTTATATTTTTGGAAATGACATCTTTTCAAATGGATTATTTTGGAATAAAATGTTTACCTTTCTTAAATAAACAAAAAAGTTTAAAGAAAATTTTATCATTATTTTATTAAATTTCAATAATATATTATCTTAAAATAACATTTTATAGTTAATAAATTTTTATTATTAGCTATTTTATATTTTATTTAGTCAAGACGTGTTGTGACAACCGGCAATTTCATGTCAATACGTAAATCCGATCTAGTCATAATTATGCATATTATACATGAGTTTCAATGGAGTTCCATTTATTTAAAGTCATTTTGTGCATTGCATATTTCATGCATAGCATTACATGCGTCGTTGATTTGGCGTAATTATTAATTTACACATGGTAAAACCTAGGGCTGCAAATGAACTGAACGTTTAACGAACAGTTCGTGAACCGTTCGGCGGGAAGTTCGTTTATGTTCGTTCATTTAGTAAATGAACGAACACGAACAAGAAAATTTCGTTCGTTTAATTAAACGAACGAACATGAACACGAGTCGTGTTCGTTCATTTATGTTTGTGAACGTTCGATAATGTGTTCGTTTATGTTCGTTAATGTCCGTTCGTAAACGTTCGGCAATGTGTTCGTTTATGTTCGTTAATGTGTTCGTTTATATTCTTAATTTTTGTGTCAGTTATTTTTATGACTATTATATCAAGTATTTTTTTTATATTTATGTTAAGTACTTGGTTGTTTTTTATTGATTTTGTGTGATGTTTGTAATATAAACGCAAATTTTATTCTAAAATAAATCTATAATCATTTGTATTCGTTTGTGTTCATGAGTTTTTTTGCGTTCGTCATGTTCATGAACAGTTGTTTGTGTTCGTTTGCTTATAATTGTGTTCATTTGAGTTTGGTAAGTGTTCGTGAACAGTTCATGAACATGTTCGTTTTCTTAATGAACGAACACGAACAAAGAATCTCGTTCGGTAAGTGTTCGTGAACAGTTCATGAACAAGTATATTTCTTAACGAACGAATAGTACAACCGGCTCACACTAGCGTTGGTGATAATTAATATATACTTACTAATAAATACTTTAAAGTGTTACAAAGTATTTTAGAATCCAAAGTAAATACATTAGAAAAGTTTAAATTTATAAATAAACCTAAACGCGTAAATTGATATTTTACCTGAAATGAATACTTTTAACGTCACTGCCACCAAATTAAAAATTCTATTCTTTTTAAATGCACTAATTTGTAATACTAAAATGTCGAACATATAAACTAATGCTAGTGAACGATCGGGTCTAAAATGTAAATTCCTTTTATATTACTTTAATAAAAGATTAATTATACTCGCGTCTAACACATACCCTCTACAACCTTTGTAGTAAACAATATATTACATAATTACACTACAAAAGAAATGTCAACTTTCTTTCCTCTACTCAATCCTCACGAAAATACACTCATACACACACTTTCCAAGTTGGTTTGGTAATCCTTAAATTTACCCTATTAATGTTTATGACCTTTTTACAAGAACATTTTTCCATCATGTTTTTTTAACCCCATTTACGGTCAAGAAGACCTCTTTCTTTTCTTCATTTTGCTAACAAGCTAAGACACACACCTACCTACATGTACCTATTTTGGTGAAATTATTGGTTGACTTTGATTATATCAAGAAGTTTTCTTATATGTAAATAGCTCTTCTCTTAAAAGACTGTATTCTTATTATTTACCAAGATGACTTTTAGCCCAACACCCCTCCCCCATCACGTTTGTTTGCCTGCACCCAAACCTCAAAAGTCTTTCTTTCCTTACAAAATTATGAACTTTATAAATATGAAGTAAAATTATCATAGTTCAGTCACATCTTAAACTACCACACTCCACCTATTATTCCTCCACTCTCAAGACTGATCAACACAACTTCATCCATATTCATTTATTTCTCAACTTTACTCCAAAAGATTTAAGTGTACTCAAGCCTCTCAAGTGAAGTTTAGAAGCTTCTTGGTGTTCTCAAGCTACATTCCCCCTCCTCCTTGCTAGCTTCTAGTGAGAACACATCTTTCTATTTCTCACTAAATACTTACGTTTATGTTTCACAATCCACTAATTTCATGTAACTATTTTTCTCCAACAAAGTGCTAATTGTTAAAAAAATGATAACTTTTGAATGCACATAATTATAGGGGGTTATGATTTTACATAAACATGCTATGTTTACAAAATGGTAGTTCATAATGTTAAATTTAAATGTGTATGTTTAGATCCTTACAAGTCTATGGGTTATTTATTTGTATGGTAAGTTGGTTGGAATTTTAAATATAAAAACCTTGTTAAATTGGATGCGTGGGTTTTACTAAGCATTTTGGTTTTATTAAAGTTGGACTCAAACTCTAGCCTTAACTCTTTTTAAAAGAAACGTATACACATGTTGTAATATGTCAAATGATGAAAAAAGAATTACTCACAATGATAGTTATTTAAAAAGATTATAAAAAAACTAAGTGTATACATTAATCTTGAAAACCATGTTTATATTTCATGATATATATATATATATATATATATATATATATATATACATATATATATCTTAATAGTATTAAAATATCATTGCAAACAAAAGCATATATTTTGCTTAACAAAAAACTGATACTACTTTGTTAGTAAAACTCTTAAAGTACATTTTGTAAAAATAATATAAAAATTATTATTTTTACTTGATTATATGACGTATTTCAAAACACTACTTAGGATAAATATATATAATATATTTATTTACCGTTTGTGACAAGTTACGACTCGGGTCCAGTCAAAATAATATTTAGTTACCCAAATAATATGTTAACTTTGAAATACATGAGTTTTCGTACACACTCGAATGAAATATAAATTATTAATATTTTTTTCTAAGTAATATATATTTCATAATTATCAATCGTATCACCAACTCATCGACGAGTCAAACACTTTATTACCAAGTATGTGGATGAAATAGTTACATGCTCACATTTCACGTAGTAATAATTAGTTAGACATAAGTTGCCTTAGTTATTCTAGGGCGAGCTTAGGTTGGATTTTCTTGAACACTTTGGATACTTGCATTTCCAAGCCTAATCACTCACCTGACATGTGAGTTTCACGATCTCATTTTTACTTATTTTCCTCTTGGGGGAGATTACATGCAAATTATTATTTTCTTGGACACAATTACTTGTCAATGATTTCAAATGTTATATAAGTTGTTACTTACCGTATGAAGTCCCCTTTTATTGGACCGTTAGTTTATTTCCCAAAGCGAGGTAATCATAGATAGTACTATTAGGTTTGACTACCCCCACCCGGGTTAATTACCCCTAACCTTAACTGGAGGTCTAAACGGGTGCATTATTAGCCTGTTCACCCCGTGCTTACGGTAGGCGCGGGTAGGGGCAATCTATTACAGTTACAGTCTAGCTTCGGTTGGGTGCTTATATAATATTAAAATATTGTATGATCGACAATCAAATCATGGAAAGACTTGTGGTCCATTACACTATTTACTATTACTTTAAAACCTGTGAACTTATTAACTTTATGTTAACATATTTTCATGCATGTTTTCTCATGTATTTGATATTTGCATCAAGTTAAGCTAGCATGGCTCACATCGCATTTAGGGCCATTCATGTTGTTGGGACATTATTTCTGTAGTTGTTGTGTTTTGAAAACAATTTACATTAGTTATACTACTTCTGCAATTTAACTCTGAAAATAATTATGTACTTTTGAACTTAATTGCAACGTATGTTTTACTAAATCGTGTAGTGGTCGATCAATGACTGTGATTCCATGATTTTCATGTCCCGCTGGAAACCGCCGATTGGGGGTGTGACAGGTGTATACACGAGGTCTAACCTGGTAAATAATAATGCCTGGACTAAGCTAAGCTAGTGATAAAAGAATAAGTGAATACTTCTATCCATATAAATATATTTGTTCTGCTATGCTTATTGTATTATTTATACTATATTATAAGAGAAATAGTCAAATAAAAATGGCTTTAAAACTAAAAAGTGTAAGAAGTACTCTCAACTATCCATCTTGTTAATCAATGGTTTCGATAAATTCGTAGAAAAATATGTGTAATCTAATTGATATCGGTTGCCCATCTGCAGTAGCATGTTATGTCTATAGGGTTAACCAAATGCTAAAAAGAGTTAGACTTTGAATAAACTTCTAAAGATGTCAAGATTTACCAATGTTAGGGTGTTTTAAACCTATTTATGCATAGTTTTTTAAGTACATATGGGTACTAAAACGGCATGTATTAGTATACCATTTGCTAAACCTTTTTAAAAATAAAATATTTTTCAGGTAAATCACCTTGCATGGATGAAAGGGATAGAATGGGCCTCAAGATTGAAAAAACAAATAACGAACTATGGTTTTGGAATAACTCGTTTGTGTGTTAAGAGATAATCAGATTATGACTTATTATGTTTACCAATACTTACAATACTTACATTCCATGTTTGTAATCTATAAATTATGTTGTAAACTTTCGTAAAGGCTTTGGAAACGCTCATGCACTAGGGTTTTAAAATTTAAATAAAATTAGGATCATTAGTGATTTTTCTTACTCTAATAAAAAGGTAATTATAGAAGACGCGTGTCATTTAACTAAAGCACAAAGAACTATTTTTTGACACCCAAATGATCATTTGTTTGGCCCATTTAATGTTTTTCTTTATTTCCAAAATTTAATCTTTTTATTTTTACATATTAATAAAATCTAGAAAATAATTAAATATATTAAAAAGTTTAATAATGAAAAACATAAGTTTGTTAACTATAAGTTATAGAAACAAAGATTTGTTAACTCTATAAGAACATTCTTAAAAAAATTCTAAATAGTTTCTTTTTGTTATATACGATATGAATAAATTAGATTACAAATGTATTTTTTGTAATTTTATTTCTAGTTTTATTGTAATATTAAATTACCAACCTTGAAATATACCCATAAAAATAATTGAGTAGTTTGGGTTATGTTACTACCAATTTGGGTATAAACACACGCCTTAATATTAATTGCTAGTTGAATGAACAGTTAAAATCTTTAAATCTATCACATACTTGTGTAAGTGTCTTCATAATATTTTAACATCTTTTTTCTACCACCATTGCATTTATATTTTCACTTTCAACTGTTTCACTCATCTGTCTGCTTTGCTCCATTTATGGTTTTCTCTGCCTTCCTATTCTGCTCGATGAGTGTTTGTTAATGTTGTGTTCTTGTATGGAGGTTCGGTTTATTGTATGTCCCTATGCCCTAGATGTTGGCCTTCGATGATTTTTTGTCCCAGTTGTGCTTTCATGATTTTATGGAGTTACTTTATGATCTTTATCCCATGTGTTTGTGGCCTAGATGTTGGGGTTCGGATCATGTCATTTGATTGTAGTGGTTCTGTGTTTCTTATTTCGATTTTATTGTATGGTTATGTATAGTGTCTTCATTGGTTGATAATGCATGGGTTGTTCGATTGCTATGAAATTGGGTATTGTTTGCTTGCTTTCGTCACTTGATTTGCCGATGCGGGTGTAGGGGATTCTGATTATACATTTTACAAAGACGATTTTAGATGCTTTGATATTTTTTGTGGCATTAGTGGTATTTAGATGTATGCTTTGTATTCAATTCGAAGCATGTTAACGTTGTGTAATAGTTGATTGATTTATTACAGTGATATAAGGTTTTGTTCACAAACATGGTTGCTCATTGCTTTTGTTTTATACCCAACACCATTGCAAAAGCCTTATGTTTATGTTGTTTTCCTCTGTTTATGTTGTTTTGATGTTGTAATTCAACGAGGCAACCTTAGTAATCCAGAGGCTACTTAACCAGGGGTTTTATTGTTTGGTCTTGAAGCTAATTGCTCATGTCAAGCCAATTAATCCGGTAGTTACATATATGGAACCCATGTTTTTTATAGTTTTCATTTATAATATGGTTTCAAATAGATCCCTCCCCTATATATATATATATATATATATATATATATATATATATATATATATATATATATATATATATATTAACATATTTAATTCGAATCATTTTCTTTAAAAATATGTGTTTCACCATATTTGTGATGTTTTGATCGTAAAATTTATGTTTCAGGCGAAGTCGACGGAGTACTCGCCGGCACCTCAGCCACAACCGCCGGGAAACTTTTCAATGGTACATTTTGCTGCCTCAATTTCTCATTTAATATGAATGCCAAAACTTAAAATGATGGTAAATTTTATCTTTTTTTAAGTTTTATAAATTAACTAATTTATGAAACTTACAGAACTACTGAACTATATAAAAGGGTTAGGCTAACCATACCTTTTTTCTATTACTTGTCACACTTTCCCCCTCAAGAAACAATTTTAAAATTTGTCATATTTTACCCTGGAAAAAAACTTTAGTTATAGAAAAAATGTTTTTTTTTTCAAATAAGTTTCATACACTTTTTATAAAACATTATAAAAACATGTTGAAAAATAAATATTTTTATAAAAATTAATATAACAGTTTCTAAAGTTAAAAAAACTTTTAAAAATATCTTTACAATTGGAAATAGACCTAAGAACCTAATTCAATCGATTAAACTGATTTATTCAGTTCGGTTATCCGGTTAAACTTGTTAAATCGTTTATTATTCGATTTATACGGATAATTGAACCAAATAAGAAATATTTTGTGTAATCGTTTATTGAAGTGAAAACCAAATAATGATTTGATTTGATTTTTACAGTTACGGATACGATTCGGTTTCCGGTTATTTTTTGTTTTTGGCCTTTTTTGAACACTCCTAACCACTACAAATAACATTAATAAAAGAAAAAAATATAAAGTCTAAAAGTACTAATAAATAGGTAAAACCTAAAAAAACTAGTTTAACATATTAAGGGGTGATATGATAAATAAAAAAAACATAAAAGCAAAAATTAATTACAGTATAAACTAAAATACTTTAAACGAGTCAAATGTACAGGTCAACATGTTAGCTAACGAGCGAACCAATAACAAAAACTTATCTTTGCTCGGCTAGAGTAGTTCACAAATCAAGCTGAGCGACTAGATTCATTTAAGTATGAGCAGTGACAGAGCTTGAACACCCCCATGAGGGGGCGAGGGCGAAATTAAATTTTTTTGTGGAGGGCAAACTCGACATATATATATAAATTTAAACTACCGAACCAAAATGTACACTAACAGACCAAAAATGTATACTACCCCAGGGGAGGACCAAAGAGCATCACCTTATATAAAATCTTATTTATCTAAACTAAAATACTTAGAATATTGTAAACAGTTAAATGATTTTTGAGTATTTTACTTTTTATCTAAGTTTTAAAATTTGATTTATTTAAATTGTAAAACTATAAAAACCTAAATTAATTGTTGGATCTAATGGATTTCAAATAATTAATTACAGTATGGGGCCACTCCAGGCAGCCTTAAACCCCAAGGTACGTATATAAATTTCTTCTTCCTCTTATTAGATATTCAAAACGATCAGATTTGCAGTTAAATAGTTAAACCTATCGATAAAGATATTTATATTTATATCTATATATAATACTAAAAGAGTAACTTATGGGAACGCTTTGTATATTTCTAGGCCCCGTAAGTTTATTATTCTCGACTCTCTCTCCTCTTAAAAAATTACATAAATTAAGAAACATTAAATAATTTTAATTTTTTTAGAATAATTTTTTTAATAAATTAAGAAAGATGTCTTTTTATTAATTTTATTTTTAAAAAACAATTTTTTATACAATTAAATTTTTTTTCTAAAACATCTAACTTTTTTTAAAATATAAAATATTTTAAAATTAGTATTTTTAAAAAGTAAATTTTTTTATAAACTAAAAATAATTAAAATTCGGAGTTATAATAAAAAAATTAAAAATAACATTTTTAATACTGTTTGTTTTGAAAAAGATATTTAATTTTTTTTGGAAAGAAAGTTTAAAAACAAAAGTTTAAAAATTGATATCGTTATTTTATTACTTATAGTTATTACTCATATATAATTTTAATCATATCTTATTTTATATTATCATTTTATACTTCACAAATTTTCATTATATTAAATATTTTATTTTTTCAACCCGTATAATACACGGATTTACTAAAGTTAGTATTAAATAAATAATAATGAACAACAAATCAGATATATTACGAAAATTTATAGCCCGATCCAACCCGATTCAATACTATATCTTTATATTTGATTACAGGGTCAAAATAATTCAAAATTGATCTAATATTGCACATAACTTTTCAGTGTATATTATTTAAATTTTATTTTTTTCATACTAATATCCTCACATCAACTCAATATCTAGCTCACGATTTGACCCGTTAAAAATATTCCTTTTAAGTCTAAAAAAAGACTGTTTTCTTTGCCTGTATATTTCGCTATAACAATAAACAAAAGTTAAGGTCAATCTCTGTCAAGTATTGTTTTATACTTGAAATAGCCTATTTTTACGCATGATCAGCTTTATGACATCTTGTCACAAATTAAGAGTAAAGATGGATTGAAGCTTTTAGCTTTAGATAATGAGTGTAAACTTACTAATGTTACTACAAATATAGTTTACAAGGACGTTTTTGCTCATTTGTGACCTTATAATCAAAAGTTGTTAAGTCTTATTTAATATATAACACACTTGATTTTATTTTTATTTTTATGTTATTTAATAATTAACTATTCACACTTCCGTGTAATACAGGTGTAACTAAAACTAGTACATCATAGATAATTTGTCAGTAAAGTTTTATGAGAAAATAAATGTCTTTTTATTATAATCTACGTCCAATCCTAGATGTGAACAAGTCTTTAAAAACAAACTAAGCAGTATCATTTCCTGAAACATGTTAAAAATAATGTCAACAATATGTTGGTGAGTTTCCATAGTTTTAGCATACATAAATATATATAAAAGATGGTAATTCACGTCATAGGTTATTGAATAAAGTAAGTAAAGATGGATGAACAAATGTAACAATCAAACCTTGACAAATATGGCCATTACAAGATTAAACGATTAGCTAAGTGTATTTGGTTCCCATAGTGCTCAAAAATACGACACTAGGAGCCGGCAATAACCTCGGCTTTAGCACCAAATAGGCTTTCAGGCCCATAGATCTATGACGTCGCTAGGCTAGCAATAGTTAATGATTGTATCTTACAAGAGTCATCACATGATAATTACAAGTGTTCAAATAATCATCACAACATAAAATGAATTGCACAAGTGTTACAAGATTAAAACGTATTTACAAGTGTATTTATGATACGTTTAACATGTTTCACCCCAAAAGTGTGAAATAATATAAAAATGGGTATGAAAACTCACTTGGTATAATAAGGATGTCAAATAAGAAGGTCTTGTATATATGCCGAGGATTCACTAACGTTCAACCTAATTGAACGTCGTATTAAATTAATCATGGTTTTTATAATGTTAACGGTACTCGGGAATTTACGGTTAAAAATTTGGGATTTTTGGATAGCAATGTAATGTTATAACGATGTTATTTATAAATCATTTAGGCCACGATTTTAAATTGTATAGATATATTTTATTATTATTTTAATATTTAAATGGTTAAATAAGAATTTTTGGGATAAAATCCATTAATAAGAACTTAAACTTTTATTGTCAAAGAATTATTATTTATATTTAATACAATAGTAAATTTGTAATTTTTAAATGATTAAGATAGATGCACATTTTAAATATGTACATATACACATTTATTTTCTTTTCAAATCTATAATTCGAACTTGTAAGTATATTTTATAAAAATGAAGAATTTATTGAATTTCAAGTTCTTGGGAATTAAAGAAGATTAGTTTCTTTACGATTTCAAAGTTAATAGTAAATTAGATTTTATAACAATTTATATAATTTCCAAGATAAAAAAAAGAATAAAATTTATTAATTAAATTTCTAGGAAATTTAAGAGGAAATAATTTTATTTGGTTTTTGATTGAAAATGATTTTTATATAATTAATAATAATCATTAATATGTTTTTCTGAATTTTAATAGCGAAGAATTACATTTAAAAAAAATAATTGCAGGGACTCGGGTTCGAACCCGGGTCCCCTGCCTCCCGCTCTTAAGCCTTAACCAACGGGCCAAGACCCTGTTTTATGTTATAAAACACAAATCAATTAATATAACATTTTTCCAAATAAATCCCCCAATTTCCCACAACCCTAGTTCTTGATTCGATTCCATTTGAACCAGGAAACGATTTTGAAAGTGAAGTTAGCATTAGGGCTTTTATTCCCCACATGGAATCGAGGGTTTAAGTGTGATCAATTACCGGTAAGTAGATGGAATTGATGATGGTTAGAAGAATTAAAAATCCCGACGGTGGTAACTTCGATTTACGAAGGTAATGGTGTTTATAATCAAATTTGATGCACCAGACGCTTCTAAGGGTGCATATAATCGAAAGCCCTCTGCCAATTTTGTATTAGGATGCACCAAAGTTGGGATTCGGTTGAGTTGCAGGTTCGAATGTTCTAGGAATGGTTAATTCGGTGGAAGAGTTAATTTCAGATAAAATTGAGAGTGTGTGAAGCTTTGCAACGTTCATATGATGATTAACCCTTATTGTAAACACATGATTAGTTTCGTTTCATGTTGATTAATGTTGTTGTTCTTGATGGTTTTCGGTTTCAATCGAACGGATTGAAAATCAGTGATTAATATCAAATTAATGTTGTTGTAGTGTTCGAAACGGTTGCGCGATTGTAATGGGGTGGTTTAATTGAGTTAAATTCGGGTATATCGGCCGATTTAGGGGTGGCCGGAGCTCGGCCGGAGCCCCGCCGGGAATTGGCCGGAAAAACGGGAGAAAAGATTTGGGTTTTAAAATTTACACGTTTGGTCCCTGAATTTTTTTGAATCTGTCAAGTAAATTCCAAAATTTTAAAACTTAGTTTACAAAATTTCAGTTTGGTCCCTGAGGTTTTTAAATGTTATTATTTTATGCCAAAATTTACTTATATTGTTTTTTATTTATTACTAATTATTATAATTACTTAATATTATTAGTATTATTATGTTATTATTATTATTATTATTAGTTATTTAAATATTTAATTATAATCAATTATAATAATTCCAAGAATTTACAAATAAGTCCTCGTACTTGCATTAATAATAAATCACATCCTTAACGATGATTAATAACCATCTAAATAAAAATTACGAGAGTTCACACATCAATGGTAACTCTTTTGGTAAAGAACAATGGGGGCAGTATCCGTAAAAAATGCTTAATCCTAAAACCAGTTCTTATCTTTTGTAGTAATGATGGAACAATAACGTACAACCTTTCGAATCGCTTCATACGTAGTTTAGACAAGCAGTTACCTGGGCATTGTTTTTTGTACAAAAATATGTAAGTAGTCACCAAAAGTTTCTAACCTAAACGGGTGTGTGATGTGTAATACAATTTGTATAACAAAACTTTCCCTTCAAATGCACAAATGCACAAAAAAAAACGTTCACCTTACTAAAATGCACTACAACCACTTCGCCATAATTATACACCAATCGCCCAACATGATCAGGGATATACCTAATTTAATTTAAATAGAACTAAGGTGTGAGATAATCGTTGTTTGATATAATATGAATAGTTTATACACTTTGGTTATAACTCTTCTATCTTTACCGTTATTCACAAGGATAATAAATATTATTTGAGATAAGTGCAGTGACTAAAATAAAAATATGCCAAGTGTACAACAACAAGTTTTTTTAAGTCACAAACAAAGTTTTTATTAACTTTTGACTTATTAACTTTTAAAAAATTAATAAATATGTTTAGAAAAATTTTAAAAAATTAATTTTAAAAAATCAAAAATTACTTTTTGATAAAATAAAAAATATCAAACACCAATTAAAGCCTTTCACTTTCCATTAGAAAATATTATAGGTTGATTTAACTAGTATGCACACAAAATTGCTGATAATGGAGGTACAATGGTGCTTATGGTGATGATTTCTAGGGTTTTAGTGTCGATGGTGTTTTGTTGAACAACGTTGCGACGATCCCCTTGAAGGATTAAAGACTGTGATTGCAATTTACGATGCATTTCATGGTAGCAGACTTTCTAAGTGAAATTACATTCAAATCCACTCGTGATTACTGATGATCTTCGTGAAATTCTGATCACATTTTGCTTCTAGCTCTTCGAATCGTCTTCTTTCTGTAAAACCCCTTTTCTGCGAAACGATTAGCGTTTGCGAGCTTAGGGTTTTGTCGAAAACCCTCGTTTCACTGTACTTTCTTAGGGTTTTTGCTTTTGTACTTCTGGTTTGCTGCACAATCGCACAATGGCTAGGAAAAAGAGAATGTCTAAACGAGAAGGTGACTTTTTGTTGATTTTGATCTTCATCTACTGCGTTTTTTTCTTTCATTTTGCTCTCTTACTTATCTGTGTGCATGTTTTTGTGTTTTGATGATTGAAGTTGAAGTCGATGAGAGGGTAGAGGCTGAAGACATTGACGATGAAGATCTTGGTATGTAACCTTTGGATGATTTTGGATGTTTGTTTATATTCATGGAATTATAGTGTTGATATTTCAAGGTTTTTTAGGGTTTACCTGTTCGCCCTGTTTATCGGTATGATTTGTTTAGTTTGTGTCTCAAGGCGTTATGTGATATTTTTGTTCCTTTTTCTTCTTTAACATTTTCTGCTACATGCATGCTTTGTGTTTTTTGATGCGTTATGTGATACTTATGTGGGTATTGTTAAGATGATTCCTTATATTACTTCCCCTGGTGGCCTGGTGTCTTCACATTCTGTCTTTGTTGCTGTATATGTTCTAATTCATTTCTTTTTATTATTTTCTCCTTTGGTTTGAGGTTTTTATATGATCCTGTTTCTTGCCTTGACCAGACGAGTTTGAGAATGACGGTTTCATAGTGAATGACCTTGATGAAGAAGACGAAGATGACATGAAAGTCATCAATGATGAGAACCGAAAGAAGAAAAAGAAGAGGTAAGTTCTGTATATATTATTAATTATTATTGCATTGTTGCCTTTTTTAACTCCTGTTTTGCCAATTTAAAAGGGGATTAAAGAAGGATTTTGATCTTGATGAAGATGATTACGAGCTTATTGAAGAAAACACTGACCTTCGTCACCTAAAACGTGTAAGTCCCTTGATCCACTTCATGATTCAAGTAATATTTCAACACTTTGATTTCTTTTTTTAATTAGGTTAGGTATTTTTATTATTTTGTTTTAAAATTTTTTGCTTTTTAAATCTAACAGGATGGTGGGAGTTTTAATCGGTTGAAGAAAGCAAGGACTACTGCTGATGAAGGTTCTTCAGGGTTTTTTGACGACTTATTTGGAGTTGATGATGGTAGCTTTAAATACCAAACCTGTCATATGATTGCAATGGAACGAATAACTTTATTTCAATATAAAATCTTCTGCAATTTCTAGGTCCATTTCTAGATGAAAGTGCTGGAGAAGATGAAATGGCTGACTTCATTGTAGAGGACGTCGAACCAGATGAACATGGTGGTCCATCAAGGTAATGGTTTTGCTGTTGAATTTTTATTTAAATATTTTTTTTAGTTGTTTCACTGTTGATGCTTTTGCATGTAATGCAGAATGCCTAATGTTGGTAAGAAAAAATCAAAACAGCCAGCAGAAGCTTCTTCTCATGACATATTTGGTGATCTTGATGAGCTTTGCAAGTTGGGACCCACCAAGGTTAGCAAATATGATGAAACCAGTGAATCAAAGGAAGCGAAAGTTGAAGATGAATTTGAACCCATCATTAATTCAGAGAAGTACATGACCAAGAAAGATACCCATATTAAGAAGTCGGACCTTCCTGAAAGAATGCAGGTTTCTATCTTAATAACATATTATTGCATATTTTTCAATATACACATTTGATTTGTTGATAATTATATACGTTATGATTGTAGATGTCTGAGGAAATCACTGGACCTCGATCAACAGATGCTATGAGCATAGACAGAGAGAGTAACTGGATTCTTAATCAACTTAAAATGGCCAGAGGAGGTAGTAATACATCTGAAGAAGGAAACGGAACTGAGTTATCTATCCTTAAGGAAGATATTAAAAGGTTCTTGGAGCTTGTTCATGTTGAAAAATTCGATGTAAGTGTTAAATTTTAACTCAATGGAAACTGGAAGCTCCTATTAGAGGTTGCAATTCGACCTATGTACATATGCATGGTTTGACTTTGCTTATGTTCTATAATGGTTCAAACATGTTAAACATAAAAGACCAGCTAAAAGGAAACTGGTGGAACGGGTTGAGAGTTGCCCAAAGTGGATAAAACCTTCTAAATCTTTTTATTTGATGAACTAGGTAGTCATTGAACTAAGTTCAATGCAATTTCTGTAATCCTATCTGACACAACGTATATATAATATTTGAACAAAATGTCTCTCGGTTTAACCCCACCAAATCGTACAAAATTGTTAGTTTTGGCCCATCATTCATCTTGCTTTTTTTGGCGTATAGCTTCTATGTTTCTTTTGAAGTTGATGTGTGATATTTGTATTTTTCTACTTGTATTAGGTGCCATTTATCGCTATGTATAGAAAGGAGGAGTGCCCTAGCTTGTTTAAGGATCAAGAATCTGATATGGAGAATCAATATTCTTCTGATGAAAAACTTATGCTGAGGTGGCACAAGGTATAAATGAAAATAAGTGAAGTTTTGTTTGTAATTTGTTAAGGAATTTATATAGAAGGTTTGAAACAAGGCGGTATATTTATGCAGGTACTTTGGAATATATTGGATTTAGACAGAAAGTGGTTACTTTTTCAAAAAAGGAAAAGTGCTCTTCAGCTGTACTACAATAAAAGGTTTGACGAAGACAGAAACATATATGACGAAACTCGCCTTCACTTGGATCAGAAATTTTTCGAGTCAATCATCAAATTCTTAAATTTAGCTGAAACAGAACGGGAAATTGATGATGTGGACTCTAAATTCAATCTTCATTTTCCACCGGGCGAAGTTGTTGTGGATGAAGGGGACTTTAAGAGGCCAACGAGAAGATCTCAGTATAACATATGCAGTGAAGCTGGACTTCGGGAAGTTGCGATCAAGTTTGGCTATAGCTCTGAGGAATTTGGATCACTGATTTCTCTTGAACAAATGGTTACTGTTAGTTTTTTCTACATTATTTGCTAAATGAATATGTATTGATTCTAGTTTGCTAGTTTATGTAGAGAGATGAGCTAGAGAATGCTGATGAAGCTCCTGAAGATGTGGCATCAAGGTTTACTTGTCCAATGTTTGGTAACCCCCAAGCTGTGCTTGCAGGTGCTAGGCACATGGTATGATAGCTTTGAAACTTCGTGCCCCAAGTCTTTTAAGTTGACCCAAATGGCTTGTTTTTGTAATTTTGGGCCAACAAAACTAAAATGAGCGGAAGCTCAATAAAAAGCGAGAAACCAACTGGATTTAATTGGGCTGGAAACTGTGTTATGTGGGCCATTACTTTAGATAGGGAATGGGCAACAGGGCAATGCGATTATTTTTCACTTTCTATCTGCTGAACACAAAGTTTAAGTTACAACTTTTATTATAATCTTTTATTATTTTCATATTTTTCATAATAAATAATTTTGATACATTACTGTCTTTCCATTATTTATTATATCTTATTAATAAAAATTAATTTTGTTTCACACATGGGACCATAAAAAAGCATTAAAAGTTCTTTATTTCTTTCTATTGATAACAGTTATTACAGTTTTGTTTTCTTATTGGTTGTTTATAAAGTAGAATACAAGAATTAAGTGGTCAACCTGACTCGTTAACCTGTTTCCAGAATTGCCTGTTTTGATCCGGACATATAATTTGTTACTCGGCCTGACCAAACCTACACATTTTTGCCACCTCTAATAGAGGATTACTTGTTTGTTATCCTTTTTCCGTTTCGTACTTGTATCTTTTGTTAGTGTTCATGCTATTTCTTCGTTTTGAATCTTTTGCTTGTATGTTTGATTTGTATTTTAGGCTGCAGTTGAGATTAGTAGCGAGCCATTGGTCAGAAAGCATGTTCGTCACTTTTTTATGGAAAATGCAACAATATCAACAAGTCCCACTGCGGAAGGGAAGCAAGCCATAGATTCTCATCATCAATTTGCAGGAATCAAATGGTTAAAGGACAAACCACTGACAAAATTTGATGATGTACAGTGGCTTCTTATTCAAAAAGCTGAGCTTGATAATCTTATCCAAGTTTCTCTAAAGCTTTCTACAACTTCCCATGATAAATTAATTAGTGATGCTAATGATTATTACCTCAGTGGTGGTACCGGTGAATCTGTTATATTGTGGAATGAACAACGAAAGCAGATTATAAAAGACGCATTTGATGGTTTTCTTCTACCTTCTATGGAGAAAGAAGCAAGATCCTCGTTAACAAGTAGGGCGAAAAGTTGGCTACAAATGGAATATGGAAGGTTATTATGGGACAAAATGTCGGTTGCACCTTATCAGAAAAAGGGGTTTGACACACCTAGGGTTATGGCATGCTGTTGGGGCCCAGGTAGGCCTGCAACAACTTTTGTGATGTTGGATTCTTTTGGGGAAGTTGTAGATGTGTTGACTGCTGGCTCTTTGAGTATACGTGGTCAAAGTGTCAACGATCAGCAACGCAAGAAAAATGACCAACAGCGAATTTTGAAATTCATGTCAGATCACAAACCTAATGTTGTTATTTTGGGAGCTGTAAGTGTGCCTTGTAGCCGGCTGAAGGAAGATATATATGAGGTTAGTGTTTTTTCTTCTAAGATGGTATTTGGATATAGGATTAATGTTTTAAAATTGATTTTGATATTGAATAATCTGAAGCAGATAATGAAGTTGCTCTTAAAAGTTAAAACAGTAGTGTTTGGATGCCGGTTGAGGTTTTAATAACTAGATAATCAAATGTTTGTGTGGCGCTTTTGGATTATTTAAGAAAGAATTAAGAAATTAACAAATAACATGATTGGAAGGAAGTTCTATGAAAAATGCCTTAATGTTTTAAAAATGATTGTGATATATAATCTGAAGCAGATAATGAAGTTGCTCTTAAAATAGTAGTGTTTGGATGCCGGTTGAGGTTTTAATAACTAGATAATCAAATGTTTGTGTGACGCTTTTGGATTTTTTAAGAAAGAATTAAGAAATTAATAATTAACATGATTGGAAGGAAGTACTATGAAAAATGAGATTCGTTTTGTGAAATAGAATTAGAATTTCCCAAATCACAACTAGGTAATACATAACCTATACTATGAACCAGTTACCTTTTTTATATTTACTTTTTCTTTCCTTGCACATAATTGAAGCGAAAGACATGCAACACCATTCATTTTTATTATTCTCTTATTATTTTTTATTTTATTTGTTTTGAACCTTGATAAAATTATTATTCTTAATTCACCAAATTATTCTCTTATTATTACTTATAGATTGTTTGTAAGATGGATGGCAATGACGTGGATGGCCTAAGTGTTGTATATGGTGACGAGTCCCTACCCCGCTTGTATGAAAATTCTCAAATATCATCTGAGCAGCTTCATTCTCGATCTGGCAAGTACTTTAACAATTTAAATTAGATGTGGCAAAATTGATGTATCAGGCAACATCTCTGAACTAGTTCGGTTGATTTAGACTGCTCTTTGATTAATTTTCTGTACATTTCTCATCACAAAAGTATTGTGCCAAATATGATCACAATTTTGTATTATTTTAATACTAATGTATGATTGTGTTCTTCTACTTAAAATGATTTAGGAGGTTTTATGCATTGAAAGTGCTCTTTGGGCAACTTTTAATGACGCATTTCCTTTTTAGTTTTTCCACCCCTCTAAAATTTATCTGTTTGGCCTGTTTAATAATGTGTCCAAATTGCCACATCTAATGTAAATTTTTGATGGAATATCAATGTATCCCTTATTATAATGGTAACTTTTTTCAGGCATCGTTAAACGTGCCGTTGCTCTTGGACGTTATCTTCAAAATCCACTAGCAATGGCTGCAACTCTTTGCGGGCCTGGGAAGGAGATATTATCCTGGAAACTTAGTCCTTTACAGAGCTTTATTACATCTGATGAGAAGTATAACATAGTTGAACAAGTAATGGTAGATATCACTAACCAAGTGGGCCTGGATGTAAATTTGGCTATAAGTCATGAATGGTTATTTGCTCCTCTACAGTTCATTTCTGGGTTGGGACCCACAAAAGCTGCTTCTTTACAAAGATCCTTAGTGAGATCTGGTTCTATATACTCCAGAAAGGATTTGTTGAACCATAATCTTGGTAGGAAAGTGTTTATAAACGTTGTTGGTTTCTTACGTGTTCGGCGAAGTGGGAATGCTGCTATTAGTAGTCAGTTGATTGATTTATTAGATGATACTAGAATTCACCCAGAATCATATTATCTTGCACAAGAGTTAGCTAAGGAAATTTATCGTGCTGATTTAAAGGATGATGTGGTCATTAATGATGATGATGATATAACTGATATGGCTCTTGTTCACTTGAGAGAAAATCCTAGCTTATTACAGAGTCTGGAGGTTGACACATATGCCAAATCAAAGAAACTGGAAAATAAAAAAGACACGACTGCCCTTATAAAGCTGGAATTGATGCATGGTTTTCAAGAGTGTCGAAGAGAATATGTGGAACCGAGTCAAGATGAAGAGTTCTCCATGATTTCTGGAGAAGCGGATAATTCACTTTCTGAAGGGAGGATTGTGCGGGTTACGGTTCGCCGGGTGCTGCCTCAGAGGGCAATCTGTAGTCTTGAATCGGGGTTGAGTGGGATGTTAAACAAAGAAGATTATAGTGATGATTGTAATGATGATGAGCTGACTGATAAGTTGAAGGAAGGTCAAAGTTTGACTTGCAAAATTAAGTCAATTGTGAAAGATAGGTATCAGGTTTTTCTTAGCTGTAAGGAAAGTCACATGAGGAGTAATTGGTCGTCTGAGAATGATAAACCCATGGATCCATATTATCAAGAAGTTCGGGAAACTGTAGGGACGGGAAATGAAAAGCCTAATAAAGTCCAGGAGATAGCAAAGAAGCTTTTTAAGCCAAGAATGATTGTTCATCCCCACTTTAAGAATGTTACAATTGACGATGCCATAGAGGTGAGTTTAATCAGATTTTTTGCTCATGCTAATCGTTTTTTTACTTTACTGTTTTTGTGTTCATTAGTTTACTTATGTTCACAGTTACTGTCTGGGAAAGAATCTGGTGCGAGTATCCTCCGTCCTAGTTCCCGCGGACCCTCGTATTTAACGTTGACACTTAAAGTTTACAATGGAGTGTATGCTCACAAGGACATTCTAGAAGGTGAAAAGGATCACAAGGACATTACAAGCTTGCTTCGTCTTGGGAAAACTTTAAAAATTGGAGATGATGTATTTGCAGATCTTGATGCGGTCAGTTTCTAATGCTTTGTGATTATCACATGGTTATATTTAATAATCTTTTACATTTATATATGCACAGGTAATTGCTGGATATGTGGATCCATTGGTGGCTAATCTGAAAAAAATGTTGGGTTACAGAATGTTTAAGCATGGGACAAAAGCTGAAGTTGATGAGAGCTTAAGGAAGGAAAAATCTGAACACCCAATGAGAATTGTTTATTCTTTTGGTGTATCTCATGAACATCCAGGAGCATTCATCTTAACATACATAAGGACTTCAAATGCGCATCATGAATATATTGGATTGTATCCAAAAGGGTTCAGATTCCGGAAACAGATGTTTGAGGAAATCGATAGATTAGTTGCTTATTTTCAAAAACACATTGATGATCCCCGTGAACCGATTCGCCCTGTTGCAACTGGTGGTTGGGGTGGTTTTGATGATCAAGATGGTGGTGGTCGTGGGCGGGGAAGAGGCCGTGGACGGGGAAGAGGAAGAGGACGTGGACGGGGAAGAGGTAATGACTTTGAAAATGATAATCAGGATTCAGGTTATGGAGGTGGTGGTGACGGTGGAAGTTGGGGTGGTGGTGGAAGTGGAGGTGATGGTGGCAGCTGGGGTGGTGGTTCAAGTGGCGGAGGTGGCGGGTGGAGTAGTGGTGCAGGTGGTGGAGGTGACAGTGGTGGTTGGGGTGGTGGTTCAAGCGCTGGAGGTGGGGGGTGGAGTAGCGGTGGAGGTAGTAGCACTTGGGGGCAGAAGAATAATGATGATTCTTCTGGTTCAGGTGACACCAAAGTAGATGCAGATAGTAGTGCATGGGGTGGTGGAAAGAAGAGTACTGAAGCAGGGGGAAGTGCTGGATGGACTGATGCTGGCGGTTGGGGTGGTGGTTCAAGCGGTGGAGGTGGCCGTTCAAGTGGTGGAGGTGGCGTGTGGAGTAGTGGTGGGGGTAGTAGCACTTGGGGGAAGAAGAATAATGATGATTCTTCTGGTTCAGGTGAGACCAAGGTGGATGCAGATAGTAGTGCATGGGGTGGTGGAAAGAAGAGTACTGAAGCAGGGGGAAGTGGTGGATGGACTACTGGTGGTGGTGGCAGTTGGGGGAAGAAGAATAACGATGACGCTTCTGGTTCAGGTGAGACAAAGGTGGATGAAGGCAGTGGTGGGTGGGGTGGGGGAAAGAAGAGTACCGAAGGAGGGGGGAGTGGTGGATGGTCTAGTGGTGGCGGTGGCAGTTGGGGGCAGAAGAATACTGGTGGTTTTGGTTCAGGTGATGCCAACATGGAATCTGGTGGTGGATGGGGCAGCAAGAGTACAGAAGCAGGTGGAAGTGGTGGTTGG
This sequence comes from Flaveria sonorensis, assembly GCA_025506505.1. Classification (NCBI taxonomy): domain Eukaryota; kingdom Viridiplantae; phylum Streptophyta; class Magnoliopsida; order Asterales; family Asteraceae; genus Flaveria; species Flaveria sonorensis. Next base: position 53,089,312 of record CM046427.1, on the reverse strand, counting down.
GGTGGTTCTAACAATCAAGATGGTGGTGGTCATGGGCGGGGAAGAGGAAGGGGGCGTGGAAGAGGTAGAGGTCGGGGACGGGAAAATGATTCTGACAATGACAACCAGGGTTCGGGTTATGGAGGCGGAGGTGGCAGTTGGAGCGGTGGTGGTGGTAGAAGCGGTGGAAGCAGTTGGGGTGGTGGTGGTGGCCGCGGCGGCAGTTGGGGTGGTAGTGCAAGTGACGGCGGTGGTGGTAGTGGCAGCTGGGGCGGTGGTGCAAGCAGCGGAGGAGGTGGTGGCAGTGGAGGAGGAGGTGGAGGTGGCAGCAGCTGGGGTGGTGGTTGTGCTAGTGGTGGCAGCAGTTGGGGGCAGAAGAATACTGATGCTTCTGGTGCAGGTGATGCTAAGGATGCTGATGGTGGATGGGGCAGCAAGAAGAGTACCGGAGCAGGAGGAAGTGGATGGTCTGGTGGTGGTGCAAGCGGCGGTGGAGGTGGAGGTTGGGGAAAGAACAGCGGGTCAGCAGGTGATAGCAACACAGATGCAGGTGCTGGATGGGGTGGCAACAATAAGAGTAGTGAAGCAGGAGGAAATGGTGATGGTGGTGGGTGGGGCGGCAACAAAGGAAACGAAGGAGGGAGTGGTAGCGGTTGGGGGCAGAAAAAGGATGCTGATACTAGCGGGTGGGGAGGCAGCAAGGAAAATGAAGGCGGCAGTGGCGGAGGCGGAGGCGGAGGCGGAGGCGGAGGTGGTGGTGGTTGGGGTGAGAAGAAGGATGGTGAAGATAATAACAGTGGATGGGGTGGCAGCAAGAAAAGCTCTGGTGGTTGGTGATGGTAGTAGAATATCCCTTTTACATCCCTGTTTGAACTTTCTTAGGATGGTAATAATTTTATTTGGACCCTGCTGCCTGCTGTTTGTGTTTCGCTTCACTTTCAATGCAAAACTCAACTCCGGTTTAAAATTTCAACCTGATATTACTCCATGAGGAATCATCATTAATAATCAAACAATTATAACTACAAAACGCACTTTTGATCAACTTTTTTGACTTCAAACTCTTGTTCTTCAACTCTATGTATATGATCCTATAATCATACTCCATCTTGTTTATCTATAATTATCCAAAAATAATTGTTTTTAAAGTAAATAAATATAATTAATTACTTTCATATATTATCTATGCTAAAATAGATAACAAAAGGTTTTTGAAGTATAACATACATTATGATCATATTATAACAATGCATCAGCAACAATACTTTTTCATAGAAGTATATATGGTTTTACTCGCATTACAATATTTAATCCGGTAAGACACATACTAAAAATCATATATCGGGAAAATGTTATATGTAACATATAATTTTTGCCAATGTATTGAAATCATGCATGAAAGAAAATATAATGGTTCCTTGAAAAGGCACATTAAAAATTTTGCACCATGGCTAGCTGACCAAGGAGCATGGCTTCTTTGATGAATACGAGGTTGGTCCCATTTTTTAATCAAACTGTGTGAGCCGGATTGTTAGTAGTATGTAGTTATATCAGTTCAATAATCTTATTGTATCTATTTAACGTGTGCAATTGTTCTTGAAAATTAAGAAACTAAAGCAACTTGCAAATCTTTCTCCCTTGCTAAAATCTTTCCAAGCTAGTATCAATTGTCTTTGTATTTTAGTTTCATCATGGTATAATGATCATCATGACCAAAATTATTTCTACTTCTCTTAAATTATCATTTTTTACAAATTAGGTATCGACCCAGACTTATGAAAACCAAAACGAAAGTTATATTGCAAAGAAATTAATCAGGCACCGATCCTGACTTTTGAAACAAAAAAAAAAATTGCACTTAGTGCTACTGTCTCTTTATTTGTTTTTAACCTAAGTTTTAATCTGTATTAGTATCCGTTTGCTGTTCCCAAAAAAAAAGAAAAAAGAAAGAAAAGAACAAGATTGAGATGACTGTTTAAAGATGAAGATGATGCATGAGTTCCTCAAGGTGAACAAGAGCACATGAGGTGTAAGAGCAAAAGTTGCACATCCACTAAAATTACACAATCACATCCTTTAATGGTGTAACATGACTCATGACCATGATTTGTTGCAGATAATGCCAAACACACAAAATTTTATGCAGATGTATCTGTCCAATACATCAAACATTGATTGTGAGCTTTGTGCTTTTTGGTGGGCTCAAAAAAATCTAAAGTAATACTTTTGGACATGTTCAATTTATTAAGTTTGGCTTTCTTTACATCTACAGTTTTTGTTTTTCTAAATGTTTTAAGCAAAACACCAATACTAACGTTTAGCTTGAAGGGGGATGTTAGAAAATTCATTAATAGTAAGCAACATGAAAGCCTCATATTAAGTGTTATTAAGTCGTATTTAGTAGTTGGTGGTTCAATAGTATTATTTAACCTTCATACTTATTTCCGAAAATAAGAAAGAAAAGCAACTTCCAAACCTTTCTCCCTATCTTAAATCTTATGAAGTCGGCATCAATTCTCTTCGTAATTTAGCTTCGTCATAAAATATCATTTTATTGAGTTAAACTTTTGACACCATCTTTAAGGTAGATGTCTCGGCCATCTGGCTCAAAACACCTTGATATTCCAACAAACACATGATTGTGCTTTAGTTGTTCGGCGTTTTTGGCTTCAATTTTTGTTGAAGAATGACCTATAAAAAGGAATGATAACCCGTTTGTGATAACCCCAGTTTTTGAGTCTAGAAATTTTTTTTAGAAACCCATCGGGCCACACCCTGACACCAAACCCCGACAAGAAAGCCATGAATTGGCCCCAACAACCTTGGGCTTAGGCACACATTAATACTCACACCCAAATAGGCTTTGGCCAAACAAACCCCAATTGGGCCACGAAACTTAACGGGCTTAGACCTCCAAAACCAATATGGGCCAATGGGTCATCATTTGATTGTAGGGCATGTGAACCGACCAAATAGAACCCCGGGCCCGATTTCTTAGAAGACGTAAATTTACTAAATAAACTTAGACTTAATTAATTAAGCACGTAGAATTTTAACAATTATTAAAATTCTAATACCATAAACCCGATACAACAAAACAAAAATAGTTAAACAAAACCACAACGTTTAATAACAACTTAAGTTTATCAACAAAACATAATCGTAACATTGTAGATTATAAAATATTAGATATTTAAATTAAATAATAATAATAACAAAGATAGTTAACCTTGTATACAAAAAATATAACACACTCTCATAAACACACACACACACACACATATATATATATATATATATATATATATATATATATATATATATATATATATATATATATATATATATATATATATATGTGTGTGTATGTGTGTGTGTCTGTGTGTGTGTGTGTGTGATCACACAGCACACACACATAACATATAGATACATACATACTTATATATATACCTACAACACACATATACGCATGTATATATACATGCATACGTATACCCGCACACATACATATATATATATATATATATATATATATATATATATATATATATATATATATATATATATATATATATATACACGGTGCATACATACAATTAGCATATATATCTATATATAATTTGAAAAAAAAAATCTAATTAAATTATATAGCAGAGTTTAGTCAAATCACATCCATGCTAAGCCAATGCATGGAGGTTGTGTGTGGAAAGCTTGATTTCCTAATCTCAATATAATCTTGGTGAGACCAAAAAGCTGGGCTCTACCCCTCTCCCCTCTCTCCCTTTAATTTTCACCCCCCCCCCCTTTTTTTTCTCTCCCTCTTCACTTCACAAACTCCACTATTCACCTTCTCCAACTTTTGCTAACTCTTCAAGTGTTCTATCCAACAATTTCTCATCCTCTTCTGCTCCAAGAACAACAAAACTCCAGCCATTTGAAGCCTTGGTTGACTCAAGTATAAGCACCATCACCATCATAAAATCAAGGTAATCACACAACTAACACACTTGTTCATTCCTAGTTCTATCTTTCATTTCCTTCCATGATAAGACCAGACCTAACCTCTTCTTTTGAACAACTTTCCCTCATCATTTCAAGTCCTCGCTTCAGCCCTTGAACCCTCTACGATTCACCGATGCATCAAGGTAATTCGTTAAAACCTGAAAGCACGCGAGACCTCGCGTATCGTCACGATAGTGACACGATAAACCCCATGACACCCCAACTACTTATCAACCAATTTATTTTACAGTAACTAAATGATACAAAAGCATTCTTACAACCCACCTTGGTCACAAACCTGGTTTTGATAAAACTAGTCCACCCGAAAAACCCGTTTTTCATAAAATATGAAAGTGTATAATTTAGGTGTATAAAGAATGATATAAATATTTCTGGAAGTTAAACTCACTTATTTAAACTTGAGAATAAAAGTTCATAATTTCTAGAATTGTTATTTGTATTTTATGAATAAGATAAATTGTAAAAATGCACTAATTCTTGTTATAATTCTAGAAATCAAGTTGAGGATCTAAACCATTGAAATATGGGATCATTTAAATATTATATATCTTATAAAATTTATTGCGGATGGGAAAACCAAGCTAAAGGACCTAATGTAGAAAAACCGGGACTTAGCGGACACTTAACGAGACTAACCGAGCTAGATAACGAAAATAGTGAATCTACGAAATTTTGATTATATAAAAATTCCAGTAGACTTTTCATAATAATAAAATCTTAGAAATTAAATTTCATAATTTTTAAAATTTATTTCACTGGTAAACAAAAATACAAAAGATATTCACTTTAAAATAAAGAAAATTGTTAAAAATGAGATTAAGAACAATAATAGTGAAAAATCCAGAATTTAAGAATTATTATAAGTATACTAAAGTCATATATAACAAAAAGTTGACCAAAGATAACCAAAACCTGAAAACCTGTTAAAACCCGAACCGATAACGTTTAAACTCCAAAAACCGACACAACAAGCTTAAGATCCAAAATTTATAGTAGCTAATAGTTTGTTAAAGTCTAATAAGTTAAAAACTAAATACTTATAATTTTAGAGTATTGTAGAAGATTTTATAAAATTTAACATTTATATAAAATAACTACTGGTTTTATAATTAGAAAAATCATAAAATACATAAATAATCCCTAATCTGATGAAGTTGATGATTTTACAGTAGAATATTACTTACAACTTAAGGACAAATAAAATTTTAATAAAAGCTATGGATTTAATCTTACATCACAAACATACCCGAAAAACGATACGATGCACGTTTAAAAACACAATAAGTAACTCATAAATACTATATCCATAACATTAACACTACAGAGACCAATTATTATTTAAAAAAGTTATAATTAAGACAAAACCATCATTTGGACCATTCAACGACCTCAAATAAGGAAGTCTCTAAATATAACTCTATATGTAATATTCCAAACCTTAATATAAAAGTTGTACATGAGTAATATAAAAATTTTCTTTTATATATTGTCGAATGAGTAAGTAACGAGTAAAATGACTATTTAAAATTTTGTGTATTTAGTCGAATTTTAGTATCATAAGAAAACGTTTAAATATATTTAAATATAATAATATATTATATTTAAACGTGCTCCGTTTTTAATGAAACTTAGGTGAACTCGTAGAGAAAAATAAGCTCGTCTCCATGACGTATTTGAAACTTTGTAAAACATTATATTTTAAACGTTATACGAGAAAAATAAGTTAAGCAGCTAAATTAATTATAATAATAAAATAATAAATTATTATTATACAGTAATCTTTGGGCATGTATGTGTGTTTGCAACGTGTAAGTTATGCATATACGTGTTATGTGTCTATTCCATCTAATCCTCAAAGTATACATATATATCACCGACTCTTCAATTAAGTTATAAATGAGAATATATTATAAAAGTTTCGCATTCATATACTTTGTTCATAACTTTCAAACAAATTCACTTCAGGTACGTTGTTAGTTCAAGTCTTTTAAGTTTAAATTATAAATTGTAAGATTTAGTATATTATTAAGAGTAGAATTTAGGGTCATAATCAGGGTAGGTGTTGGGCAGCCTAGCCTTGATTAGGCATGGACTGATCAACCATACTTAAACAAGGTAAATGCCATCCAAAACCAATCACGATTATTATTAGGTACTACTTTCTTACCTAACTAGTTGCTAAGACTTGCTCGAATTCCAATCATGAACACAACTCTGAAACTGTCTATCTGTCTCAATAATACTTAAAGACCAAGGTGAGTTATCATGACTGTTTTCAAAACTATGATAATATACTCGTTCTATCTGTACTGGTAACAATTATAATGCTTACATATATGCACGGGTCGGTAGGGGTATACGGGATCCTGATATATTTAATGGGGTGTGTCGAACTGGCTGAAAAGAGGATAGGGTTCCTCGTATGCATCAGGCACATGCTCATACCTATTTGACGGCCGGAAGGGTTTGACAAACCCACTGCCGGTGGTTGTGGTAAAACCAGGGAAGGCACTGTGCCTATGGACCCAAATATCACAACCCATATTGTATGCATGTCAAAGTTAATTTTATAAACTGTGTAGCATGAGCTCACCAGCATTAGCTGACGTCTTTTTGAGTATATGCATCATAGGTAATCAGTGAGACTACTCTAGGAACAATGAGAAGAGAGTGAAATCTGGAGCTGTAGAAGTTTATAGTTGGTTTATATTGTAATTAAATAATATATTATACTCAATGTTGTAAGTTGTAATGAAAACTCAGTTTGCTTTCGCTGTAAGTTGTATCAAGTGTGCACGTCCGCTCGGGTTTCGGGTGGGGTGTCACAGTTGGTATCAGAGCCTGAGGTTTTAGCGAATTAGGTAATATAGGAATGCCTAAGCTTTAACCAGTAATGTTCTATAAGATTAATGCCAGATTCAGGTTGCACCAAATAACAAGGTTTTAGAAAAAGTACTCATATGCTCTTTAGAATAACTTAAGATTAAATATGTTGTCTTATGCCTATTTCTTTATGGAATATATGTGATATAAATGATTCTGTTGTTATATAATTATTATGTTATAAATATGTTTAGCACAATAGTAGCTCCTGTATAAATATATTACTATAGGAAGATACAATGTCTGAACATAGAAATGAACCAGAATTTAGACACGAACAAGTTAATAGCAGAAGAGGGGAAGGTTCTCATAGGACTCAAACTTCCTCCCAAAGTGTTAGATCTCGATCTAGTATGAACCCAATTCTGAATAATGAAGTTATCCATAACATAGTAGTGGAAGTCGCAAGGATATTAAAGAATGAACAAACTAGTAATACTGATAAATCAAAAGAGCAACTTGAAGAAAGCTCGACTGCTTCCATGCCTGTACAAGAAAGGGAAAGAATGGAAGGAACCAAATCAAAGGAGTGCACTTATAAGCAGTTCATGTCTTGCAAACCTCCATCATTCGACGGGAGAAAAGGAGCCATAGAAGCCCAAGACTGGCTAAACTGGATTGAGTCAGTATTGGATGTTTGTGACTGTAATGATCATAACAAAGTACGTTTCGCTGTACATATGTTTGAAGGTGAAGCCCTTCACTGGTGGAACATTGTAGTCCGAACTGAGGGTAAAGAAAAAGTCAAGGAAATGAACTGGGAGCAATTTGTTCATAAGTTTCTTGCTAAATTCTGTCCTCCTAGTGAAACTGAACAACTGGAGATGGAGTTCTTCCAGTTGAAACTAGGAAACAAGACATACCGAGAATATGTTACTCGTTTTAATGAAATATCTTGACTGGTTCCTCATCTAGCCACAACTGAGGAACAACTGATCAATAGGTTTATCTGGGGTTTACCATCCTAAATAAGGGTTTTTATTAAATCCAAATCCCCTGAAACTTTCTCAGAGACGGTTGAAGCTGGCGCTATCATGGCTGCCGAGATGTTACGACGACAAACTGAATCTCCTGCAACAAAAAGAAAATGGGAAGAAGGAAAGGGTGACGCTAGGAATAATAGCATCAAGAAACCTAGAGAAATGCCTCAATGTAGATTTTGCAAGAAAAATCATTCAGGGTCGTGCCGCACACAACCATGTCCTAATTGTAAAAGGACTGGACATCTTCTTCAAGAATGTAAGGAGAAGAGAAAGTGTTTTGAGTGTGGAGATCCAGGACACATGAAACCCAATTGTCCAAAGCTTCAACATGATAAAAATCAACAACCAAACAAACCTAAAGGGCGCGCATTCGTGTTGACCACTGAGAAAGCTCGTAATGCTTCAGATGTGATTACTGGTACGTACCTTATCAATAATATATATGCACGAGTATTATTTGATTCTGGTGCCAATAAAAGTTTAGTATCGAATACTTTTAAGCACTATTTGAATCAAGAATCACAAAAATTAGACCATGCCTTTATAATAGAAATGGCTGATGGGAGTCAAAAGGAAATCGCTGATATCATTAAAAACTGTATCATAAATTTGAATGGCCATCCATTTCCTATCGATTTAATGCCTATGGAATTAGGAGAATTTGATATAGTTATAGGAATGGATTGGTTAGCCCGAAATCACGCAGAAATAGTATGTGATAAAAAGCTCGTTAGACTCCATTTACCCAACGGAAAAAGGTTAACCATATTAGCAGATATCGCTGAAAAGATTAAAACTCTCATCGCAATAGCACAAGCACAAAAAGATATGAGAAAGGGGTGTATTGCATTCTTGGCCTATTGTGTAAACACCACAGAGAATAAGAAGATTGGATACATGCCAGTAGTACGAGAATACCTTGAGGTATTTCCGGATGAGCTCCCAGGACTTCCGCCTGATAGACAAGTGGAGTTTCGGATAGATTTAGTACCTGGGACGGCACCGATTGCCAAGGCACCGTACAGACTAGCCCCGACAGAAATGCAAGAACTCAAGAAGCAACTAGAAGAACTACTTCAAAAAGGGTTTATTCAGCCAAGCTCTTCACCATGGGGAGCACCCATCCTGTTCGTTAGAAAGAAAGATGGGACGATGCGTATGTGCATCGATTATAGAGACTTGAATAAAGTCACTATAAAGAATAAGTACCCTTTACCAAGGATCGATGATCTATTTGATCAATTGCAAGGAGCAAGTTATTTTTCAAAAATAGACTTGCGATCTGGATATCATCAAGTAAAGGTAGCGCCAGAAGATGTACCTAAGACCGCTTTCAGGACTAGGTACGGTCATTATGAATTTTTGGTAATGCCGTTTGGAGTTACCAACGCACCTGCGGTATTCATGGACCTTATGAATAGAGTTTGTAAATCGTATCTCGATAAGTTTGTGATCGTTTTTATCGATGACATTCTGATCTACTCTAAAAACGAGGAAGATCATGAACAACACCTCAGAGCAATTCTTGAATTGCTTAAGAAAGAAAACCTTTATGCAAAGTTCTCCAAGTGTGAGTTCTGGATACGTGAAGTTCAATTCCTATGCCACGTAATCAATGAACAAGGAATACAAGTTGATTCATCAAAAATTAAGGTAATCAAGAAATGGGAGGTGCCGAAAAATCCTACTGAAATAAGAAGATTTCTTGGGTTAGCAGGATACTATAGAAGATTTATTCAAGACTTCTCCAAGATTGCTATACCATTAACAACGTTAACTCAGAAAGCCTCTAAGTTTAATTGGGGGCCTAAACAAGAAGAAGCTTTTAACACATTGAAATAGAAATTGTGTAGCGCCCCAATACTATCACTTCCTGAAGGAACTGAAGATTTTGTTGTCTACTGTGATGCATCTTATTATGGTATGGGATGTGTACTCATGCAACGAGGCAAAGTGATTGCTTACGCTTCTCGACAATTGAAGACTCACAAACGAAACTACACGACCCATGATTTAGAACTTGGTGCTGTAGTATTCGCATTAAAAATTTGGAGACATTATCTCTACGATGCAAAATGTACTATTTACACCGACCACAAAAGTTTGAAACACATATTCGAACAGAAAGATCTTAATATGCGTCAAAGACGCTGGATGGAGTTGTTAAGTGATTATGACTGTGACATCCAATACCATCCAGGTAAAGCTAATGTGGTAGCAAATGCATTAAGTAGGAAAGAGAAACCTCAATCTATAAGAATTCATGCATCTAGAATAGATGTTAAAACTAGTCTCTTAAATCAAATTAAGAATGTACAACAAGAAGCTCTAAAGGAGAACCAAGAGAAAGAAAGAATGATTGGGAGACTAAAGTTGTTGACAGCAGGAAGCGATAATATCTTAAGATTTAACGGTAGGATCTGGGTTCCTAGTTTTGGTGGACTGCAAGATATAATCTTAGAGGAAGCCCATAAGTCTAAGTATTCTATCCATCCCGGCAGTGACAAGATGTACAAAGACCTAAGAGGTGTCTATTGGTGGCCGGGAATGAAACGATCTATAGCTCGATACGTAGAAAAGTGTCTCACCTGCCTTAGAGTGAAAGCAGAACATAAAAAACCATCAGGTTATTTACAACAGCCGAAGATTCCGGAATGGAAATAGGAGAAAATAACTATGGATTTTATTACAAAACTTCCAAGATCAAGTCATGGTTATGATACTATCTGGGTAATTGTAGACAGACTGACTAAATCTGCACATTTTCTGCCAATTCGTGAGGACTACAAGATGAACAAGCTTGCCCAGATTTACATCAAAGAAGTAGTCTCGCGGCATGGAGTGCCTGTATCAATCATATCAGAGAGGGATACCTGTTTCACTTCTAGGTTCTGGCAAAGTTTCCAACATGAATTGGGAACCAAGCTTAACTTAAGCACTGCCTATCACCCACAGACCGATGGACAGAGTGAACGGACTATTCAGACATTAGAAGACATGCTTCGTGCATGTGTGATTGATTTTGGTGGTAGTTGGGATGATCATCTGCCACTTATCGAATTCGCTTACAATAATAGTTATCACGCCAGCATCAAAGCAGCCCCTTTTGAAGCTTTATATGGGAGAAAGTGCCGAACACCTATCTGCTGGACAGAAGTAGGTGAAAGTCAACTGTCGGGACCAAAAATCATTATTGAAACTACAGAGAAGATTCAACGAATCAAAGAAAGGATGAAAAGTGCTCAAGATAGACAGAAAAGTTATGCAGATCAGAGACGTAAACCCTTAGAATTTCAACTAGGGGATAAAGTGATGTTAAAGGTATCACCTCTGAAGGGAGTGATCCGATTTGGAAAGAAAGGAAAACTCAAACCTCGATACACTGGACCGTTTGATATAACAACCAAAGTAGGACAGGTGGCGTATCAACTAAAACTTCCCGAGCAGCTGGCAGGTATACACAATATTTTTCAGTTGTCAAATTTAAGAAAATGTTTAGTAGATGAAGCACAACAATTACCATTGGAAGATGTGCATGTTAACGAAAAGCTGAACTTCATCGAAGAACCACTACTTATCGAAGACCGAAAGATTAAAAAGTTGCGCAGAAAAGAAATCCCATTAGTCAAGGTCAAGTGAAATGCACGCCATGGACCCGAATATACGTGGGAATTGAAAAATGAGATGAAAAAAAAGTACCATCACCTAATTAAATAAAGCTAAATTTCGAGGACGAAATTTTTGTAGGGGGGGGGGGAGGATGTAATACCCCAAACCTTAATATAAAAGTTGTACATGAGTAATATAAAAATTTTCTTTTATATATTGTCCATTGAGTAAGTAACGAGTAAAATGACTATTTAAAATTTTAAGTATTTAATCGAATTTTAGTATCATAAGAAAGCGTTTAAATATATTTAAATATAATAATATATTATATTTAAACGTGCTCCGTTTTTAATGAAACTTAGGTCAACTCGTAGAGAAAAATAAGCTCGTCTCCATGACGTATTTGAAACTTTGTAAAACGTTATATTTAAACGTTATACGAGAAAAACGAGTTAAGCAGCTAAATTAATTATAATAATAAAATAATAAATTATTATTATACAGTAATCTTTGAGCATGTATGTGTGTTTGCAAAGTGTAAGTTATGTATATACGTGTTATGTGTCTATTCCATCTAATCCTCAAAGTATACATATATATCACCGACTCTTCAATTAAGTTATAAATGAGTATATACTATAAAAGTTTCGCATTCATATACTTTGTTCATAACTTTCAAACAAATTCACTGTAGGTACGTTGTTAGTTCAAGTCTTTTAAATTTATAATTATAAATTGTAAGATTTAGTATATTATTAAGAGTAGAATTTAGGGTCATAATCAGGGTAGGTGTTGGGTAGCCTAGCTTTAATTAGGCATGGACTGATCAACCATGCTTAAACAAGGTAAATGCTATCCAAAACCAATCACGATTATTACTATTTACTATTTTCTTACCTAACTAGTTGCTAAGACTTGCTCAAATTCCAATCAGGAACACAACTCTGAAACTGTCTATTTGTCTCAATAATACTTAAAGACCAAGGTGAGTTATCATGACTGTTTTCAAAACTATGATAATATACTCGTTCTGTCTGTACTGGTAACAATTATAATGCTTACATATATGCACGGGTCGGTAGGGGTATACGGGATCCTGATATATTTAATGGGGTGTGTCGAATTGGCTGAAAAGAGGATAGGGTTCCTCGTATGCATCAGGCACATGCTCATACCTATTTGACGGCCGAAAGGGTTTGACAAACCCGCTGCGGTGGTTGTGGTAAAACCAGGGAATGCACTGTGCCTATGGACCCAAATATCACAACCCATATTGTATGCATGTCAAAGTTAATTTTATAAACTACATAGCATGAGCTCACCAGCATTAGCTGACGTCTTTTTTAGTATATGCATCACAGGTAATCAGTGAGACTACTCTAAGAATAATGAAGAGAGAGTGAAATCTGAAGCTGTAGAAGTTTATAGTTGGTTTATATTGTAATTAAATAATATATTATACTCAAATGATGTAAGTTGTAATGAAAACTCAGTTTGCTTTCGCTGTAAGTTGTATCAAGTGTGCACGTCCGCCCGGGTTTCGGGTGGGGTGTCACACTATAAAACACTTAAACCGAAAACAAGCTCTTGAAACCGTTAAAAAAGATCAATTGACATAAAAACTAACTTATTACAGTAGTATAATCCACTTAAAACCATAAAAGTCATCATAAGTAATTATAGTGCAAAAATCCCAAACTTTAGGGTCAAAAATGTCAATCTAGCAAAGATGAGGGACCAATCTTGCCAACTATTGAAACCTAACTGTTTTGGGACCATATCACACCTATAAAAACAATAATAACCAAAACTTATAATATGTTGACCTAACCTTAAGTAAAACTAAAGATACTAACTCCAAACTCAATGACCTAAAATAAGATTACACATGTGCAATATGAAATGTCAAGCCAAGTAAGACAAATACAAAACATGAGGGTTGGGCTTAATTGATCCCTTAATAAAGGTATTAATTCATTTGAAATAAACATAGAAACCCTCTCGATCGGTAGCATTCAAACCTTTCAAGTAACCACGTGATCAACCCACAGTTGAGTCTCATGAAACGCCCCTTTTACTTTAAAACGTTTGGGTGAAATACATACTCGTTGGTTATTATATTATGGTGCAATACTACCTGATCTTGTCCCTGAACGGAGCACAATCATTAACTCCATTAGGAGCCGCGTGATTTGTGGATAGCACTATTTGGAGAATCCCCCATACACAATGGGCCCTTTATGCAGGGAAACCCCCCACTAAGATTCAATAATCATTGTGTCACAAATTAGTGCCATTTAACCATACTTAGCAGGGCACAATTAAACCCAACATTTTAGTTAGTAATGGGTTAGGGGATATTTTAGCACTCGGGCGGGAAAGTATGGGTCAGGCTTGATTGTGATACATTCTATAGTGCACCTTGGATATTATACTATTGTTTTAGTCACTAACAAGTTTATTGAATGTTATATTTGTCATGATGGGTAATGTGTCTTAAACTCACGAGCTCACCAACATTATGTTGACGTATTTTGGGTGTGTATTTCAGATGAAGTTTAAATGACAGGTATCAAAAGGATAGGTGCCGTTTTAGATGGACATTTGAAGATTTAGCTACCGCCCTATCCACCTTTATTATTTATGGACAATTAGACAATTTCGACTTAAGAATATCATGGATGACGTAATGCCATTTAGACTATTTCTTTTGGGAATAGAATGATTAAGTTTGAATGCACTTATTTTCGCTACATTCTGATGATATCAGTCGGTCACGACCAGACCCGATCAACGGGGTGTGACACCGTTAATTTTATTTATACATTTTGTTCTTCTTATTTTCATTTTTCACTTATCAATAAAATCTAAGTAATTTATATAAAACTCATATTTATAAAGAACCTTACAAGATTTAGAAATGTATAACTATACAAACTTATAAAATTTTTAAAACACATATATCAATTTGTAACAAGTTATGTCCGAATTCCATAAAATTTGAGTAATGTTTAAATTTCTTCACAAACCTTCAATAATCTTAAAATATTTAACAACTTGATAGTAATAAAATAAACCTATAATATAATATTATTATGCTTTGTTTGTGCATTCGTGCGTGTCGTTCTCTGTTTTCAAGCGACTGATATTCCCATGGTTTTTTCAGAGGTTTTTGTATCAAACCTTTTGTATCACTATGCATATTCACCCACAACTCCTAGGTTACAAATATTATACAATTATCCAACAATTTGTACGTTTCTTTTTGTCTTTTTCCTCTTCACGTAACTTGATCGACAGCTTCAGATCACCTGTAAAATTCGTTGTTTGTTTGGTAGTTTGATTCAATTTCAGTCTCTTTTAACAATTTAGAATTAGGGTATTTGTTCTTTTGATTTCTAATCGCCATTTGGGGTTCAGTAGTGTAAACATATACGTAATTTCACATGGGTAATTGCAGGTTTTTAATAATAAGCTGAAAAAATTGTTACTTTGTAGGAATTGCTTATTTGATCAAACATTGGGGCTCATTAAATGGATGAAACCACAGCTTTATCGAACTATAGATTGGGGAAAACCCTTGGTTTTGGGGCATTTGGTAAAGTTAAAGTAGCTCAACATGTTTTGACAGGGATTAAAGTTGCCATAAAGATTCTTGTTCATCAGTCGATCAATGATTCCGAAGGGGAAAGAGGTATTGTGAGTGGATTTTGTTCATTAACTTGCATATTGATCATCTGTTTATGTATCTTGATGTTTTGAATTGTCGTTGCTAATGTGATGAAGTTAATGATGATGATGCCCTTTTGGTTTTTGTTTGTGATTGTTTGTTTAGTGAGGAGAGAGATCAAGATCATGAGGCTTTTTTCACATCCTCATGTTGTTCGGCTTTATGAAGTCATAGAGACGCGATCAGCCATATATGTGATCATGGAGTATATGAACTCGGGTGAACTGTTTGATTATATAACTGAAAATGGTAGACTTGACGAGAATCAGGCTCGCCATTTCCTTCAACAAGTGAGTTTCTTGAACATAAAACATCCCACTTTTTGTATGTCACATATGCAGCATCATCAAGTTTCTTTGTACTATTTCTATGAAAATTAGATCGATTAAAAGAACGATTCTAATATGATATTTGTCACACCATGTAGATTATTTCAGGTGTAGAAAGTTGTCACCTTCACATGGTGGTTCACCGAGATCTTAAACCAGAAAATCTACTTCTTGACGCTAAAGGAAATGTTAAGATTGCTGATTTTGGTCTAGCTAATGTTATGCGGGATGGACATCTTCTAAAAACAAGTTGTGGCAGCCCTAATTATGCTTCTCCAGAGGTAAACCATATCAGTTATGTGCGTGTATTTCTACAACTAGGATGTCATGTCATGTCAACCAACACTTGGTTTTTAGTGTAGGTCATCTCGGGGCATCTTTATGCTGGTCCTGAAGTTGATGTTTGGAGTTGTGGGGTTATTTTATATGCTCTTCTTTCTGGTGGTCTTCCTTTTGATGATGAGATAATGACTGTCTTACTAGCAAAGATTAAGGTTTGTTTGGCCTTTGTGTTTGTTTTGATTTACAGATAAAGCTAATACTGACTTGATACGTATCACTTTGTATTAGAGCGGAATATTCACATTCCCAAATTACTTTTCTCTTGGAGCACGTGACTTGATCACACGGATGCTTACTGTTGATCCTGTTAACCGTATATCTATTCCTGAAATATACAAGCATCCATGGTTTCAAATGAATCTTCCACGATACATTGGAGACCACTCAATTAATTCTTCATGGAGTGCAAGAAAGGTATTGAAATGATTCAACTCACAGTTACTACATTCGGTTTCTCTTATATCTCAAAAGGGTCAAATACAAAAATGATCTTAAAGAGAAACAGGTCAAATGGGTCGGACATAGTCAAATGGGTTGAAAGTCACTCAAAGTCTAGTTTTAATGCAAACAACCTCCTAAAGCATTCTATTTAAAGATTTGAACTAAAATCCATTCTGTAATCACAAGCATACATCATTTTTAAGAAGTTAAATAAATGCACAAAAATGATCTGTTTATCTACATGACAAGGTTGATGTTCGAGTTCTAGAAGAAATGGATATCTTGGGATTCAATTTTCAAGAAGTGATCGCGTCTTTGAAAAACTTGTGGCATAATCAGGTGCTAAAACTTTCTCAACCGTAGATTCTAGTAAATATATGAACTCTGACATTGGGACCCTCATTTATTTTCTTTCAGGCAACGGTTTCATATTGTATACTATTGCATAGGCGCTTGAATAACCAAAGCTGTCATGAAGACAATCTTCTAGGATCCTTGGTAAGTTGACTGCTTTCTTTTGCAATTATGCATTATAAGTTTTAGGTGTTTTTGAACATGCATTTGGAACTTAATAATAATATTTCATGTGGAGATGAATAGATTCTGCTTCTAATTACTATATTATTTAGTGGTCATATAATTAGGCTTTAGATAATCTGTTTCATACGAACTGCAATATATCTAATTATCAAGCGAAAATGAAATTATGTATTAGTTTAATTAAACAATCATAATTTGTTAAATATTTAAACAACTGAATATCTTTACTTTTGTTCTTTTAGCCACCAGAAGGCACAGATCGTCGAGATATATATGTAAGACCAATTTTTCCTGTTCAAGGCAAGTGGGTCCTTGGATTTAAGGTGATTCTCATTTTTTGCATTCTTGTACTTTCAATTAGAGGTGGCATAATGGTCGGGTCGGATGTGTTAAAACAGGTTTGGATCAAAATGGGCTAGTTTTTGTGTAGGTAGAAATGGTTTGGTTGTATCGACTTGTATTGACCAGAAAGCTTGTGTCACTTTTGTCCAAAAACTTTTCACTAACCATCAGTATACCAAATATGATTACAAAAACTATATCTTTTTATTAACAATCTGACATCTTGAATACAATATTTAGGATGTTTTATACATTAAAAATATTCTTGGGGTGACTTTATACTCGTTTGACCCGTCTCCTTTTTGGGTATTTTTTTTTATTTAACCCGTTAGAAATAAAACATAACCCAAGTCCACTTCCTTCGAGCTATGTTTATTGGATTTAACCATTTGAATTTTGAACCCTTAAGAGATAAAACTTTGATCATTCATTGTTACATCAACACAGTCTTGTTCATCACCACATGAAACTATGAGAGATGTTTTAACCGTCTTTGAGAGATTAAACGTACAATGGAAGAAGATTGGGCCCTACAACGTGAAATGTCTGTGGAAGCCAGCCGTTCAACAGTATTCTCTGCCAATGAGTATGAACAGAAAAACTCTAACAGAAGACACCAATGCACCACTCAAGAGCTCAAACAATGAAACAATTACTTTGTGTGATGCTGTTAAGTTTGAAATTCAGGTAAGCAAATACCACTAGTACATTAAAATTACAATAATACTGATAGTAAATCTGACGTGTATATTATTGAATCTGACGTGTATATTATTGTTTGGATCAGCTTTACAAGGGCAGTGCAGAGTCATATCTTTTGGATTGGCAAAGAGTTTATGGGGCTCCGTTTCTTTTCATTGAAGTTTGTGCTGCATTTCGTGCATGTGTGATTGCATGACCCTATTGACAAAGAGTTCATGGGTCTCCTCTAAACTTTGGGGCAACGTTTGCATATGTATTGTATAGATCTCTTAAACAATCATCTCAAATTATTAAAATAAAGCCATAGTTTTATTGAAAGTTGGTGGTGCATAGTCATTAATATTAATAGTAACTTAGTTGTATTGCATAGTTTTATACATATGTTGCATATGGTATATATTACTAAAGTTTATAATTATCCCTACAAAATTATAAAACTAGATGTGCTCATGTAACACTCTGGAACCTGAGATTGTAATATTTTGTTTTGAAGTTATGAAATATCTAAATGATCTCGAGTGAGTTATTGATATAAATAGTTTGTTAAACGCTACTAATTCATTAGAATGAATTATAACAAATTATGATTTAACACACTCATGTTGTGATTTTTGTAAATTGGTTTACCCAAAATGGATGAGGACATAAAATGACTCAACATCCCTTGGATCCTTGTATGTGGGAGCTTTGTGTGCCAGGTTTGTCATTTTTGGTAAATTGGTTAACCAAAATTTGTAAACCGAGGTTTAACATGTTAGAAAAGCTTTCATAAAATCAAAAATTTGGTGTGCGGTAAAATTCATTTGATGTTTATTGTAACAAATGGGTCAGTTTCGATTGAAACATAATGATTTTATGATACCAGTGTTTAAACTTAAACTCGCTCAAATTAAGAAAAGCATGACCATGCGGATAAAATATGACAATTTATAAGTTAATGTAATGAATTAGTCAAGCTTGACTAAATAGACACTTAAATTGTGGCATTGCATAACCATCATTTTGCCTTGGTATCTACTTGTAGCATGATTTATACACTACTACTGGTATATCTTATGGCTTTATGCATTCACACATCACAGAAAAAGAATAACACCACTTCTCTGATATTGTTATGATCATAAACCAAATCGTCGAGTCCCGATATAATTTTTACAAGTACAAATTGTTTACATGTACAAGCTTGGAGAATTAAAAACTATTCAAAAGAATTTACGTGCTTATAAATGTAGAATAAAGGTTTGCATGCATAACTAACTGCCCAAAAAACATAAAAAAAGGTCTAAACTTAAGAAGAATAGATATCATTTGTTACACCAAATTAAGTTGCTGCTAGTAAATTCTCTCTGCAGTTGAAACAGGACGAAGAAACACGACAATTACTGTTATATTATCTTTACTGCCACACTGAGCAGCCTCCGTTGCTAATCTCTGGGAGCACATTCCTGGCTCTTTCACCGTGTTCTTGATTATGTTAACAACTTCAAGATTGCTTACAACATCCCACAGTCCATCGCTAGCTATCACCTGAGGTATCAAAACCGACAAGTTGGGTAATGGGTCAAAAGGGATAACTTTTGTAAGGGTGAATTGGGTCAGGTTGACCAGAAAGCACTTTTCTACTAAATGTTGAACTTTTTGTCAATAAATATCATGTATAAAAGAGAGAACTTTTGTAAGGGTGAATCGGGTCAGGTTGACCATAAAGCACTTTTCTACAAAAGGATGGAACTTTTATAAATATTTATCATGTGTAAAACGGAATAACTTTTGAAAGGGTGAATCGAGTCAGGTCGACCAGAAAGCACTTTTCTACAAAATGTTGAACTTTTCTATTAATAATCATCATGTATTCGCCGTTAAATAAATTTTTTTTATCATGTATTCATGTTATATATGTTCAAAAACTATATTATTCTCACATTAATCTAATTTCCTTCTTACTGACAATTTATGAAGTTATATGCATTAGCTATACACTTTTGGCCAGCTGCAACCCATATGAATTGTCACCTTTTTAAAAAAACTTTTGAATTAGCCCATACATACCCCAAATTGACCTGTTTATAAGCAAAGAGGTGAAAACTTTTTTGCAATTTTATGTTTTGGGTAAAACATTTAAATCATAATATATTGTAGCTAATAAAGGGCAAAGAGACTGAAACCAGCATATACCAGATACTCATCATCATCCGATAGTACAGTCTCAGTAACTTCTGGTTCTGCAGTTACCCAAGGCTTTAGATCATCATCACCAATAGAACGTGTAACCTACAGGATTTAAAAGTTAATATTTCATTCTAATTGTTCTAAGAGAAAGACGTAGGAGGCTTTTAGCCAATTTTCATAAAAAAATACATTTTGTGCAATTTTAACCCATTTGACATGTCCCCCTTTACATTGATTTTTCTATTTTATAAGTTTGACCAGTTAGAAATAAAGCACAAGCCAAATTGACGTATTCATAAGTAAAAAGATAAAAGAAATGCCACCTGTAGGGCAGCGGGACCAACCCTCCAAGTATCAAGCTGCCATTTGACTTGACCTCCTAGACCAGTAACACGTTCTCTCTCTTCAAGACAACTTGCAACATGATCCTATGAAAAAAGAAACTAATAACCACATATACAAGTCAAAAAATATGTTGATTAGATTTTGGCATCTCTTACGTATTACAATAATCTGGATCAAGTAACAACCTTACTAAGTTGATAAGGGCAACCTGCTCGACATAAGATTGCCCGGCAATCGCCCGCATTAGCAACATAAATCCTATTCTGAACTATAAGAGCAGTAATTGCTGTACAACCAGGATGATAATCTTTCTGGATAAACGCCTTAGACTTATGCTGATTATTCAGTTCCTTTCTGAATGCGACATCTGTGTGGATGAATGCTTCTTTGAGTGCATCCGTGGGACTGTATCATTATTATTATAGATTAAAGGTGATTTTCTTCTCAAACCAAATAAAATAAGTACTGATTGTCTCAATGGGAGAGTAAAAATCGAGTGACAAGTCGAACGGGTTTGGTAATGGGATAGGGTTGAAAATATTAACCGAAGAATAATACAAGATATACATTACAAAAATACAATATATCTATTCCAAAAATATAGTAAATATATTTCAGTTAATAGAAAGATGTCATTTTTAGTAGGAGTCAAAACAGGTAGGGTATGAGCAGGTTTATCTGCAAATTTTTTGTCCATTTAAAAAAAAATTGTGAATAACTACGACTAAGTTATGACTAGTAGGGGTGTGCAAGAAACCGAAATAACCGAACCGCAATCGAAATAACCGACGCAACCAAACCGAAAAAACCGAAACCAATAAGAAACCGACGGTTTGGTTTGACGATTTTTTAAAAACCAATTGAGAAAAAGCACAATCCAAATTGACTAGCAAAAATTATATACAGATAATCCCAGGTCTTTTACTAAAATGGTTAGGAGGTTGTATGATAAAAACAGACTTTGGGTGACTTTTAGCCTGTTTGAATTGTATAGATCTTTGACCTATTCTTCCTTTTAGTTACCTTTTTCTTATTTGACTAGATTGAGAAAAAGCACAATCCAAATTGACCCATTAGTAAGCAAAAGGTCCACATTACCACTTGTAAGCAAAACCATACAAACCTTTTGGTGCAATAAAGAGTTTCCAATAGTCTTGGTAGAGCTCGAACAGAATATTCTGCAGCTGCAGCACCTGCATGCACCCCAATGTTAAGGATAAGATGACTCACTGACTTATTATACATCAACATATCTACCACATACATATAAATATCCACAAACACACACACCGTATGTATAAAAAGGTTTCTCATTTAGTAGCTAGACAACAGTTCCAATCATATGAAATTGTCATATCGACATATATATTCATGCTACTTATTCTTCTACGCCATCCAAGAAAGTAATTTAATAAGGCAACCTAATTAGGATCAAATGTAATTATTTGTTTTGGGGGAACATCAAGTTTTGAACTACATGAATTTATCATTGTTTTGGATCGTGTACCCCGTTTTCGTGAGGCCGCTTAACGAAAGTACAGAAGGTGATGGTAATTTGAATTAATCACCATGCATATTAATGCCTAGAGTTTGCTTTATGACTCCATAGATGCCCTATGGCAAAATATTTACAAGAATGCTACATTAGTAACATGCTTTGTTTCCTTAATAGAGGTAAGATGGGCGGATCAGGTGAGATGGCTCACGGATCAAAATGTATAGCGTGGGCTGGGTCAGGTTGGCACATACAATTTTTGTCAATCTTTTAAGCCTAGTAAGAGTTAATAATGATTACTGAAACAATACTATTCCAATAATAATATGAATTTTTGAACGATCTATTTTGCAGGCTGCATGCATTAAAAATACACTACAGACGACTTTCAACTCATTTCACCTTGTACAGTTTGAGCTAAAACTTTTTATTAAACCAACTACAGATAAAAGATAACCCAAATGGATCCATAAGTAATGGGTTGAATTGCCACCTCTATGATATATGGACACCATTTAATAAAAAGAACAAGTTGAACCCATATTGTTTGGGGGTACCTCGATGACCATCAAAGATTCCAAAGATATGAATATCATCTTCATTGCACAAATGGGGGATAAGAAAATGTGTATCCTCCATGGTCTCCCTTCTTCCACATGTAGCAAAAGAACCCCAAGATAAAACTGGAACGTACAGTGAAGAATTCCGTGAAGAAGTACTCCAACTTTTCACATTAAAACCACTTTCATAAACAGTCTCCAAAATATTTTCACCCTGAGAAAACCAGTTGATGTTCTCTTTAAAAGGTTGAACCATTTTAGTGCTCTCATCACTTGATGATTCAGTGGCAGCGTTATCTTCCACTGTGAAGCTCTTATTATTTCCAATTATTAGATCAAGTTCTGTGATTATATCATCAAATGAAGGTCGATTGTCGGTGTCAGCATCCCAGCATCTTTGTATCAGAGACAGTAATCTTGGCGGAGCACCTGACTCTGTTCCTGCAAGAGCAGGTCTGAGTCCTTCAGACACAACAGCTGCTGTCAGTTGCTGCTCAGTATAGTTCATTTCCAGCACGGTGTGAGCCTGCCAAGAGGATGTTGTTATTTAAAGAGACAAAGAAAACACAACAATATGCCAAAAAAGTTATTAAATTACTGAACTTGCAATAATGTTTATATTCATTATTCATTATATCTGCATCAAATATGTTACGTTTGTACTCTTCATTTGGAGAACCACATAGCCTGAATTCAATTGCTGATTCAATTCTTAAGAACTCTTCTTTTCTGAAATAGTAGAAAGCACAAAAATGAATACTATCTTATTTTCACAATTGAAAAAAAGCCTTGTATTGAAGCGTGCCAAATTCGAAACATAACTAGAACTGGTACATAAAATTACCCAAAAGTACATAAACAATAAAATACTAACCTGTGCTTCAGTGCGAAGATCGGTGTATGGGACAACACCTGTCAGAAGTTCACTGTAATGGGTTAAGATTGAAGTTTTGTGTTTTCATTCATACATGGGGGAAAGATAATGTAAGTTGGTCTCAAATCTCAAAAAAGAAAATTAACCTCAATAATACCCAACAATTAATACAGTTATAAGAGAAACATATTATACAACTACAAGGACATACAACGACAAAAGACGAAGACGTTAACAACTATGGTATATGTCATTTGTTTTTGATCCTCACTAAATAGCTTGGATAGATTACTTGGTGGTATTGGTATGTGCATGTGCACATGTATATTACTTGATAGATTCTTTATTTAAAATGGCAAGCACATATGTGGTGGATTTAGAAGTTTTCCTTTATACTTAAAAAAGTTCCCATGTATATAAAAAAGTAAATAACTTTGGAGAAAATGAATTTCTAGTAACAAAAACCAACTGTTTTAAAGTAGAACATTATCGGGCAAAAATCGTCTAATATATAAATATACGTTCTAACTAAAACAATGAGTGATAACTCTATGAGTAGTGCAATTATGCTAGTGACTACTTTAGCAATGATCTACCGATGAAGTAAGCTGATCCTTACCTCGGTTCTAGAATTGGTAAATATTTTTTATTAGGAGCAGGCACATCCAAATATGGAAATTGATTAACTTGGGTTTGATTTAGTATTTCATATAATATGTTTGCCCAAATTACTTAAGAGATAACACAAAAACCTAATGCTAGGTTTTAGCCTTTTAGGTTTGTTAAGGTATGTAGGCAGGACTAGGCACACAACTGCAGCTTACTACATGTTTATCCAATTCAATATGATGAAAGTTTATCAAGATCATAGATAATCAGGTTTTCAATGAGGCAATTAACCTATTACTTGATTTGAAGGATGCTGTTGCTCACTGCTATTTTCATGAACAAAGGAACTGAAAGTATATAACTTTAAGCAACTAGAAAAAATGTAACTTGTCGAAAGACTTGATAATGCTTTATCTCTTTTGCTTATTTTTCCTTAAATATGTTTAATTTGACGCCTTGTTTTTACATGTGTTTTGTGATCACTCATAGATTCTTTGATACCTGCATAAGTTATACATTCTTCAAAACTATTTAAAAAACATGATGTAGACATGCAAGATTTTAACATACCAAGTGTATTTGAGGCAGAATATGGTATAGCATTTATAACCATCCATGATTTTATAAGTTCATCGACATAGATACTAAAGAAATACTATGTAAATGTCTAATTCAGTTCCTTTTTACAACTTTTGTAATGCTAAAATGACCTATTTAACCATTAGCCATCCCTTGCATGTATGATTATGATTATTTGACCCACAAGATTCTAATTGCTCATCAGTAGGGCATTATACGTAAGAAAATATATTAGCAATCAAAGTGTCAAACCCTTCTAAAAAACTAATATAAATTCAGTCAAAAGTTAGAGGTCTTCATGAGACGGATGGAATACACGAGGCTGGGAATTTAGGAAAGCTATAAATTCCATTAAAATATTTTATCCAACTACTATTTCCATTATATGGCCATGGTAAAATGTAAAAATCATGTTATAGAAGAGGATTCTTACTTGATTGATATTCCAAAACTGTAGACATCTGTTTTTTCGGTTTGAATCTCTTTCCTCAAAACTTCAGGTGCCATGTAAATAAGAGTACCTACCATATTCTTCTTATGAAAACCACCAGTTGGCTTGCCTGATGACCTCCAGTTCTCCAGTGTGGTATTTTCAAGATCTTGTTTGTATTCAGACAAACCAAAGTCCGCAAGATGCGGCCTCATGCATTTATCAAGCTGCATCAAGATGACAGTTTCCATTTATCAAATAAAATCAAAAGCTTGCGCATTAAAGAGTGAGAATCAATCAAAACGTTAACTAGATAATAAATATAACAACAGTTTGAAATAATACCAACTGCAATAACTTACAAGAACATTCGCTGGCTTCACATCTCTATGCACAACTCCAATATTATGAAGATATTGCAAAGCATTTGCTGCAAAAGAGAGAGCACAAAGAGTGTAACTTAATTTTCCTACTTCTAAAACGATCATCAAAATGAAATAATCACATTATAAGATTTGCATTTCCCAAACACTAGAAAGCGATTAAATTAGTGACTTGAAATGACAATAATCAGATAATTAAGGACAAAACGCCCATCCAAGCACCCCCATAACTATCTACTCCAAAAAACAAAAGGCTAAATTGCTCCCCGAACTAAGATATCAGTAGATAAAGTACTGCAAGTGTTAACTTCACCTAGCTGTTTGGTGATCATAAGCGCTTGATCAATACTCGGACTCCATTCTTCAACATGTAACTTCTGAGAAAGATTTCCCAACTCATAGAACTCAAAGAAGAACATGTAGTTTGGTGGCCTTGCATGTGCTGCCACCAAGGTGGCGATTCCTTCATGATTTAACTTGCTTCAAGTCCCAAATCATACAAACAAATCAAACATACAGAACATATTTCGATGTCGAAAAATTAAACACTAGGTCTGCAACATAAATTCTTCCAAAACTTCAACTTATCTAAGAACTACAGCTACAAAACTTTATAGCAAATAATATAAACATGGTATCAAATAACATTCCAATCTTTGTTACATAACATAAACCAATCTGTTTTCACATCAAACATTGATAATCCAAGAGAAAAAAAAGATATCCCATTGAGGAAATAAAGACGCCCCATTTAAAGATCATCAAAGAATACTTTTACTCACCAAAGCAATTGCAATTCTTTATGAAACTTATTAATATCATCAGAGGTCGACAAAACGGGCTTTTTAACAGCAACCCTTTTCCCATCTAAAGTTGCATCATAAACAACACTCTCAGCTCCTGCAATTGTGAAATTGGGGATTGTTGGTACCATAACTCTTTGCAATTTCAGTTCAAATTGAAATCGTACATACCTCTAGCAATTGGAAGCAAGAGGGTGTGTGAAGATGGAGGAAGATGAAGAGGGATTTTATCGCTGTGGCAACAGCCTCTGATGCAGGTGTTAGGGTGAATTATCTCTAACCCCATATCGATTGATTGGTGGATATGGAGGTATGATTTTCTTTTGGTGGGAGCATCATGAGAACGTTACCGACATGTTAACAATGTGCAAGTTTTCTTCGGTTCGGTTGGTTCGGTTCGATTATAAAAATAGTGATTATAAGTTAAGTTATTAGAAGTTGACATTGTTGATCAACGGTTTCAACGTTTTCAATGACGGGTCTTTTTCCTCTAATGATCTTTTTAATGTCTGTTGGTGATTCCTTTAATGTCGTTATTATTGTTTGTTTTAACCTTGTTGATTACTCATGTCTGATAACTCAAAGAGATCTGATGACACCAATACATTATGAAATGATTTAAGAAGAGGAATTGAAAGAAAAGTACATGAATTAGTTTTCTAAAATACGAATGTATTTCTCTGAATAAGAAACGAATAATCCTAATGTTTCAATCACTCACAACCGCTCACAATCACTCACAACCATCTCCCGTAATATAGGGCATACACTCACATTAAAAATGAAGAACCTACTGTAAATGCTCTTATATGATTACTTACATTATATCTTTAAGTCAGTTGTATATGTTATGATATCATATTTAGTAATATTCAATGAAATTATTCAAGCTCTTGATGTTGTTTTTAGGGTCAAATTCAATGAAGTAGCATATGTTTTTTTTGTTTTCCATCAAACTTATTTTTGTGAGTTGATCATACCTTTATAATATATATTAATATTTAACGTCGTATGACATTAAATTTAATAAATGATTTATGAGAGTATATGGTTCATGTATAAAATATATTAGTTATGGTGAATGTTAGTAATGTGACATATGATAGCAAAACCTATATTATTAATGATAATCCGATTTTGAATATCACTTTAGAAGGTTGCACGATTTATTTTTTGCATTTGGTCGATACTTACATGTATAGGGTTTTTAGGATCTTGATTTATGGTTTTGTTTTGTGTATTCATTGTGTTTTGTAAAAAATTACGTTGTGTTTGAATTTGGTTATTACTTTATAGAGTTTTAATTTAAGTTCTAGATTTCAAGCCATTTAAGTTTGTTTCTTATTTAAATTTACACCAAGTAAATATAAATATTCAAATTCAAATTGAAGAGAGATGTTACTTTCATTAAATGTCCAAAATCTATAACTGTTAATTTATTACGTTTGTTTTTAAGTATGCAATAAGAATCCTCTTAAATAGGTAAGCAAGTGTTTTTTTAAAAAATTTCATTAGTAAATTTGAAAACGTAAATTTTTAGAAAGTAACCCGTTTCAAGGATCTAAATGATTTTTATTCTATGAAGTTTATTCTCATGGATGAGAAGGTAATTTTACATAATTGAACTTATGTTTTGTTTTTTTTTCAATACGGGATGCAAAGTTTCAAGGCATTGTTATAAAATGAACATTTCAAAAACATTCACAAAATTTGAATGAGAAAGAGTGTTTGTTTGTTCGTAAACCTATATTAGCTGAAAATTGTTCAAAATACAAATGTTTCAATAGTAAACAAAAGGTTTGTTTCGATAATAATACAATGGTGACAAAATGCTTAACTTTGTCGGATCTGAACATGGTTTTGATTTTGTTACCTTCTCACCATTTTAGATAATCAAGTTTTTGAAAGTGAAACAATTGGTATGTTTTATTATCTTATACTCATTCTTTATTATGTAATATTGTATATAGATATTATCGGTTGTGTTATTAGAGATATTACAAAAAGGAGAATACCACCATTAAAAATGGCAAAGAATCACCATGAATGAACCTGCGGTTAGAAGGTTTGGAGCTTGAACTACTAAAGTAGATAAATATGGTAAAATAAAACATCAAATGTTGTGTACAAAAAAATATTTAGAGATTTATCATTAATGTATGTACACTTTTTATCTCTTAAACGAGTGTATTACATGGGTAAATAGCGAGCGCGCGCGCACACACACACACAGATATATATATATATATATATATATATATATAGGGTTAAGATCAAATATAAACCAATAGTAATTGTGAAAACCATTAAACTAGATCTTAGCTTTTAATTTGATTAAGATCGATGGTTGTGATTTTTTTAATTAAAAAAATTCAATATGTGAACTTTGGTAGGGTCATATTAACCTTTAAAGAGCTAATGGGTATATTGGTCTTTTAATCTACCATAATGATGCTTTATTTGATACTAATTTTGAAGAAAGTGAAAGTTGAATTGACATGTTAGTAAACATCAAATTAATACTTACAAATCCAATTCTTAAAACCATTTTCTTCTATCATCATTTTTAATACATAGAGATCCTCAATTCAAGTGCAAATCATTATTTTCATCCATTTTCATCCTCAACCCGTCTCGCCTTTCTTTATATGCTTCTTTATCTGCTCTCATGATCATAGTCTTTCATCGATTCTTCTCCATCTATGTAAAGCACGAGGAATCATGGTATTATCGATTCAAGCTGGATTAATGTAACACCCCGAATTTTATTTAAAAGAAGAATAAAGAAAAGTATCTAGAAAGAAAG
Organism: Flaveria sonorensis; assembly: GCA_025506505.1. Classification (NCBI taxonomy): domain Eukaryota; kingdom Viridiplantae; phylum Streptophyta; class Magnoliopsida; order Asterales; family Asteraceae; genus Flaveria; species Flaveria sonorensis. The sequence continues at coordinate 53,060,356 of CM046427.1, read as the reverse complement.
GAATATGAACACAATTAGAAAGGGGAAAAGTGTAAAAAGCACAAAAGTCCATTATTTTAATATAAATGGGAGTATGGTCGCCCACTTAAAGTGGATCTGCAATCTTGCTCTTGGCTGAAGAAGAAAAGAGAAGAAGAACTCTCGGTTTTTGAGAGAAAAAGGAAGAAGAAGCTGCAAAAGGAAAGTTTCTTAAGTATATGTTCGGTTTTAATCGAATTCACAAGCTTTTGACCAAAGTTCTTGGTGTTTTAGAGTTTGTTTTCAGGATTTTGGAGTTGAATTTGCAGGTGGAAGTGTCTAGTTCGAAGATTTGCTTCAAGATGAGTTTCTAGAACCCCTCTATTACTGATTTTCAACTTTTTGGGGGCTATTATGCATACCAAATAAACATTTTAAAGAGTTAACCGAATGTTTCTGCAATTTGTTCGAATGATGTTCTGTGATTTAAGTTTTGATGTTGTTTTGGTGGTTAGAATTGTTGTTAGTATGTTTTTAGGGCCTTAGTATGTTAGATCTGTGTTTGGGTAGTGTTAGAAAGGTTTCGGGTGTTTATGGCAATTTAGAAATTTTCAGAAAGTTCTCATGCGCCTAACTGTCCTCATGCGCCCAAGGTGATGCGCCCAAATAGTGGACATACGCCTGAACAGTAGTTCATGTGCCCAGAATAAGGGTTGATGCGCCTAAGTGTTGGCCATGCGCCCAAATAGTGCCCATGCGCCCAGATTTGCCCATGCGCCTAAGTGTTGATGCGCCTAAGCAGGGCTCATGCGCCTGCATAGTGGTAATGCGCCTAAGCAGGGCTCATGCGCCTGCATAGTTGTAATGCGCCCAGACTTTTATACTTAGAATTTTTATGCTCATGTGCCTGGAATGTTCCATGTGCCTCATTTTGGACTTAGGATTTTCTAGGGGTTTTAAGAGGTAGATGTTTGAGATAGGTCCCGTTATGATGTGATGGCTTATGCTTGATGTGTGCATGATGATATGATGAGGTTTATGATGTGTGTGTGTGTGATGTGTTATCTTTCTTTGTTAAACGGTTTTCAAAACGTATGTATTATGTTATATTATACGTTATGTATGATGTTATGACTTTACTTGGTATGATGAATTAATGAACGTAAAGTATTATGTAACGAAGTGAAAGATAATAATGATGAAAAGTGGAACGTAACGAATGAATGAAAGTCTTGCAAGCAAATTGAATGGAGGTGCACGACCATGTTGTTGTCAGCTCAACCGTGTGCGGTTTAGCTAACCCGAAGGATGCACACGGGGAGTCTAATAATGACTCGTATGGGGGTCTAATCCTTGAGATTGACCCGAATAAGGTCGTGATGCTCACCCCGGTACTGTGTCGGTCTTCGGACATGAGTCGGGGGTTTGTTTACAGGCCCCGCCACAGTATCAGTCTTCGGACACGAGTCGGGGGTGTTGCAAACAGAGACGGGATCCTTGTCGCGTACCCAGTACTGTGTCTGTCTTCGGACATGAGTCTGGGGTTTGTTTACAGGCCTCGGCATAGTATCGGTCTACGGACATGAGTCGGGGGTATTGCATGAGACAGGATCTGATTAATGGTAAAAGATGTAATGAACGAACGAATGAACGATGATGAAGACAATAAATAAATATTATCAATGTGTACGTATAATGTGTGATCGCTTACGATTGTGAAGGTTATGATTTAACGAATGTAAAGTATTTTATTTATAAAACTAGAACTCACTCAGCGTCGCTGACTTTTTGTATGCATAATAGTTGGTAGGTATATTGTTGATGCTGAGGAGTTGCAGGCATGGATGCAGTAGCTACTGGGAGCGTTCTGAGGCTGGCATCCATATTTTGACATGTTATTGTATTTTGTTATGTAAATGAATGATGTAATGTAATGAAATGGCATGTTTTAATTATAAATAAAAGTTTTTGATTTCCGCTGCAAAAGTAATGTATGTTTTAAAATGTTTTATGCTATGACGGTCCAACTGTAAGCGTCCCGGGAACGGGGCCTTACAAGTTGGTATCAGAGCTAAATTTTAAGAGAATTGGGTAAATATTTCCAAAAACCTAATCTTAAACTGAGAATGGGACGGAAGGAAAGGGATGCCAGTCCTAGTAGCAACGTGCCTGCAGGTAAAGGTTTTATGTAAGCTTCTATGTAAGTTAAATATTAACCGGTAGTATGTGCGCATGTTATGTGGCTTGTGTGCTTTTGTGTAGATTTAGATACTGATGTAGTCAGGATAGGAAATGCTTGGGGAATGAAGGGTAAAGTAAGTGGCTAATCACAACTGGCCACTGTGATTAGGGACTTACTATACTTGACATAACTCAAGCTATTACCTTGATTGACCGTGTTGGTGTTTGAATATTGTAGTGTTTGTAGATGGCTGGTGGTAGGTCTTCTGAGGCTTTGCGAGGTGGAGGTCGTGGTGGACGTGGTGTTAGGCCGCGTGTCATGAGGAGCAGGGCAAAGACTGCTGAGACGACTCCTGAAGAGCCAGAGCTTCGACACCAGAATGGTGAAGACGAGAGTTCCAACCTGAGAGCCTCAATGAAGGAGGCGGTGGTCGAGGAGGTTCATCAGGTCATGCAGACGATTCTGTCGTCTGTAGTGACTGAAGTTATCCATGCTGTGAGGGATGACGAGAAGAAGGAGAAGGAGGAGAGGAGGAGAACCGCACGATGAGGAGGTGAAGCTGGAGGTTCTGGGGATATGGAGCAACCCGATGCTGACATGGTTGTCTCTAGTGACGATGAGGAGGAGGAGGAAGCTATGCCGGAGACTGCGAAGGGGTGCAGCTATGGAGCATTCCAAAGGTGTAGGCCCCCTATGTTTGATGGAAATGGGAGTGTTGCTGTTGCACAACGTTGGGTAAGAGAGATGGAAGCGGTACTTGACATCAGCGAGTGCCGCGAGGATCAGAAGGTGAAGTTTATTACCCACTCATTTGTGGATTCAGCCTTATGCTGGTGGGACAACATTGTCCAAGATGAGGGTACCAGGGCAGTCAGGAGGATGAGGTGAAAGGAGCTGAAGAGGTTGGTAATTGAGGAGTTGTGCCCTCATAGAGAGCTTGACAAGGTCGAGAGGGAGTTCCTGCAGCTAGAGACGAGAACGATGACTCACCAGCAGTACACCACGAAGTTCAACAAGATGGCAAGGCTGGTGCCAGATCAGGTGACGCATGTGTCACGAAAGATCAAAAGGTATATTCAAGGTTTGCCAGCAGATATCCGCAGGCATCTGATCGCTGCCCAGCCAGGTACGTTTAGGTCGATGGTCGACCTAGCGGGGAGGCTGTATGACGAGCGAGAGGCGGTGGCTATAATGGATGAAGAGGAGGAGCGAGGTTATGATAAGAGTGGGAATGGAAGGCGGGATTATGATGATGGTGAATTTGTGGCTGGAGGTAAGACGATGAGGTTCGATGATCGAAAGAGGATAACTGAGAGAGATGAGGTATGCAAGAAGTGTGGTAGAGGCCACGTGGGGGAGTGCAAGTGGGGATCGAACATCTGCTTCCAGTGTGGAAGAGAGGGCCACAGGGTGAGGGATTGTCAAATGGCTAAATGTTACAACTGTGGCAAGACTGGACATATGAGCAGAGACTGTAAGAAGTCGAGGGCAGGAGGCTCCGGTATGAGGAAGGAGAGCAGAGGATGAAGGTCAGAGCATTCGCTATGACCGGGAGGAGGCTAGAGTGGACTCTGACGTGATGTCAGGTACGTTTCAGGTAATTTAAATTTGTGCATCTATGCTTTGATTGTGGTGCTAGTAGTAGTTTCATTCCTGCTGCCTTTTGTGGTAAGTTGCACGCTAGGAGTAGAATGATCGATGAGCCCTTTGATGTAGAAATTGCTACTGGTAAGTCCACTAGGATACCTGATGCCCAAGAGGATTGCGCGATAGAATTGAGAGAGCGCGTGTCTCCTACTTGACTGTTCAGGACGAACTTAGGTGGATAGGCGTACACCTTCGGATGAATTCGCTAGTAGCCTATGAGACAAAACTCCGAGTGTCGTAGGAAGATGGTTTAATCTACCGCGCCCGACAAGAGTTCGGTGCCGACCTACGGTGATGGAATAATGATGAAGGCCTCGTCGTGGGGAGGGGGATCATCTGATTTAGATAAACAAGGAAAGCTAATAACGAGTTATATAGTGCCATTCTGAATTGTTGCTCAGGTAATAGAAGTGGCATCTCGACTAGAGCTACCCGACATGTTAAGTGGAAGTCATCCGATGTTCCATGTATCTCGTCTAAGAAAGTGCTCAATCGATGAGGATATGATTGTGCCACTAGAGAATACTGAGACGGACAAAGGATTCTACTACGAGAAGCAACTGGTGGCCGTTTATGATAGAAAAAAGAGAAGGGCTAAGGAGAATGGTGGTTCTACTTGTGCGAGTACAGTGGAGCCCAGAAGGGGACTAAGCCTACGTATAAGATCAAGGAAGAGGTGATACAACATCACCCGCAACTGTTTGAGAAGTGATAGGTTTCGAGGACGAAACCTATTTAAGGGGGGTGGACTTGTAACACCCCGAATTTTATTTAAAAGAAGATCAAAGAAAAGTATCTAGAAAGAAAGGAATATGGACACAAGTAGAAGGGAGAAAAGTGTAAAAAGCACAAAAGTCCATTATTTTAATATAAATAGGAGTATGGTCGCCCACTTAAAGTGGATATGCAATCTTGCTCTCGGCTGAAGAAGAAAACAGAAGAAGAACTCTCGGTTTTTGAGAGAAAAAGGAAGAAGAAGCTGCAAGAGGTAAGTTTCTTAAGTATATGTTCGGTTTTAACCGAATTCACAAGCTTTTGACCGAAGTTCTTGGTGTTTTAGAGTTTGTTTTCGGGATTTTAAAGTTGAATTTGCTGGTGGAAGTGTCTACTTTGAAGATTTGCTTCAAGGTGAGTTTCTAGAACCCCTCTTTTAATGATTTTCAACTTCTTGGGGCTATTATACATACCAAATAAACGTTTTAAAGAGTTAACCAAATGTTTCTGCAATTTGTTCGAATGATGTTCTGTGATTTAAGTTTTGATGTTGTTTTGGTGGTTAGAATTATTGTTAGTATGTTTTAAGGGCCTTAGTATGTTAGAACTGTGTTTGGGTAGTGTTAGAAAGGTTTCGAGTGTTTATGGCAGTTTAGAAATTTTCAGAAAGTTCTCATGCGCCTAACTGTCCTCATGCGCCCAAGGTGATGCGCCCAAATAGTGGACATGCACCTGAACAGTAGTTCATGCACCCAGAATAAGGGTTGATGCGCCTAAGGGTTGGCCATGCGCCCAAATAGTGCCCATGCGCCTAAGTGTTGATGCGCCTAAGCAGGGCTCATGCGCCTGCATAGTGGTAATGCGCCTAAGCAGGGCTCATGCGCCTGCATAGTTGTAATGCGCCCAGACTTTTATACTTAGAATTTTTATGCTCATGTGCCTGGAATGTTCCATGTGCCTCATTTTGGACTTAGGATTTTCTAGGGGTTTTAAGAGGTAGATGTTTGAGATAGGTCCCGTTATGATGTGATGGCTTATGCTTGATGTATGCATGATGATGTGATGAGGTTTATGATGTGTGTGTGTGTGATATGTTATCTTTCTTCGTTAAATGGTTTTCAAAACGTATGTATTATGTTATATTATACGTTATGTATGATGTTATGACTTTACATGGTATGATGAATGAATGAACGTAAAGTATTATGTAACAAAGTGAAAGATAATAATGATGAAAAGTGGAACGTAACGAATGAGTGAAAGACTTGCAAGCAAATTGAATGGAGGTGCATGACCATGTTGTCGTCAGCTCAACTGTGTGTGGTTTTGCTAACCCAAAGGATGCACACGGGGAGTCTATCCTTGAGATAAACTCGAAGGGAGTCTAATAATGACTCGTATGGGGGTCTAATTCTTGAGATTGACCCGAATAAGGTTGTGATGCTCACCCCGGTACTGTGTCGGTCTTCGGACATGAGTCGGGGGTTTTTTTACAGGCCCCGCCACAGTATCAGTCTTTGGACACGAGTCGGGGGTGTTGCAAACAGAGACGGGATCCTTGTCGCGTACCCCAGTACTGTGTCGGTCTTCGAACATGAGTCGGGGGTTTGTTTACAGGCCTCGGCACAGTATCGGTCAACGGACATGAGTCGGGGGTATTACATGAGACAGGATCTGATTAATGGTAAAAGATGTAATGAACGAACGAATGAACAATGATGAAGACAATAAATAAATATTATCAATGTGTACGTATAATGTGTGATCGCGTACGATTGTGAGGGTTATGATTTAACGAATGTAAAGTATTTTATTTATAAAACTAGAACTCACTCAGTGTCGCTGACTTTTTGTATGCATAATAGTTGGCAGGTATATTGTTGATGCTGAGGAGTTGCAGGCATGGATGCAGTAGCTACTGGGAGCGTTCTGAGGCTGGCATCCATATTTTGACATGTTATTGTATTTTGTTATGTAAATGAATGATGTAATGTAATGAAATGGCATGTTTTAATTATAAATAAAAGTTTTTGATTTCCGCTGCAAAAGTAATGTATGTTTTAAAATGTTTTATGCTATGACGGTCCAGCTGTAAGCGTCCCGGGAATGGGGCCTTACAATTAATGATTCCATGTTCTCTAGTTTGAATCAAGGTAAAAGTTAGTTTTCATAATAAGTGTAATTTGTTGTAATTTGTGTTTTAGGGTTACGGGGTTCTATTTTGGTTGTTAGGGTTTTTGTTTTAGGGTCCTTTTAGAAGTTTGTTTATATGAAAATCTTTGTTGATCAGATTGATTTGATTTCAGTTTATGGTGGGATGTTAAGATTTTCTATTTTTTATCCACACAAGGTTATTTTGGAGATTATTTTATGGAGGGAAGGTGACTTTTACACATGTGTTGATATAAACTATGACCACCATCTACGGTCGTGGCAGAGGCCACAACAACGACGACGGTGATGGTGGTGGCGGTGGCCGCAACAATCATCTTTCTCTATTTCTCTAAATATTAACACCACCGGTGGTTGACCACCATTTATGGTGGCGATAACGACGGTTATAGTGGTGGCCGTGACAACGGCGATGGTGATGGTGGCTGCAACAACGGCGACCATCTTGGTGATTTTTTAAAGAACTACTCAAACATTCTTTTTTTAAAATATAGGTTGGTTAGATGTATTTTTTTATGTAAGTTAGACCTATTTTTTTACTGAACCTTTTGAATATAAATAAGCTTTACACATGTGTAAACTCTGTTTACACATGTGTACACGTTCTTATTTAAAATATACTTAATTATACACTTTTTTGTTAAATCTCTTTTACTGGGTTTATGGATTTAAACATATGTAAAATGAATATTACACATGTGTAAACTGAGTTTTACACATGAGTAAACTGAATTTGCACATGTTTAACTACACATGTGTAAACTGAATATGTATAACCTAAATATACTCATATGTAAAAATGTAAGATTTTTGTGACATGTGTAACTGATTTTTAATGGTCAGAAACTAACTAAAAACTTTTACACATGTATAGTTTATTTTATGCACAATTAACCACACGAGTTTTTAGTCGGAAACTTTAACACATGTGTTATCAAATTTAATCAAATTTAACCGATGGGTTATCAAATTTAATACTTGTGTAAAGTAATATATTTGATAAACTTTCCATTTAACACATGTGTTAGTTTTTTACCATTAAAAATCCATTACAAATGTAATAAAAATCTACCAGTTAGTAAACACATTTCACATGTGTAACTTTTTTTTAGTTTTTTTGTACTTCTTACTCGCTTCGGTAACCATCATTATATGATTTTTTAGATTTGTAGTTTATTTTTCTGTTTTTAGCCACATGTAAACACATCATAAACATTCATTTTTATGACAGAAGTGTGATATCTCCTTACTGAAACTAATTACACGTGTGTTAAAGTCTTCATAACTATCTTTAACACATAAGGTAAATTGTGTAGAATATATGTTACACATGTCTTCACCACTATCTTTAAATGGGCTAAAGTATGCAGAAACATATATTACACATGTATTAAAGTATTAATAAGCATTTATTCTTCCGTTCCTTCTTAAACGTTCATTTAGTACGTCTTAAAAAAACTTTTTAATACTTGAGAAACACTTTAGAATTATTTTGTTTCTATTTTTTAGCATTCTGTTAACACATCTAAATAACAATTTACTTATAGTTTTTATCTTGTTATTATTCATGTTCTAGTTTTATGAATTAAGAAAGAGCTTTGTGGTCTGCACGTTTATTGATGACAAATGCCATTTAGTTCATATGTTAAAATGGTATTTAATTAATTGAATAGAATTTATATGAAATTGCATTTTCATAAACTAATTACTAATGATTTAGACGTTATTATTTAGCTCCTGTTTATATAAACTAATTGTGATATATATGTATAAAATTATACTGTAAAAACTTATTTTAGATATGACTAAAATGACTTTTACACGTGAGTAAAAAATAATTTACACATGTTTAAAGATAATTTACACATGTGTAAAAATTACTTATACATATGTTAAAAAACCATAGAAGTAAGTTGAAATTTTACTTTATGTGTAGATTGTAATTTTACACATGCGTAAATGATAACGTCGCATGTGTAAAATTGACTTATACATGTAGTAGATAACTAATTTTAAATTTTTTTGTTTTCACATATGTTAATATACATTAAATGTTTTTTTTTTTTTTGTTTTTCATATATTTTCTATTAAATTTCAGGTTAATAGTAGCTTACACCTAATTCAATGATTACTGTTGGGAATTCAGTGATATATTCTGTGACGACCCTAAAACTAAGGTTAGACAAATTAAAATTTTAGGAATTATTATAAGTTAGTATTATAGTTATATACATATTAGATTAGGAATTGCTAAGATGACTTTATTTGATAAGAGTTGTTATTTGTATGTTTTAGCATGTATAAGTATGTGTATATGCTTCTTTAACATGCATGCATGCATAATTATTTACGTGAGTATATATGTGTATATTTGGGGATATGAATTGTATTAAGGATAGGTATATAAATTACCAAATCATGTAAGTGCACCATAAGATATTTGATACACAAGCATATTACCATTAAGTAATGAAACAAGATCAAAACTTAAACTAATTTTAACAAGAGTCCACAGCGGACGTGTAAGAGTCCACAGCGAACGTGTAAGAGTCCACAGCGGACGTGTAACAGTCCACAACGGACGTGTAAGAAGTCCACAGCAGACGTGTAAGGGTCCACAACGGAAGTGTAAGGGTCCACAGCGGACGTGAAAGGGTCCACAACGGGCGTGTAAAGGTCCACTACGGATGTGTAAAGGTCCACAGCGGATGTGTAATCTCACTGTGTGCCCACAGTAGACAACCAAAGGTCCGTAGCGGACAACCAAAGATTTACAGCGAATGAAGTAATCTCACTAAGTGTGCCCACAGCAGACAGCCAAAGGTCCGCAACGAACAGTCAAAGATCCACAGCGGATGAAGTAATCTCTCTAAGTGTGCCCACAACAAGTCCACAGTGGATGTATAACAATAAACTTAAAAACTTAAGCTAATATTAGTCACTTGATTATTAAGATGTTTACACAAACTAATCCAAATCAATGGATTACTGGAATACTTATATAAAACTAATCACTAACTAATTAAAATTTTGCAAACACATAAACACATTAGCATGGGGAGATGAAACCTATTGTCACACCCTCAAAATCCACGTGTGGAGTTTTATTGCGAGGCGAGTGAACAAACCAGGATCTCAGTCATTAGTTACTCAGAACGACTCTACATGCAGCATTTAAACAAATCAGAGTTTAAAACTTTAAAATATTTGCGGAAGCGTTTTGTAAATAACCCAAACACAAAGTACTAAAAGTAAACTACGTAAAACACGCGCCCAAACCAAAATACGTAAGTAAATGATAAATTAAAAGTGAACAATGTTTGAATGAAGTATGCTTGACATATGCGTGCTCCTATGGGCAGCTGCTACAAATGACCTGAGAAAAGCATACTAAAAGTGTCAACACGATGGTTGGTGAGTTCAAGAGTTTGCATTAATCATAAATCAGTACAGTTGTAAAACATAAGAAGTGCATTGAAATAGATAGCTAGTCTATATTCACAAGTAGTAACCATAGTGATTTCGCGATCGAAGCTGACTGTGTTCGTTAGTTGCCTCCCGCACGATATACCAGGTCGTGACACTGTCAGTAGTTAAGGACAATATTGCACCCGTTTGACCTCGAGTCGCACAAGTGGGGCTTGTCAGACACAAGATTAACGATCCGAAAGTGTGAGGACTTCTATGGTATAACCCACTATGTTACACTATACACAACTTACTATAATAAAGCGTTTATAAACCAGTATGCTATCTCCCCCAAAAGAGAGTGTATAAAAACATGGGGCATGAACTCACCTGGTGCGCAAATGAACAATAGTAAAAGCTAAGAGTGATCGGAAAGACAACCTTCAGAGGTCACCTAGAACAGGCAAGTACATAAGTACGTATACACAGAATCTTTAATAACCCTAAGTGCTCAATAAACACATTGACTCAAGGTTTTGGAAAACAAGACACCTTAGACCCAGTTGACCCGTTTGATCTGTTGGTGACATGTCAAATTAAGTTCTTGTTTGATCAAACATACCAACCAATAATTCAACAAACCATTCCAAACTACTATGCAAGTTATTCTCATAAGCCACATTGTAACACGTAAGGCTTATCATGTTTTTCATGCTAAATCAGGTTATCATTCAACACACGTAATCCAATTCATCATATAACACAGATTCTAATTTATATTCCTTTATAATGCACATTGGGTTTAGTCACTCACAACGTGTCATGTAAAGCCACTCAAGGCTACACACCCTAAACCCTACCAATCCTACAAGATAGGGGCCTCAGATTCGCACGTGTGTATGATACCCATCAGCAATATACCACATGTAACTCATGCAAGCAAGACATTTACATTATAATAATCGATAATGATAATTCATCCTAACATATATCATGTATACTAGCACATTTTACAAGAAAGCTCATATGTTCCCATAGTTGCACCAACTAATCATACGACCCAATCATTACAATCCAACACATTAAACATCATCCAGAAACATTCTAACATGATCCTAATACCACAAACATGTATAACTCACAATATCCAATGATCTTCAAAATTAAAGTTTCCCTTTTGGGAAAGTAATATCCCAAAACTAATCTAGCACCCAATTCATTCATGAATTCATCAACATCATGCCTAATCAAGTCCATGCTATCATCTAGACATGATCACATTCATCAAATCACCATAATTCACAAATCTCATATTCAAAAGTTTCTATTTATAGCAAGGTATGAACTACATGATCAATTCATGGATTTCTTGCATAATTATCATAATCCAACATTCATACAACATTATTAACATCATAATATCATCAATCCATCAACAATTCATCAAGTTCATGCACAAAAGTTACTATTATTAGTAAGGTATGAACAATGCATCAAAACCACGAATTTCTTGTATAATCCATGTAAACCAACATCAATACAATCTAACTAACATCATACAATCATCAAACATCACAAAAGTCGACATCTAGCAATCCATTCGAACTAGGGTTTCGGCCAACACCCAAAAACCATGAAAAACAATAAAAATCTAACCTTTAATCGCGTAATGGCCACGAATTGAACTTGCTAACGTGTTGTAATGCTTGAAACTCGATCAAAACCAATGCTTGATTGTTGTTCTTGGTCGAAATCGCAAAGGAGAGAGGGTGGGGAGGTTGCGGCCGATTGTGGGGGTTGTGGGAGGGATTAGGGTTTAATTTTAAGAAATATTTTGTTTTTTAGACAATTACAAACTTAACCCTTATTGTTTATATTTTATAAAAACTAATCTTTTTAACACTTTTTAAAAGGTTTTAACTACTAAACACAAATATTATTGATCATAAATAATCATCTTGCATAATTTTCACTTGCTACAAAACACATGAAATACATATAACACGTCGTCAAGTTACAAGATAAAATTCACAAATAATATTTAAAATCTATAAACCACATAAGTACAACTTAATAATCAAAATTACTAGTTAAATTATTATCTGTTTATCATAGATAATTGTTATTAAGTCACCAACGTTCAACGACAACTAGTGTGTGCTCAAGACACTTGTATGCAAGATCTAACAGAACTAACGGAGTTTGGTAAAGGAAAATTACCGGATGTCACATTATCCCCATGTTGAAAGAATTTTCGTCCCAAAAATTGCGTTACATGGTTGAGTTACATCACTGGTCTACTGCATTGGCACAAAGAAATCGAGTGAGTTTCGGGTGGGTTGTCACATCATCCCCATGTTGAAAGAAATTTCGTCCCGAAATTTAATCAATACATTCGTTGGCTGGCATCGTTGTTTCGAACAAATGAGGATAGTTGAGCTTCATCTGATCCTCACGTTCCCACGTGAATTCCGGTCCACGTTTTGAGTTCCAACGAACTTTGACTATGGGTATCTTGCTTTGCTTAAGATTTTTGACCTCTCGGTCCATCACCTCAACTGGTTCTTCATTGAACCGTAGTTGTTCATCTACGTGCACTTCCTCCAGTGGTACAACCATCGTCTCGTCAGATAAATACTTTTTCAGATTTGAGACATGAAATACATTGTGAATTCCACTCAACGAGTCAGGTAGATCTAATCGATACGCCACTAGACCTATTCTTTCCATAATCTCAAATGGTCCAACGTATCTTGAATTTAGCTTTCCTCTTTTACCAAATCGAACCACGCCCTTCCACGGTGAGACTTTCGGTAAAACTTTATCGCCGACCTGAAACTCCAAAGGTTTCCGTCGCTTGTCTGCATAACTTTTCTGTCAGTCACGTATTGCAGCCATACGGTTCCTTATTTGTACTCTCTTCTCAGTAGTCTCGTGCACCAACTCGGGGCCTGTTAGCTGACTATCATCAATTTCCGCCCAGCAAACCGGTGATCTACACTTTCGTCCATACAAAGCCTCAAAAGGTGCTGCCTTAATGCTGGTGTGATAACTATTGTTGTAAGAAAATTCCACCAATGGTAGGTGAACTTCCCAATTATTGCCGAAGTCAATCACACAAGCACGTAGCATGCCCTCCAATGTATGAATAGTACGCTCGCTCTGCCTATCTGTTTGTGGATGATAAGCAGTACTCATGTCTAGATGTGTACCCAGAGATTTCTGTAATGACTGCCAGAAATATGATCTAAAACGAGCATCACGGTCAGAAATAATTGAGATCGGTACACCATGTCTCGAAACTATCTCCTTCAGATAAATTCGAGTTAACTTGTCCATTTTATCCGTTTCCTTGATCGCCAAGAAGTGTGTAGACTTAGTCAATCGATCTACGATCACTCATATCGTGTCACAACCAGTAGGTGTTCGGGGTAATTTGGTAATGAAGTCCATAGAAATCTGTTCCCACTTCCACATAGGAATCTTAGGTTGTTGTAGTAACCCAGATGGCTTCTGATATTCCACTTTAACTTTCGAACAGGTTAGGCACTTGCTCACATATGTAGCTACGTCTGCTTTCATATTAGGCCACCAATAGTGCGCCTTCAAGTCATGATACATCTTGTCTGAACCAGGATATATAGAGTACTTAGACTTGTGAGCCTCACTCATAACCAAGTCCCTTAAGTTTCCATACAAAGGTACCCAAAGTCTGTCCATGAAATAACGAATTCCATCCGCTTTCACTTCAAACTGTTTGTCCATTCCCCGTAAAGATTCAGACCCAATGTTTTCCGTTTTCAAGGCTTCTGTCTGAGCTTTTCGGATTTGTTCAGGCAAGTGAGTGCTGATCGTAAGCTGCAAAGCTCGCACTCGTCGAAGTTTAGCAGTCTCCTTTCTACTCAATGCATCTGCAACTACATTTGCCTTTCTTGGGTGATATTTGATAGCGCAATCATAATCATTCAACAATTCCACCCAGCGTCTTTGCCTCATGTTCAACTCCTTTTGCTCAAAGATATGCTGAAGACTCTTGTGATCGGTGTAGATAGTGCACTTGGTACCATACAAGTAATGTCTCCAAATCTTCAAGGCAAAAACTACCGCACCTAGTTCCAAGTCATGAGTGGTGTAGTTCTTCTCGTGTACTTTTAGTTGTCTCGAACCATAGGCTATCACTTTATCACATTGCATCAAGACACAACCAAGTCCTTGGATAGAAGCATCACAATAGACCACAAAGTCATCACTTCCCTCTGGTAATGCCAATATCGGTGCGCTACACAGTTTCTGTTTCAACAACTGAAAAGCAGACTCCTGACTATCACCCCGTTTATACGTTGTCCCTTTATGAGTCAAGGCTGTAAGGGGTTGAGCGATCTTAGAAAATCCTTCAATGAAACGTCGGTAATATCCTGCCAGTCCAAGAAACTGTCGTATCTTACCAACATCAATACAATCTAACTAATATCATACAATCATCAAACATCACAAAATTCGACATCTAGCATCCATTCGAACTAGGGTTTCGGCCAACACCCAAAAACCATGAAAAAAAATAAAAATCTAACATTTAATCGTGTAATGGCCAAGAATTGAACTTGTTAACACGTTGTAATGCTTGGAACTCGATCAAAACCGATGCTTGATTGTTGTTCTTGGTCGAAATCACAAAGGAGAGAGGGTGGGGAGGTCGCATCCGATTGTGGGGGTTGTGGGAGGGATTAGGGTTTAATTTTAGGAAATATTTTGTTTTTAGACAATTATAAACTTAACCTTTATTGTTTATATTTTATAAAAACTAATCTTTTTATCGCTTTTTAAAAGGTTTTAACTACTAAACACAAATATTATTGATCATCAATAATCATCATGCATAATTTTCACTTGCTACAAAACACATGAAATACATATAACACGTCGTCACGTTACAAGATAAAATTCACAAATAATATTTAAAATCTATAAACCACATAAGTACAACTTAATAATCAACATTACTAGTTAAATTATTATATGTTTATCATAGATAATTATTATTAAGTCACCAACGTTCAACGATAACTAGTGTGTGCTCAAGACACGTGTATGCAAGACCTAACAGAACTAACGGAGTTTGGTAACGGAAATTACTGGATGTCACACCTATCTCCATTGCCACTCAACACTCTTGGTAGTTTGACACACACACCCCATAACCTGACACACATTAAGCCTACATAACACCTCACCAAGGCTAAGATTAGGTAATTATTACAAGCTACTAACATCACTCTTTATCCTTCTCTTAAACCTTCGGCCGAACCAACCTTTTCAACACCACCATCACCTTCGAGCACCACCACTACAACCCACCCTTTTCTATTTCACTCGGCAACCATCACAACCAAAACAACCTTCTCACCTCCAACACTCTCTCTTTCTCTCGATTGTTATACCACTGAAACCATCATCAAGTCATCATCAAAATCCTTTGAAGTATTATCCAAGTTCAAGAACATCTTCCTTCAAGTTTGGAACTCAAAGTGATTGAAGTCTTCATCAACCGTCTTCTACACCTTTCTTTTATCTACAATCAAGGTTAGATTTATGAATCTCTATAACTAAAAAGCTTGTAAAACTATGTAAGCGTGTAACATACAGTTGAACCCTTATATATCATCAAAAACTAATTATAAATTTCATAAAAACTTTAATTTCCAACTAAAATCAGTAACTAAGTTTACAAAACAGAAAGTTTCAAAGGTATTAATTAAAACAAAAGATTTAAATAAAAGCAAAGGGTTTAAAGATATCAAACTAATTGTTATTACATGATTAACTAGGCTATACTAGGTTGAATACTTAATTGACTGTGATTATAAGAATAAAATTTTTAGAAAAATATAAAATAATTAACTGGAAAATAGAAGTACCTGTATGAGATATATTGATTTATATAATTGAAATATTAAAATAAAAGAAAAATATCAAATAGCAGATTGGGACTTAATAAAAATCTGGAAAATTTATATAATGATCTTAATAATATACTGAACTTAGAGAATAAAATTCGTGAATTAATTCATTAGTATGATAAAGTTTTATATTTTAGAAGAATTAATAAGAATAAAAATAAAAAATAACAATAAAACAGTAGATAAAATCATAAAAATTTTACATAAAATGTTAGATATTGTGTAGAACATCTGTGTGATTTTTAAAATTTTAAGAAATAAATAGCCATTTCTGCTATTAATTCGAAATATTGTAAAATTTTCAGAAAACTACCGGTAAGGATATATAAACTGAAAATTTTATATGATAATCTTGGTATGAAGATACTACTTTTTGTAAAATTTTATAAATTTTGGAGACTTTTAACTACTATTTTCAAAATTTAAGTCTAATTAAGGATATTTCTGATTACTAGAATAAGAAATTGTTCTAACAAATAATTGTTTTATAGTAAATATTTGATCAGTTTGCTGAAACTAAGGTGAGTACCATAGCCCTTTTTTATTTATAACTTTTGGGGAAAAAAGCATACTGTGTATTTTACTGTTGATGCTAACATGAATAAGGATTTTGATAAGTTAATGTCATTGATTGCCATAAGTCACAACCATTAATTCGCATAAGGAACTGTCAGATAATATAGGAGCGCTACTTAAGAACATGTTTTCTACACCGACTGGACCCAGTTAAGAATGTCGAATAAGTGTCGTGATGTTATATTATTTGATTATGTGATTTATATGTGTGACAGTGTGAATCACTTGGCATGAAAGTAGGTTTGGTTGTGGTCTTGCTAATGTTGCATCAGTAAGAAAATTTTGTTAAGTTATTAAACCTATGTTCTCACCAACTTTATGTTGAATATTTTGAGTATGCTTTTTCAGGAAATCAGCATGTTTGTATAATTTCGTTTACACATTCGACTTGTTCAATGAATGGCATGAGTACATAGGGTAGCTGTGCGTTTGGTTGACGATAGATTTGATGGAGTTCAGCCTCTTTGTGAACGTTCACGTCCATTATTAGCTGGGAAATATTAAATCTTTTGACGTTAGGTGATAAGAATTTATGTAACAGTCTCATGTGAGACAAATTTTGTATGTATGATGTAACCCAAAAATATGTATATCTAATGAAAGTTTTTTTTATTTAACTATTTTGAATGTATGTCTTTGTAATCAATGTGTTGTGAGCCAAAAGTCACACAAAAGCATCTCACGCTTTCGCCGGAATGTGACATATTCTCATTTGTAATATAGTCATTTGGTTTTTTATGATATATTTTTAGTTGTTTGAATTATTTGTAAATGTACATAAAAGTTTAATTATATATAAATTATGTTAACCTTTAAATGTATATATAGTTTTTAATGTACATAAATTTTGTACATAATAATAGTTGTGTAAAACATATTATTATGATATAACTTTTATAAAAAAGAAATAAAAATCATATAAACAAGTAATATGATATAAAAATATTATAAAAGTAATTTATCCATATCAGATTATAATTTTATGAAGGGATAGTACATGAAGATGAAGATAATTAGTGGTTTAAAAATTATAAATAGAAATTAAAAAGTAATGATTTGATGTTAAAGCAAGTATCAAATCATTACCCTTGTTTAGTGTAATTTAAAATAAAATAATAAGATATGAAAAAAGTAGGAAAGATGAATTTACTAATATACCTTTACCATTGTCTTTTCATTTTTTTAAAAAAATGACATGCGGCAAATTATGAGTGGTGGAAGTGGTTTATTGGTTTATATAATTTCTAGTGGTTTACAAAGGAAATATATATATATATATATATATATATATGTGTGTGTGTGTGTGTGTGTGTGTATATATATATATATGTGTGTGTGTGTGTGTGTATATATATATATATATATATATATATATATATATATATATATGATGAATATTAAGAAAACCATAATGATGTAAAACTAGAGAAAAACAATTAAAATGGCCACATAATTTACAAATTTTTTATCACCACCCTTTATATTTGTGTATACGTATATAAAATAAGAGTATAGATCAAATGAAAAATCGTAGTATGGTTTTACATACATGTCACATATAAGTTACGTATACGTAACTGTTTTTCATTCGACATAGTGTTACGTGTGTGTGTGTGTGTGTATACACATAGACAGAGAGAGAAAAAAATTATGGTACAAAGTGTTTTTTTTATGCGAAGCGTACAAATTTATCACGCAAAAATGAATGTTATATATATATATATATATATATATATATATATATATATATATATATATATATATATATATATATATATATATATGGTTTGAGAACTACATTTTTTTGTGAGAACTATGGGAACTAACAAGAGCCACACAATTTACCTCAAATACAAGTCACATGCTAGTTTTCCTATTTTTATAAAACATTTATAACTTTTTTTCACGATATTGTTTTTTTAAAAAATTTCACCATTATTTTAGGTATTTTTTATCTTTTCAACGCTTACTATATTAATATGTTTCTAAAAAAATATCCACCCATTATTTACACATGTGTAAATTTGGTTATACACATGTGTAATGCCGGATTACACATATGTAAAATGAATTTCGTAAAAAAACGAGATTTTTTTATTTTTTATAATTTTTTATTTTTTTATGAAAGAGGGAAACGAGAGAAATATTTTTGTGTTATTATTTTTTTATATTTAGTTTATTTTTTGTTTTATAATTTTTTATTATGTTTTTGTTAGTTATTATTTTGCTATTAAAAACTAGTGGCTGAGATTGGATGATATAGTTGTCACAAAAAAGCAAGTTCTCATATATATATATATATATATATATATATATATATATATATACACACATATATATATATAAACCATATAGTTATGTAAATTACGAACTAAAATAACAATTGATTTACACAATTGTTAATTACGAACCAATGATTTACTTAAATATAAATTAAGCCTGGTGATATTTAGTTGTTTTTATGTAGTTTATTATTATGTATTACACATATGTAAAATAGTTCAAGTATCACCAAACTTAATTTACATTTATATAAATTATTTTTTTATTCTCGAGATAAAAAGTGGCTCTGTATTCTTCTGACTATATATATACGTGTATATGTATAATTAACATAAATACAAAATTCGATCTAAAATATATGCCAGTTCCTCTAACTCTCAAGCACTCGTTTGTGTTCTCCGAAGTTGCCTTGTAACAGAATCTACAAGAAATTAATGTACATTTTAAGTATATTGATATTTACGTGTAACAATTATAAGACATACATAAATATACATTGCTCAAACGACATCTAACCAATAGCACATGCATTATAGTAGTATCTAAGCAACATTATTTTTAATCTAACGAAGTAACAATGTCTAAACGACAGCAAAAACAATTTATAATAGTTTTAAAGTAGCATATTCAAAGTTCAGATGATCACATTTTAAGTTCACCTATAGAGACATAAAAAGATAGCTTATGCATGTTGTGCACCTCTATCCACACACATGTTTGTTACAGAAACATGATTTCTAGAAAAGAAGTATCAGTGTGCTATAAATAGAAGCTAGATAGTTGATTTATTGTAAGTCTTTGTGCAAAAAATACTAGTGCGGATCAGTGAAGGGGGTCAATGCAACATTGTCACAATGTTTGGAGAGACTTAGAACACATAGCAGATTAAATAGGGAACCAGCTTAAGGGTGAAACAAAGAACATAAGTAAAGAACATAACAAAAACATAATAAGATGGTTTTTAAGAATGTTGTATATTGCTCTCAATTTCTTTTTACAAAGTGTTAAAAATTTTAAATCTAATGACAAGTACTTGAGGTACTTTATACTACATCCTACAGCCAGCCATACTTTAAAGGCCATCTGGAACACTAATCTAGACAACAAAATTAATGTAAAGTCAAAAGACAGATTGGCTTTTGACTGGTGACTATGACATGCCATAGCTCACATCCTAATATATTACAAAAAGGATAAAAGTACATAAGTAGGAAGTTACAGACTTAAAACCTTAATCTACAGTTGACAAAAGTATGAAATTTTCACCAACTCATATAAATTAGTGAGTCTTCTCAGATGGCAGTGAAAAGTTGGTTCAGCTTTGTCAAAAATAAGTCAGAGAAAACATGTCTTCTCTATCTTTGAAAGAAATCAGTCTCTTGGCTTTGGAAGACTTTGTCTTTAAAGCTTCAAAATACTTCATCTTTTGATTTGGAAGATTTGTTTTTTTGGCTTCTGAAGATTTGATACTTAGTGTAATTCATTGAGTTGTATCAAATCTTTCGAATTAACTTCCTTGTACTTCACGTGTGCATGCTGAGAGCTCTTTACTTGTATCAGCCTCTAAGTGTAATCCTTACAAACTCCCCCTAGGCTGATGCTACCAAAACTGAAGAAACACTTTGAATCTTGATCTTCATCTGTTGACGGTCCTTATCAAAATCAAGACCATTCCCTTCATTATCAGTTTGTTAGGATTCCCCAGACTTTCAAAGTACCTTCTCATGTCAAAGAGATCATGCAGAGGAAGGTCAAGTATGTTTTGCCAAAAGTACACATCTTGACCCCCTTGATATCTAGTGGCATACCATCTGTCTGGGTTAGTAGCAAATGCCCAATACAGGATGGGTCTTTTAGCAGCAAGAGGCTTTACAATGGTGAACTTTGTTGAGCAGCCTCTTCTTGATCACCCTCAGGATGTTCTGACCCATCATGAGGTGTAAAGATGAATGCCTTGGACTTCTTCTTCTTCTTGTCTCTTTTGATGGCCATCCTCTTCCTCTTTCTATACTTTAACTGAGAAGGCTAGCCTTGAGTACCAGATGTTTCTTGTTTGTCCTTCTCAGTTGGGTCCTTTTGCTTCACAGATTCACAACGAGAGGGATCAGGACCCTGTAATGAGTTAGAAGATGAAGCTTGCTAAAATGCAGCACTAGGTCCTGGTTGAGTTGTCTCTTGTGGTTCAACCTTGACCTCAGCTTCAGGTGCAGCCTGACTTGGTGGAGGAATGCAAGTCAACTAGCTCACCCTTCTTGATCTTCTGCTTGATCACTGTAATGTGCTCATCCATAGTGGATAGTGACATTGGACCAAGTCTTCTTTCGGAGAACCCATACAGCTTCAAGAAGCTCACCATCCTTTGTCAGTCAGCAGAATTCTTCTGATTCGCTTGGATGGTGGCTCTTGACTTTGCAGCCTCTTCCCTCATCTTCCTCTTAGCAGCTTTTGTTCTTTCATCACTTCTTGCTCAAGCTGCCTGAGGTATTCAAATTATATATACTCATAGGACAAGGGAAGTAGGTCTGCTACCTGATAGAGGCCTGTGGCACTCAAGTAGGTTGTCATGTTTTGCCTATCAAGTTCCCTACCCACCAGAGTTTCTTGTTCAGTGGCCACAGCCTCTGCCTCAGGGCTTTCTTGAACTGGGGAGAGGAAAGGAGCTTTGTATAATCTTTTTCTTTTTTGATTTTGTGGAGCAGTTCTGCAGCCTTGGCTTCCTTTCTCTCTTTTGACACTTCAGTGTCAGCCAGCTCATTGAGTCCCAATAATGGAAGAGAGATGATTTCATCTATATTGTAGTTCTTAGACCCTAGATAGTTCAATCTAGATGCCCTCAACTCATCCTTTTGAGTGTTTCGCCTGGGAAAAGCCCTGATTGCAAGTTGCATAAAGCCAGGGGTTTCACTTGAACTCTTTCCCCTTTCCTTCCTCTTCCTCTCCCTTTTCTCCTCCTCAATCTACTCAGAGGTCATCTTCCTCTTCCCTTTGTCAGTCATTGGCCTGTGTGACTTAGGGTGGAGAGAGATTTGGCCTTCATTGCTTGGTGTAGACCTTGAGCTCTAGCCAAGGAGAGGTTGTGAGACACCTTCACCAGCTGGTGTTTCACTGAGGGTACTTGGTGCTGAAGCAGTTCCCGTCTTAAGGTTCAACAGTTTTAACTGCTAGGCCTTTAATCAAGGTTTCCCCTTTGAAGCTAATCTTAGGGTCTGCCTTAGTATCCAGTTGACCAACAGTCTTGAATTCTCTTAGCTAACCTTTTAGGTTGCCTGGATTGAATTGGGTTGGCAAGTGGCAGATCAACTATAGAGAAGCTCTCATAGTATCTTAGGTTTTGAAATTAAAGACCTCTTGTTGTCCTTGAGATATAGAGAGTACCAAGGCTCTTCTGTCAGCATTGATGCGTGTGAAAAGTATATATATTTTGATAAGGTTTTTTGCACAGATTCAGTTTTAATTGGTTATTACTAATACTAAACCACACACATAAAAGGCAAGTGTACTTGTCGTGTGGTAATATAGTGATGGTAAGAACCGAGTATCATCCATGACACACCGAGCCTACTCAACAACCTTAATGATTGACTATCGGATTTAGATTTTTGTTTTGAGAAAATGAAAACTGCATTGATGTAATTAAGATTTTTAGGGTTTAGAAACAATAATTAAAACAAAGTAAAAATAAGATTGAAACTTTTGGATTTAAAACCAGGGAATAAAGGCTATCATTCTAATTAGATTACACTTATATAACTATGATAAATTGGTGGTGTGATTAAAGATATTGATTAAAGTAATTATGTTAATGTTTATAAATGTGAGCCGGCGTGATTTCTCGTCTATCGGCTCCGTAGTGACTAGGACTTCATCAGGATGAGACTTACAGAATAAATCAAAGCCACTAGTGATGTAGGTAAATAACCTGTAACCTTTGACATACGATTTTTGAAAACATTAACTTAATGTTAAAAAGAGAGTGATTGGG